>JAGPOW010001296.1:76850413-76887279 GCA_030014935.1 Caiman crocodilus | reverse complement strand
CCGATGCCAGTAATTGAGACCCCTTTTTCCAGGGTCGCCTTAGACGTGATAGGTCCACTTCCAAAATCACATAATGGCTATCAGTACATCCTGGTCCTGGTGGACTACGCCACTCGGTTTCCAGAGGCAGTGCCGCTGCAGTCCATTACAGCCCCGAAGGTGGCCGAGGAGCTCCTCAAATGGATAGCCTAGGTGGGTATTCCACAGGAAATACTTACGGATCAAGGGACAAATTTTATGTCAGGAGTGATGAAGGCCCTTTGTAAGACCCTGGGCATCACCCAACTCAGGACATCCATTTATCATCCCCAGACCAATGGCCTGGTGGAGAGATTAAACGGTACCATCAAACGGTTGCTTAGATGGTGTACACAGGAAGATCCCTGGCGGTGGGATACTTTGCTGACGCCTTTATTATTCGCACTGCGGGATGCCCCTCAGGAATCAACTCATTATTTGCCATTTCAATTAGTATATGGGGACACTCCTTGGGGCCTATTACAGGTAGTCTGAGAAGAGTGGAAGCGGCTGATGGGTCTGGGGGTCTCCGCGGAGCAATATCACCAGGAACTGCAGGCCCGCATATGGAAAGCCCAACAGATCGTGGGACATAACGTAAGGGAGGCACAAGAGCAGCAGGAGACCCAGTACAACACAAGAGCAAAGGCCCGCACCTTTCAACCTGGAGACCAGGTTTTGGTCTCGATACTGACCACCTCAAGTAAGCAACTAGTGATGTGGCAGGGACCCTTCACAGTGGTCAGGTAAGTAGGTCCAGTTGACTACGAGGTGTGTAAACCAGGTCACCGTCGGGAGCAGCAGATCTACCATGTAAATAGGCTAAAGGAGTGGAAGATCCCTTAAGGGTGGATAGCCCAGGAAAAGGTAGGAGAAGGAGATCTAGGGCCCCTTTTTCCAGGCTGGGACAAACCACTACAGAAAAGGCCATCCACGTGAATGAAGAGTTGAGTAGCCACCGACAGCGAGAGTTATTAGCCTCAGTAGATGATTTCCAAAAGGTGTTCCAAGAAAACCCAGGGAGAGTTACGGGGATCCAACATGAAATAAGAACACCACCCGGCACGTTGGTGAGGGAAAGGTGGAGGCCAATACCCCAGCAATGGCAGCAGGAAGTACAGCAGAAAATAGCAAAGATGCAGGAGCAGGGGATTACACGACCCTCTCGTAGCCCGTGGCATAGCCCCATCGTGCCGGTGGCCAAACCCGACGGCTCACTGAGACTATGCATAGACTTCAGGAAACTGAATGCCTTAACGACATTCAATGCCTTCCCAATGCCCTATGTAAGCCACCTCATTGAAAGAATTGGAGAGGCTCGGTATATATCCACACTCGATCTGGCTAAGGGCTACTGGCAGATCCCCTTGCGACCCGGTGACTGTGTCAAGATGGCATTTGGAACTCCTTAGGGCCTATTTGAATTTGTGAGGATGCCCTTTGGTCTTAACAGAGCGGCTGCTACCTTTCAAAGGTTGATGGAGATGTTGTTAGCTCCACATGCGGCAGCGTACACAGATGACATCATTATCTTTACCTCTAGCTGGGAACAACATCTCGAGGCCCTGAGGGCAGTTCTGGAAGAGCTCCAAAGGGCAGGTCTAACGGCTAACCCCAAAAAATGCAAGTTGTTGGAAAGGGAAACAGCCTACTTAGGGTTTCAGGTAGGCCAAGGAACCATACGCCCTTTAGCTGATAAGATCAAGGCTATAAGCCAGTTTCCAGAGTCCCAGACCTGGAAGCAACCTTGGGGCTCGTCAACTACTACCGCCAGTTTATACCGCATTTTGCAACGATGGTGGCACCCCTCACAGACATGTTGGCCGGAACCTCGTTGGCACGTTTAAGGTGGACACATGCTGAGAGATAGCTTCAATGGCTTGAAGGCAGCAATGTGTCAAGATGTGATGATGCATACACTAGACTTTAATGCCCCTTTTATTTTGCAGACTGATGCATCGGGACGGGCATTGCGGGCCGTGCTATTGCAAGAGGGAGAAGAAAGGGAATTCCAATTGCCTTCACAAGTTGGAAGCTTAGCAGGGCCAAAACCAGGTATGCTACGATAGAGAGGGAATGCCCGGTCATACGCTGGGCCATAGAGTATTTTCAATACTATCTCCTCGGAAAGGAGTTCGTGGTAATGACTGTTCATGCTCCGTTACAATGGTTGACACAGAAGCAGAGTACAAACACTAGAATTACGCACTGGGTGCTAGCTTTGCAACCGTTTAAATTCACGATAATACACCACCCAGGTAAAGATAACTTCGTAGCTGATTTTTTATCTAGATGGGAAGAACCGGACCAGCCAGGAGAGAAAGGCCATCACCATGGCGACGAGGACCACAACACACAAAGTGTAAGGGGCATTACGCAGACGCCACAAAGCGACTTAAGGGGGGAGGTCTGTGACGGAGGTGTACTGCCGTCATGGGACAGGTAGGATCACGGGGAACTGGCAGGCCCCTGAGAAGACCCCGAAATGACCCACTTACCTGTCGGGGGGGTCAATGGCGCCAGAGCCGGGAACGCGGCGGCAGCAGCGGCTGCCATTACAGCCGCATGAGCCGCTGCTATGCCAGCTATTTAAACAGCTGTTCCCGGCAAGAGGAATGGCTGAGTCAATCGCGGTGGCCGCTAGGGCTGCCGTGGGACAGTTTAAAAACCCTGGCAAGCCCTGCGGCAGGGGGCATTCCAGGGAGAAGGGAGCAGGCAGGCAGCACGCCAGCGCAGCTGTAGTTTCCCCAGAGGCTGCCTCGCAGGCAGGCAGCCTTCTCCCAGCCCAGAGGCTGAGGCGGGCAAGTGGAGCCTGGGAAGGTGCGGAGGATTTAGTCTCTGAGGAATACTTGGTTCAACACTCTGCCCCAGGAAGCCTCAACAGGGCAGAAGAATACTATTTCTGAGGCTAAGAAGGGAAGTCCCACTATAGTGGGAGCACAGCCGGGTCTGAGGGCGCGCTAGCACGGAGTCAGTTTCAGCTCTGACCCAGGGACCAGCAACACCAAGTGGCTGACAGACCTGTGTCCACCATCGTGGTCTCAACCATCAAGTGACCGGCTGGCGTGTGGATGGGGGTGTAGAGGTGGCAGAGCCCCATGGAACACTGGACTTCACAACCGTGAGCACCCCTCAGCGGGAAGTCCCCTCCAGTAATAAGATCTCCACTGAACCCCTCCTTTGAATACCTCGTTTAATCAAGGTCGTGGCAGGTGAGACAAGGGGGAGGGGCTACCCACGAGGGGTGTCATCAAGTGTGGTCCACGAACATCACACACTGGAAAGCAGAAATTCCAGATCCAGCAGAGTGGAGGATCTCCCATTTCCAGCCATGGAGAGCACCAGACCTCCAGTTTCCTGCTTCCAGGGTCCCCTAGTTCCAGCAGGGGGGCACTGAGCCTTGGTCCCCTAATTCTAAAGAATCCCAGTTCTGGCGAGAAGAGGGTATGTGTCAGGGCATTCATACAAGCAAATAGGGGAGTACTCACTCACACAGTGCCCTGCTTTTCCTTCCTTCACCTCCAGAAGTAGGAAATATTGGAGCAATACGGGATACTGGAGGACAAAGCACCCCGCCACATTCTGTAGGCTGCATATATGTAACAGGAATGAAAGGGTTCTAACTAGTAACTTATTTGGGGTTACTTTGGAAGCACTTCTGCCATTTTTGGAGTGCATCATAGGGTGTGTATATTTTAAGTGCTTCAAATTCTACATCCGTCTGCACCTTAACTTGCCCAAACTTACACAAGAAATCTGTGGAAGAACAGGAAATGGAGCCTTTGTCTTCTAAATCCTGGGTTAACAACCTAATCATTTCCTCAGATGCAAGGAAATGGACGTGAAAGGATGAAATGCATTACGCAATAGAATATATACCCAGTGGAGCTGTAACCCTGACCCAGGCTCCCTTGAATCAGGCCAAAATGAGGGAGGATGTGTTCTGTTTATTATATTTCACACACACATTTGGAATTCTCCTCTTCTCTGAGATTGTTATTGTGGTTACTATAAAGAAAATCTCCCACTGTCCAATCCTCACTTGGAAAATGATCACACTGTGTATTCTTTGTATGTCATGCCTGAGTAAAAAAGGCAGGGATTTTCACTATTCCTTACAACAGCTTTGTAATCCTGTGTCTAGGTAACTTATATCTGAAGTGTGTTAAAAACAGATGGTGGTAGACAGCTCAAAGACAACAAAGTGGGATTCCCAAAGTAGCACATAATAGGGCTATAGATACATGGTTTGAAGCAAATTTAATGAAAGATATCTAATTGCACATGTTCAAACTTTAAAGTGGGCCAGCAAAGAGCTTTGATTTTTATGCCTGTTGTGCCACTGCTGTGCTCCTTCCTGCCCGTGTCATGTTTGAAATGAGATGTAATGAAAGATCATGGTAAACTGTCAGCACCAAAAATATGCTCAAACTTTACAGAATTTTTTGAAGGAGAAAAATGACTGAAACATTTTATAGATTGTCAAACTGTTTTGGTCAAGAAATATAACATAAAAAGTCAAAACATTTCAGAATTCATTTAAGCTGTGCTGATAGCACTAAAACAGAGCTCAAAACATTTAGGGGTGCACTGATAGAGATTTTGGGGGCCAATATAGATAGCTGATTTTTAAGGAGGCATGTCGGCCGATACCAATCCAATTTCCAATATAGCTGCCTGTAGCTGTTAAGTCTGTTGTGGTGGAAGAGGAGTGGGGAGGGAAGGGGAATGTGGGGGAGCAGATCAACACTCCCTGTGGTGAGGGAGGGAGTGGGGCAGGGGCAGACTGCCCAGCCAGGGTGTGGCAGGGCACGGGACAGAGCCATGGCTCATCTGGGAGGTACAGGGGGCAGCAGTTCCTGCTGCTGCTTGTGCCACAGGCGGGCATGGGGGGACATGTGCCCCCCGGATCTGTGGAAGGCAGGGTGGGGCAGGGCAGGGTGGGGTGGGGCAGACAGGCTGCAGCTGAGGGCTGGGGCTGGGGCTGTGCTTGGCTGTTCTCAGTGGGACCTGGACTCAGGGCAGGTGGTGGTGGCGCTGGGAGGGGGGCTATGGTGAAATTTGAAGTGGCTGCATGCCCCCCCATAGCACCCCTCCCAGTGCCACCATCTCCCACCCTGAGCCCAGCCCCTGCCAAGAATAGCCCACTGCAGCCTCAACTCTAGCCCATAGCTGCAGCCTGCCTACCCCACCCCACCCCACGCAGATCCTCGGGCACACACCTCTCCCATACCCCCCCATGCTATCCGGGGCTGCTAGCAGTGATGGAAGTTCCCCACCTCCGCGTCCCCCAGATTAGCCGCAGTTCTGTCCCACGCCCCGCCCTGCACTGCACCGCCCTGCCCAATTGGGTAGTCTGCCTCTGCCCCCCTCCCTCCCTCAATCTGTCCACCCATGTCCCTTCCCCGCCTCTCCCCTTCCACCACAATGGACCTACCAGCTGTACGCAGCTCTCCAAAGTGCTGGGATGTACGCCTTGTTGTCTATGTGCTGCGCTGTGGCTGCACGCATACACAGGCATTTATCAGTCAAATTATCATCTGCATTGGGCTGATTTCTGATACAGCCAATTTTCTTTATATTGGTGCCAATCTGATAATGGCCTGATGTATCAGTGCACCTCTAAAAATATTTCTTTGAAAAACATTTTGTACCACAGAAACTGACTTTTTTTTTTTTTGCTGACTTTTGTCTCCTCAAAGCAAAATTTTTTAAAAAAAGAACAGCTAGTCATGTGCACAGCTTTGGCCAGTGCCCTTACGAGGTTCCAGTTTAGATAATTACATTCTGTTGACCTAATTTCCTCAATACTTTTCAGCTAGAAAAAATACTGTTCTTGATTTTCCTATCTGTTATGTGATTTTGCTGTTCACTATTCTAGAGAGCATTCCATCACAAAGCGGGTCTATTTCACCGGTGGTTAAAGAAATTTGTATACTGAGGGCCTTGTTACATAGTAATTATGGGCAGCTCCTAGAGCTCTTAACCTCTGGATTATCTGGACACTACCCCCTTAAAGTAGTTTTAAGCATTATATAGTTCAAAGCTTCACCACTCCAGGGCAGGATTATCTCTGATCTGCAATACCCAGCTCCTGTTCCCTTAAGGTGTGGCCACTCCTGCCTGAGATGAAGTTATCCAGTATCCTGGGATCTCTTCCACCCCTACCCATAGAGTAGGGATAGAAGCCTGTCCTGGCTTACTAGTTCTCAACACAACTCACAGCTACAGCTCCTAGTTCTTCTCCTGCTCACCAGGCCTCTAGTGGAAACTTACAGCCATGGGCAACTGGTGTCTCTTGAGTCTGGGGGAGGTGGTGGGGGGTGGAGCTGGTGAGTACCTGCGGATACTGCTGGCAGCATTGGTAGAGAGGGCAGAGCTGGCATGCACCCACAGACGCCACTGGTGGCATTGGCAGCAGGGATGGCCCTATCAAGGGGAGCACGTGCCCCCCCCGTGTCCTCCCTATCAGTCGCTTATGCTCACAGCTATGTAGGTGGGAGACAGTCAGAGATGGTTTCTAGACAAAGGGTTTGACTGCTCCAGACTCTAAGCTAGCACTAACACTGATCAACATTTGTGCGGCTCACAGTGTAAAGGTGTAACAAGGCCCTCAAGTCAATAGGGGACTACATTTGTAAAGCACATTGGTATTCTTTAAATACAAAATATACTATATAGAAATAATCTATTACTGAAGTGGTCAAATATATACAGTCACTAAATGGTTGCCCCCTCCATCCTGCCATTGAGAACTGAGTTTCTATCTGTCCAATATTTTTTTATGGGCAGGTGGATGTTGAGTATAGGAAAGGTAAAAAGATATTTAATAGACACAGATTTGATAGACATTCGGGTAGGAAGGGACCTCAGAAGATCTTCAAGTCCAGCCCCCTGCCCCAGGGACAGGAAGTCACAAGGAATTATAGGATCTCAGCAAGATAAATATCCAAACATCTTTTGAAGGCATTCATAGGTGCTGGAACCACCTCCAGCAGCAGTTTATTCCAAACCTTGGGGGTCAGACAGTAAAGAAGTTCTTCCTTACGTCCAGCCTGAAACGGTCACGGAGGAGTTTGTGACCATTTGACTTTGTTATCCCTTGGGGCGCTCTGGTGAACAAACATTCCCTCAGATTCTGGTGAGCACCCCTAATAAACTTATAGGTGGCCACCAGATCACCCCTCAGCCTGCGTTTTTCCAGGCTGAAGAGTCTCATGGCTCTCAGCCTTTCATCATAGGGTCTGTTTTCCTGACATAGTGCATAGGAGAGCCACACGCATGATCACTCTCAAGCTTTTCCACATCCTTTTTGAATTGTGGACCTCAAAACTGGATGCAGTACTCCAGCTGTGGCCTCACCAAGGCCGAGTACAATGGGAGAATGAAGTTTTGGAATTTGCTTGAGAGGCATCTATGGATGCGAGCCAGTATTTTGCTCACTTTACTAGGTGCAGCATCACATTGCTGGCTCATGTTCATCTTGTGGTCAATTATGACCCCCAAGTCCCTTTCACCTGTAGTGCTGGACAGTGTAGCACAGCCAAGCCTGTAAAAATGCTGCAGGTTTTTCTTCTCAAGGTGGAGAACCCTTCGTTTCTTGATGTTAAACACCATCAGGTTCTCATCTACCCATTTCCTGAGCCTGGAAAGGTCAGCCTGGATCACCCTTCTGTCCTGAGGTGTGGACGCTTTACCCCAGTTTGGTGTCATTGGTGAACTTGGCCAGTCTGCTTCTGATATCAATGCCCACATCATTAATGAAGATTTGAATAGTGTAGGCCCTAGGACAGAGCCTTGCAGAACCCCACTGGTGACAGTGCACCATGATTATTGACCTGCATTGACCACCAACCTCTGAGTCCTAACACAGAGCCAGTTCTCCAGACAGTGGACCGTGGTGAGGCTGAGGCCACAGTTAGCCAGTTTTTCTAGGAGGTGATCATGGGATACCAGATGGAAGGGGTTTTTTTAAGTCAAGATATATGACATCAATATCTTCTCCACTGTCCAGGTGATAAGTCACTGGTTGTAAAAGGAAATAAGATTGGTCACGCAAGACCTACCCGCAACAAACCCATGCTGGCTATCCCTCAGGATGTTGCTATCAGCCAGTCTGTTAAGAATGGCCTCTTTGATAATCTTTTTACTAAGACCCTCCCCAGGACAGAGGTCAGGCTGATAGGCCTGTAGCTTGCCAGATCCACTCTCTTCTCTTCTTGAAGATACGCACCACATTCGCCTTCTTCCAATCTTCAGGCACTTCGCCAGAGCACCAGGAGTTCTCGAAGATCCATGCCAAGGGCTGGGCTATGATGCCTTCTAGCTCCTTGAGTACCCTGGGGTGTAAACCGTCAAGACCAGCTGACTTGAAGGTATCCAGCCTCTCAAGGTGTTCCTTCACAAGGTCAGCATAGATAAGGGGTAAGGAATCTCCCTCACCCGGGCCTCCCTGTTCCATAATGGGTAGGGGTGTCCCATGGGACTGGTGAAAGACCAATGCAAAGTACCCATTTAGCAAGTTTGCTTTTTCCTGGGCGTTGGTTGTCAGTTGTCCCATCTGGTTTAGCAGGGGTCCAGCGTTGCCCTTGCTTTTCCTCCAGCTCTCCACATATCTAAAAAATGACTTTTTATTGTCCTTGATACAAGTAGCTAGTTGGAGTTCTATTGCAGCCTTGGCTTTCCTGGTTCACTCCCTGCAAAATATGGGGCATACTTTTGAATTCTGTCATTCTGTTAAATTTGTTTAAGCTTCCTGAAGTTTGGCTCCTGTCAGTAGAACCAAACACCCAGTTCTTCCAGAAGAAAGACTCCCAATCCCTAGTCAGACAGTAAAAACTGGAACAATTTAGCACAATCCAAAAAGTGCACAGGAATGGTTAGCAGAATGAAGCCTTCCACAAGCAGTCCCTGTTATTGGAACTATTATTACATCCCCAGTAAATAAAAGAAATACACTTCAAGAAGACCACCTTGTTCTGCTACATGCTGAAGACACAGTAGTGTAGCCTGTCCCTCTGTTCCCTGGGTGAACCAAATCCAGGTAGCTTCTTTGTACATCTTCTATTTTGATTCATTTTATATTTTCCTCTTGTGCTTAGAAACATGAAAGTGGTATCAGTAAATACTGGGCAAAGCTTTTTAGTCAACACCATTTCAGTAAATCCAGAGAAAATTTTACTGACTTTAGAGATGCAGTGGCTTCACACCAAAATAACAGCAGAATTCAAATTATTGTCCTACTGTTTTTGATATTACCAAAAATAAATAAATAGGGCCAGTCCCAAGAATGTGTGCTTGTGCTTTATTAAAGCTCATGGACCTCATGTTTTTTCCACTAGTTCCAAAGCCCACATTTCTTTTCAGTTAGCTCCCACTGGAATACCTGCAGTAAAATGATTCACCACAGTGGATGATACATGATCTAATGTATTGAATTTTCATGGTGGACAGTAAATATGAACTCCCTGGGCTCGACCTCCAGAAATGGAAAACCAAATCACTTCACAAATACATGCTTGATGTTCTGAGAGACCTACTCTTACATATCTTTATATATATAAGATGAAAGCTAAGATGCATTTCAAGGCAGGTGCTGGATCCGTACATGTTTTCTTAATAAAACCCATTCATCCCATTCCATTTAAGTAGATCCCTTACACAGTAGACTCCCTGGATTTCACTGAGCTTTATATCCATATCTAATCAGCTAGAGATAGACTACACATAAACCAGTTTAAGTGATCAGAAACTGGCTTAAACCTACAACAGAACAGCCATTCAGTGCACATAAACCAGTTTGAAAACATTTGTGTTGTGTTTTAGTGCAAAATGGAATGCTTCCCCTCTGGTGTGTAGAAAGAAACCTATAGGTATTTATTTAAGTGTATGTGAAAATGAACACAATTTTCAGCCCAGATTGACCAAAAAGTCATTTGAGAGTAGCCTACCTGAAATACATTCAGTCTAATTCTAATCCTGATCTTCAAAAGAATCATAGTTGTACTTGGTTGGCTCTTTGTATATAAAATATTATACAAACACTGCATGAAGACGTGATAACCAGATAATAAATTATAAAACCATGTCATAATGTTATTAGCATACACTTTTGACTGCATCAGATGTCTTCTGCTTGCTAATCCTTCTCTCCAGGATTTGTTTAACATTCTGAATCCCTGAGTAGCTTCAAGCAGCTGCCGTTTTATTTAAATTATCCTGCCAGAAAATGTCTCATCTTTCTTTCCAAAAACTGAATTCCCATTCCCTAAAGAAATGTGACTTTGCCCAAATTTCAAGACAGGCAAAATTCAGTCCTAAGCCAGCAATGGCCTTTTTAAAAGCACTGAAATGTCACTTCTTTAAAGGCTGTTATCTCCTGTCCCTTGAGGGCTAGAAACCAAAGCTTTTTAGCACAGGAAAGAGAAGATTCCCAGTGGGACATCATACTTGCTTCTAGTCCTGAAAGGGCTCAAGATAATGGACTTTAAATTAAAGTTTTGACATTTGTGTCTAGAAGAGCTATTTCTGGTAATATTTAAAGAGTTTTAAAATTAGCTTTTATTTTCTTGGAGCCCAAACAAGCTAGAGCACTAGGAAGCATTCTGTCTCTGGGAAAAAAAAATACCAACCTTAATTTCTCTAATCCACATGGGTAGTGGGCTTACTACTACTGGTTTTTGCATAGACCCTGGCCCTCCTATTCAAACTTCATAAAGGCAGGTGATTCCTTAATTGCTTACTGAAACATTTCTTACACATTTCTCTGAAGCAGCTGGTAGCAGTCACTGCCAGAGACAGGTTAATGGCCTACACAGATCTTGATTTAATCCCATATGGTAATTCCTATGTTTTTACAAGTGTTAGGGCCATAGCCTGACTCCCTTGAGACACAGTCATCTCTATACTTCTCTGAGAGCAGAGATTGAAATTCTGTCCAGCCCTTTTACTTCTTTTTGCTGTTTTATTAACAGACAGGCAGAAGCTATGGTAATGGAAGGAAAAAAATGCTAGTAAGTTTTAAATTTTTAAGTTTTAGGTACAGTTCTATTCAAAAGGTAACTTAGACACATCAAGAGTACTCAATATTTCTTGTGGAAAAATGTTTTAAAATGATGCTGAAAGCTCAGATGAGAACAAAAGCTGTCTCAAATCAACATGTCTTACATCTGTAATATCTACCTAACAGTATGTCTTAATTGCAGGAAAGCAACATGTCAATCAATCCACTAAATCTCATTAGTGTAGGCTTTGTAGCATTAACAACACCACAAACTCTTGTTTATCTATAGCAACTAAACCCCCAAAAATATTACCAATAAACCAGACAAAACAATGACAAAATTATAGGTTTTGTTGTTAATCACATAACTGGAACATGCTTTGCACACTATCATTTAAGTAAATTATAGAGACTTGAAGAGAAAATAAGAAAGAAGAAAACCTGCTTGGTGCTTTATCAGCTTGGCTATAAAGAGGTGTGTTTGAAACTTTAAAACTGAGAACAAAAGCATTTTATATAAAATATTTTCCTCGCAACTTTTTCTTTAGTTATTCTTTAGGATTTATATAGACTGCTGGCCTGTCTCCTTAGCTCAACAAGGAATGAGCCCAGCATTTGCTCAGGCTCCTTTTAAAGGGCATAGTCTTATTTTTTAAACATGAAACTCCCAAAATAGCACATACAACATTATTCCCCAAACAAATGACCATCCAGAGGGCTTTACTTTGATGCATCTCAACCTACCTAGCTCCACCTGAGGTGTTTCCCTATATTTATAGGAATCATCTGGTTTATTTCCAGTTAGGCAGGATAACCAGACATGGCCACTTGTCCCAAACAGACCTTGATTGTAGATGGAATGACCATCCTGTTAGAGTGTTGCAAATACATTTTATACTAACGTTCAAAACAAAATTCAAGGTAAGGAGATTATACTAGAGTTGAACAAATAGTCAATTTTTCAGTTTACTTGAAACTATGAATAATAAAAAAAAGTTAATTTTAAAAGTATTTCAGTATTACTAATATATTACTAAATATGCATTTGTACACTCACAAAAAGTCTGAGCTTAAAAAAAATGCCTAAGTCTAGGAAGCCAAAACACACAATTAGCTATGAGCTTTAGCAGCAGTATCAGTTTCAAAGGACAATTGCATCTCATCTTTGTATATCTACTTGATATATTGACAATGGAAACTGATGCTGCAGCCCATTGATTTCAGTGTGCCTACTCATGTGAGTTAAAAAACAAGTCACTGGTCCCAAAAGCACTTAAGTATTCTGACATACTCACACCCTGGTGTTGATTTATTGATGTATTCTGACAATAAAATATTTTTCAGGAGAGGGGAGAAGGTGCCGCTTTTATTTGCTATGTTTACCTTTTTTTTTTTTTAAACCATTTTTCAAGTGAAGACTCCTGGAAAAACTCTGCTCTGTTACAGACATGTAAATCCATAGTAACTCCAGGGAAATCAGCAATGGTTGGAATAAGAAACAGAATTTGGCCTGATGCAGTTTTATCACAAATAATGCTCTTCTGAAAAACTGCAGCTTTTCCTGATGCTTACTATACCTTACTGGTAGACCGAATGCTTGAACCAAAGCAATATTGGAACTCCTATGAAACGGCTATGTTGATCCACAAAATAAAAATTCCTTCCATAAAGGATAGCCCTTGAAATGTTTCTGCTGCACACAGACATGGGTATCTTTGATGCCAGCAAACATAAGCTTTGTGAGTTGAAATATACTCGTGTGGATGTACTAGGGCTTCCCCTCATCCCCAGTCTTGCTTTTGAAATCATGATCCCTCGACAAACATTTTTTGTTCTTTCAGAAGCAAGGGGAACATTACTGTGGAATGCACTTTTGCAATCTTGCAAACATGGTGGACAGGAAAGGAGGGTTATAGGCTAGATTCTCACCTTGAGCTACGTTGAGTTGCACCAGTTATTTGCACCAAGGCTGCTACATTGAGTTGATGGGACTGAAGATGATATATATGCTCATTAAAAAAATTAATAGTTAATATTGAAGCATAAGCAACTAGTTAATTCAGCAAAATCTAGTCTCCTATATCTAACATTAAATGTGATGTGTTCTAATCATCTCTAAATACATAGCATTATGAAGTCATTCCAAGAGAGACTGGAACTCAGTAATCGTCTATGGGATACACTGAACAGAAACTTTGATTATGAAAGACACTTCCCATTCTCAGTCATTCTGAAGAATTGCTGGGTACAGAAACATTATAACATTTTTTGTACTAAATACTTGTCCAGAAATTAATGTGAAGTCAGACATTGAAATGCAATTCCATATTTTACAGTAAAATTGTATAGACAATTGACCACACTTTCACCAAGAACTCCCTAACAAAAGGCACAAATTTATGTCATTATAAAAATACCAGATTGTGCTGAGCAATAGATTTCTTAGAACAGATAATTCTCAGGTGTTCTGGTTGGCAAGTCAGTTTAATTTGGTATAAAGAAAAAACAATTCCAATACCTTTTATATCTATAAATTATTCATATTCATTCTAAATATGTTTGCATATTCATTGCATATACTTAGAATATGGAATACATCCTTCTAGTTTTTCCAGGCTTAGTGGCTAGGGACAGACATTCAAAAAATCCCGAGCCTGAATTGAGTCAACCTTTGCAGGTTAGTATAACCTGGCTGGGCTGAATCATTTTGTAACTGTCAAGACATCCCAGAAATGCAGGCACATGCCTTCAGTGGCTTAGGCTAGAAGCCGGGGGGTGCTAGAGCAACCCTCCCTTCTCTTGTACAAGGCTGAGCTGAGGGGGCACTGCCAGGCCCTGGCAGGATTGGGGAGGTCTCCCCCCTCCCTTGAATGATAACAGAGCATTTATCAGCTCTGTTTGCAGCATTTTTCACCCCATCAAAAACAAAGAGCCTATCTCATTAGTTCAAACTCTTCTTAAACAAGGAAGGAATAGAGGGACATTACCAGCTGATCTTGTTTAGCTCCAAAAAGCCCTAAGCTGACATTGCTGTCTTCCACAGCACAGACTGTAGCCAACATGTGGCATGCTAGCTAATGCTGAGGTGTCTGTGTAAGGCAGAAGGGACGGAGGATCCCTGCTTAGCAGGGAGTGGGGAGAGGGAAAGCAGGAAGAAACTGGCAGAGGTTGCTGTGCCTGCAAGTCTCTGCTGGAGCTGCAGCCAGGGAGCAGAGGGGAGGTGCCAGCCCTGCAATGGAGCAGAGATCCCTGCCCAGCCCAGAGAGCATGCTGGAATGCTGGAGGAGTCTGAGGGAATTATATGACAAATCCTTATTTTCCAATTATATTCCAATCATTAAGAAATTTACTATGAGGCTTCTGTGCAGAAAAAAACCATGTCTTAAGACAATGCTACCCAGTCTTGCATCGAATGTTTTAACCCCTTACCTCTCCTGGATGTATTAACTATTAGAGCATTCTGCAAAACTCATTTTGCCTCTCAAGACTTTTATGAGGGATATATGGTTGGTCAATGTTATGGGGATTGTTATTTTTGTAAGTTTTATTTTAGTGTATGTGGTTTTCTTTAGGCTGTTTGTTGTGACTGTTTATTTCATCATCTTTGTTTACATATTTTAAGTTTGTTCATGGAGATAATGAAAAGAAAATGAGGGTAAATGGTTGACTAGTTGAGCAAGCCAGGTCTAATGATAAGTTATACAGATGTGGCACTGTGTGTTCTCATTACCACCTGCCATTCTTTCACATGGTAACAATGGTTTGTGATGGTCTTGGGAGACACTACATTATATTTTCTGCTGCAGGAACATCTCTTAGATCATACCTAGTACCTACTAAGAAGCAGTCTATGACATTACTTTGTCTTGCACTGTATTCAAAACATAAAAGAAGTCAATTCAGATTGACCTGTAATCAAATATTACCAATTTAGGCTCTCATCCAGCACTGAGGTCTATGGAGGCAGATTGATTCACCTGCCCATATAGCTCAGTGAAATATTGAGGTCATAAAGTGCCTAGCTCTCCTTTCACATACTTCAGTAGGGGTTGTGAAAGTGGCAGACAAGACAACTGGGTTTATTTGCTTTCTATGCATACCACAAAGATGGTTTATTAGCATCAACATCTGAATAAATTCAATTATGGGGATTTTTTGTATATACAAAAATATACAGAGCTGATATACAATGGAGATTCTATATCACTTTTTTTCTTTTAGTGAAAACGCATGCTTTTCTTTTGCCAATACAAATCTTGATGTAGTACCCCAAAGGTAATGAAAAGGTTTTTCTGTGTCTTAGTATCTCTTCAATAGTGCATTAACGTTTAGTTAGAAAATATTACTTAAACTTAGTACAGAATCAATACATTTTTGTGCTAGTAACAACTCAACTAAGCATAAACACATACTTTTTTTCTAAAAATGATTAACATCAATTGATATTGGGGAATATTTTATTAGTTCATCTGCTGATGGATATTTTACCATTCCCCCTACACAGAAGTATGCCTCATGCATTTTGAGATTTGGAATAAAGCCATATATGAAAAGCCACATAATTTCCACTGCAGTGCAAAACAAATCGACAAACAGGACATAATTTATGACCAACCAGTAATGGTAAGTGAAATACATTTTATAGCTTCAGATGAACCCATGTCACAAAATCACTGTCCATAATTCATAATTGTAGTTTGCGAGTAGAAGATCTCCAGAATAATATTGAGATAGATTTCTCTTGAGCTCCCAGTGAAAGTGAGAAAGATCTTAATAGCTTAAGGTTAAGTTTACTATGATAGGAATATGAGAAAACTCATCAATGTGCTGTTCTGAATGACTCACTAAGAGTAGCAACTCTGGCTGAAACAGACAACTCTGTCTTTAGTGCAAGCTATACCAATTAAATCAATGCTGAATTTAGTTCTTGTATATATTTAATGATAACTTTAAGTGATGCTTACCAAGATTGTCTGGGAAACAACACAGTAATATATGGCTTTATGCTTCTTCCCATTTCTTAAATAATTGTAGGTATTTTAATAATACAAACAAATTTTACTCTGCAAGTGTTTCAATTAACTTAATAAAATAATTTAAACTTAGTAAGGAAATTGTATGATTTAAATGACAGAATGTTAAACCAGTTTCCATTAGTATGATGAAAAGATAAAGCAAAAATCTGTGCTGTTTAGAATGTATAGCTGATAGTCAGAGATTAGAAAACATGTTACGTCAAATACATGCTGTACACCAATTTTATAAGGATGGTCATTTTAATATATGGTGTTGCAAAAGGACAACCAAAAGGCAGCTTAAGGCTTTTATTCAAATAGACCATTCAGTGCTCTTTATCTTTTAGACAATCTCTCTCTAATGTAGAAATGTAAAATAGAAATAAGCAATGCCCTAAAACAATCATAACCAGAAAGGATTGAGATGTTCTTGAAGTCTTGTGAAAGGCAGCCTGAATTTACAGGGCAATAAAGTACTAATAACTGATGGTGACCATCTCTTTCCAACTAGAGAAGGAAAGGTAATTCTTGACTCATTTACTTGGCATATTCAATCATACACAACTCTCACTGTAATCCCCAAACCACACATTATATTATAGATACATGTTCTACTTCAAGAATATTCTTTTATCCTGATACGTATGATTTACAGATTATATCTGATAATAAAACAATTCCAGTAACTGCATACACAATCTCTCTCCTAAAAGACTTTCTGGGGAATTAACGGGTCTGTAATGAAGTTACAAGTAGGGTGCAAAGGCCATATTTTACTTCAGCAACAATGGACCAGTTTAGTATAAAACAGAAAATAATCCATGATAGTAATCAAGTGCTGTGTTTAATTATACTCTTGCCATGTTTTTTCCCCCCCTTGTTTATGTATAAGAATTGAAACTAACTTGGGAGACCAGGAGTCAGGAGAAGAAACAGGCTTTTTTTTTTTGGGGGGGGGGGGGAAGGCAAGCGGGTTACACTCAGCTACAACCTTCTTTTACTGCAGAAATACAACAATTACCAGAGTGAAAATGTTGGGCAAACTGAATGTATATAATACAGTTCTCCCTTCACACATTTCTGAGTGATGTACAAATTTTGCTAGCTAAGCAGTTAGAGGATTTATTATCTTTGCTACAGGGCTACAGCAAAAAACGACTGCTATTGCAGCTGCAATTTACTTTTCAATATGCCTGCTTACACATTTGAACATGGACATCAAATGCAAATGGTGCTAAACATAGTGGTATTTTTACGTGCCAAAATATTTAGAATTCTATGTGACTACTGCTCCAAATCCAAGAGCAACTGTGACCAAGACTGATAGGTAGTATCTGCATGGGTGATAGCAAAGTGTCAACAGCTTAGGGTTTCCACACTGTACCATTTCCATGTCCTTTTTTATTTTGAATTAAAAAGCTGTGCTTTGGGCAATATCTAGTACAGAGACTTAATACATTTCAATGGTACTTCAGGCCCTTGCAAATGGCTCACTTTTGTAGTTAAATCTGAAGCTGCTGCTGCTGCTGACCAGGGTGCTGAAACAGATAGACACAGGCACATGCACAGGCACACACCCACCAATAATGCAAACACACACACATGCACACACAGACACACACCAGGGCATGCATACACACACACGCACATCAGCACATGTGCACACATACACCACTGCGTGCTCACGTGTGCATGCACACACACACACTCCAGTGCATGCTCACGTGTGCATGCACACACACACTCCAGTGCATGCATGCATGCAGATGCAGCAGTGTGCGCGCACACACCCGTGCATGCACACATGCATACACACACACACCCGTGCATGTGCACACATTCAAACACGTACTCATGCATGCCACTGCACTCACCAGTGCACACACACACACAGACCAGTGCGCACACGCACACACAAACCAGCACATATACATGTACACGCACACCAGTGCATGCACACACATGCAACACATGCAAACCAGTGCATGCACACACATGCCCTCATGCACACGCACATGTGCATGCACACACATACGCACATGCACCCACACACACACCAGTACACTCACATACGTACACACACACAGCAGTGCATGCACACATGCAAGCACATACACTCACACACGCGCGCACACCAGTGCATGAACATATATACCCACATGCACACACTCGCATACACCAGTGCAAGCTCCGCACCCCGCAGCAGCCAAAGGGGCCAGTGGCATGCCCAGCCCCGTGCCCAGCGCGCCGCTCCGATCCCGGCCGTGGCGCAGACAAGGAGCGGAAGAAGGCTGAGCCCCGTCCCAGGCATGGCAGCAGCTTCCCCGTTCATCACCCGCCCCAGACCCGGCAGAGCTGCCGACACAGGATGCCCCCGCGCAGCCCGGCCCTGCGCCCCGCTGCTACCCGCGCTCACAGGTGCTTCCCCCTGCCCCCTCGGAGCCAGCATCCCTCCCGGGCCCCAGGGCCAGCTCACCTGCCGCCTGGAGCTGGAGCAGCAGGCACAGGACAGGCCCGCAAGCTGCCGGCCTCCGCATGGTGCTCACATGCAGCAGCGGCGAGCCGGCGGCTCCGCCAGCCTTCTCCTCCCAGTCAGCTTTCCTGGGGAATGAGCATGCCTGAGAGAGCTGCGCATGCGCAGCCGGGGAACGCCGCAGCCTCCACCTGCCTGCGGAACCTGCTCCCTCGGGCGGGGGGCGACTGCTGAACAGGGGCAGGGGGGCCGGCGGGAGGCGGCCAGACAAGGCAGGCTGCGACAGGACTGGGAAGGCGGAAAAATAATGGGAATCCGCGGGGGGAAATAAATCAGCGCCCCCCTTCGGTTTCCTGTCCCTGCGAGCTGTCTTGTGAGGAAAGGGAAGGATGAGGAATCAGAGCTGAAGGAGGCAGAAAGCAAGGGGAAGACCTGCAGCAACCAGAACTCTTGGGGAGGTGATAGCTTTTATTAGACCAACTAGATAGCTGCCAATTCTTTTTTTCTTTATTTGCAAGCTTTCAGGCACAGGCACCCTTTCTCAGGCATTGGAGGGTGCAAAGATTGTAAAATCTCTCCCAGGTAGAAATGAAAATTCATATTTTCAAGGGAAAGCCCTGAGCATGCACTCCATTTCCTCTGAGGACCTAGGGGAAAGATGAGGAAGAAATAGTGGAGGGAGTATCCCCCTCTCCCCCCTGCTTTTGATATCCAATTACAGACTGACAGAAAATGAGGGTTGATGAGAGGTCATGTAGTCCAGTGTTTCTCAGCTATTCTGCACCAGACCCCATCTGTCCTGACCCAGTAACAAGTTTAAGTAGAGTATGGCCCTTGGCCCTGCGGGTGCTTCTCACTTCTGCCATCAACTCCTGCCAATGTGTTTGGGGCCTGGGGGTGGGCCAAGCAGCTCCTTGCAGGCTGGAGCTCTGCCAGCCCACAAGGGAAAACCCATGGCTTCCCACGTGTTTCTCCTTTAAAGGAGAAAACCTTTTTAAAGTTTGTTGCTCCAATTTTAAAATTTGTTCATGACCCTTTCATGTATTCTTGCCACGTACTTTTGGGTTTGTGGCCCATGGATTGAGAAACACTGATCTAATTCAGGCCCCTGCTCAAAGCAGGCCCATCCTCAGCAAGATTACCCCAGCCAAGGCTTTATCTACCCTGGTCTTAGTTTTGATTCTCCCCCAAAAGCTAAACTGTACTATTCATTTCTAGTTACATGGAGATCTTTCAGGCAGTCAGCATTCATATGGACATGGTTGCTTCAAAACCATGTGTCCTTTGACTTCACAATTTGTTATAACTAAAGCTCTGTTCAGGCTTCACGTGTAAATAATGTAAACAAATAACTTTCTTAAAATCAAGTGATCAAGTTTATGAGCAAGTAATACAATACTTGCATGCAATCCACTGAGATCTTTTCCCTGGTTCAAATCATTTAAATATTATTAACAGAAGGTATTATGATAGGCCAACCTACCAATTTTGACACCAGACCTTCCCTTGAAAGCTGTAGAAGCTGATTCCTGAAAAAACAGAGGCATTGGAGACATGTAGGGGGTGCACGGGGGTGCATGTGCACCCCCTGAGAGTGCTGGTGCACCTCCTGAGAGCAGCATTCCTGGGCAGAGGGGGGGCAGGGGAGAGCACTGGTGCCCCTACCTTTACCCCCCTCCCCCGTGACAGCACCAAATGAGAAGTGTGCCAGGAGAAGCAGTCTCCCTGGTCAGCAGGACTGGCTGCGGGGGACCCTCCCCCCCCACAGTTGCTGACTCCTGGGGGGGGGGGGCAAGTGCCCCCCTCCCGACTCAGGAGGCACCAGTTACCCATGAACAGAGGGCACTAAATAGACCCAACATCAAACTGCTCTACAGCAGAATTCTTTTTTAAAGGTTAAATTGATCAAAAAAGCCTTTAACGACTTCTAAATCAGGCTAGACTTGGCAGGAAATGGCAGGTGCTCCAATCCTGCCCACGGACCATCACCGCATGTAAGGAATAGTGTGATTACAGTATCTATTCTGTAGCTAAAGCAATACAATTGGAGAAAAATGGCAGAGAATAATGGGGACTATCAGTATTATTTTCTTTGATAATTTAAACAACATAAAAACATTTTTCTGAAGTGTTGACTCAGACAATAGGGTAAAAAACTGCAAAAGACCTGGCTTCTGTAGATGCTATTGTTTCCATGCCTGTACAATTCCTAACATAACTTCCTTGGCAACGTCTCTACTACAGTTCATACATACTGTTCAATCTCATTCCCTTTTCTAAGCCACTTTTTCTAAGTCAGTTTCTCTCCTACTCCTTCCACTGGGGTGATTCATTGCTTCAGATCTACAACTCCAAAAAATTACACTCTCCCATGCCATCACTGAACACAAGAATCCAACCATCCATTACACCAGGGGGTTTCAACCTTTTTTAACAAGTTTACCCCTTCTGTCTCAAAGTTTCAGCTCATGTACCTCTTCATATTAAAATTATTGAGGGGGAGTGAAGCATGTGCATGCAACCCCCCCCAGCAGGTAAGTCTGTGGGGGAGGGGAAAGGGCCATGGTGGTGGGGGCAGATTGAGGCCCCCACAATGAGGGAGGGAGTGGGGCACAGGCAGGAGCAGGGGCCGGGGTGAATGGGGCCCTGGCTGGGCTGGGCTGTAGGACAATCAGAGCCTGGGCAGCTCATCCAGGAGCACGGGGGGGTGGGGGGGGCGGGGGGGCAGGAAGGGGAGGTCTCACCAGTGTGCACCCCCTCAGAAGCCTGGGGGGCATGTGCCCCCCTAATTTGTGCATGGGGCGGAGGCAGCTGCAGTTGCACGCTGGGCTTTGCATTCCACTGCAGTTGCCCTGGCAGTGGTGTGATGCCACACGTCCTGCTGCCAAGCAAGCAGGAAGCACGGTGAACCCCAGCAGTGGCAGGCACATGGCATTGCACCATTCTCAGAGCAGCTGCAGTGGTGCACAAAGCCCAGTGTGCAGCAGCAGTTGCCTTCACTCCACGCGCAGATTGGGGGATACATATCCCCCAGAACCTCTGCCAGGGTGTGCATAGTGGTGGGAGCCCCCCATATCCTCTATGACCTTTTAAAGTACCCCTATTGGTACGAGTACCCCCAGTTCACAACCACTGCACTACACCTCTCACCATCCCCCACATTTGTAGCCACTTATATTCCTTTGTGTCTTGTTCACACTATCATGTGTAAGTGTGAAATGAGATTACTATTCTTGTTCCTCTGTATAGACCTGTAGTCTAAGCTATAATTTAGCCCATTTGTGAGGAAAGAGGAAAAGATTTACTTACAGTTCTCTGCTGATTTGTTGTTCAAAAATCAACATTGGGAGAAGATCTTGGTAAGACCGTAGGATCAAATTCTTCCCTGGTATAACTCTACTGAAACCTATGGAAAGTATTTGTCCCAGTACAACTAGACATTAGCCAGTTGTGGTTCTATACTGGGTGGAGCAATAGAGATCTCTCTCTACTCCTACATTATGCTCCTCACTCATGCTGAAATCCAAATGGCTAGTGTTTAGAAGAACAAGTTTTGCTCTGTCAGAAAATCATCTTTCACTGGAGAGTTGATTCCTTTAAGCGTTAAATGCTTTTAGATATAGCTTTTGTTTCTAAAATAATTTTCTTTCAGTGCTATCAATTTTTAAAGAAAAATATGTCTCATTAAATGCAAAGTAGAGACATGAAACTGAATGGAAGCATATCTGTGACATTTACTTGATTATCACTTCCATGAATATATCTCATTTATAGGCTGCTAGAAACATTGATATGTTAGTCAAACCTTTTAAAGGCCAGATCCTTGAAGAGGGAACTCATAGAACACATTGAGCCATTTGTGTTCCAGTATAGACTATTTCCTATTGGTGACTCTACCTGTATATACATAAGGGATTCCCACAATCCAACTAAAAAGTCCTTCTAAAAAAGAGTTTATTTAAATAATAAATCTGCTTTAAAAATCACATAATTTAGAGATGATTTTTAGGAAAATTAAATTTTACCATTGGGGAAAAACATCATATTTCTCTCCTGCAAGTTGTACATTTGAGAACCTGGAGTTACCATTTTAGCTTTTCCATCTACAGTATTGATGACTGCAATTACTGCTTAAATAGGATCTGAGCTTAATAAAAACAGATAGGTTTAGCCAAATCCTAACTGCTTCAAGATGCGTGTGGACAGTTGCTGCACCAAAGCATTATCTACACTCAAAATTTATTCAAAGTGGATATAAAGCACTTATAAATTGATTTAGAAGTGTTTACACAAGGACATTTAAAGGATTTAACTAAGGCGTTTCCTTAAGAAGATGTAATTAAATCCATGTATATTGTGGCTATAGACAAGACAAACATTTAGATAAACTAGTGAGATTCAATGAATCCTTACAGACAAATCAGGACAAGATGGTTTGACCTTTCTTTTTGTTTCCTTTTAAGCAATTAAAGATGAAAATGGGCACTTTATTGGTGTGGTCACTGCTTTTATTTATTCTGTATTAAAATAATATCTGTGGACAATCAGAGTACAAGGCAATAATGACTGTGATCACTATTGGCTCATATGCAGGGGGAACTTCTACAGCCATGGGGCAGCTTCCAAAAGAGTTTCCTCCTGTAGCACCTCCTAGTACTCCTTGTACCATTCATAGTCGTTAGCACATGGTACACTGTGATGAAGTGTGTCTGTGACAAGACAGCAAGTAGATTCTGGGCTGGATGAAAATGTGTATTTTTCTCTCCAGAGTCATTAAGGAGTTCAGAACCACTCTGAGGCTGAGTACTATTTTGACATATACTCTCTAGTGAGGTGGTTGATGTGGTAACAGCTAATTCTTCACAATGCTTTTGCTAGCATCATATCCTTTTAGTCTGGTATGACAGATTGGGTACTCTGCTGAGAAGTCATATTTGATATTGATTAAAGTCAAGTCAGTCTGTTCCTAGTGTTAAAGAGATCTTATTGTTTTCCTCACCTATCATTCCAGCAAGACTTTTGGCTTGGAATTATTCTGCATATAAACTAGGCTTATACAAATTGTGTGCGTGTGTGTGTACACACACACACACGCATAGACATACACACATTATTTATTTGACTAGCTTCAGAACTTCAGTAAAATATGTAGGAAACAATGGATGGTGGTTGAAGAGAGGACAGAAAATCTCTGCATGAGGGTACATGCAGAGTCAAAGGATCCTTTCAAATGTAAGGAAATGTGACTGAAAACTGTGGGGAAATAATATAGCCTAGAAAGGTCATTGTCATAAGGAAAGGGGGAGAGCTTAACCTTTTTTCTCTCGTCAAACTCAGTGCAATGCCCATGCCATCTATATGCAAGGCAAAATACAATTGCAAAAGTTCTGAGTAACATCTAAGTCTTATCCACCTATATTACATTGGACCACCTATAGTACACTGGACTTCTCCAACAGGAATGTGTGGGAACAAACCAAATTACCTGAGACAACAAGGGCTTCCAGAGTATGAGTGAGACACACAATGTAAGATTTTTTCTTCTCTTGACTCGCCTATGGCTATGAGCATGGTTTTGTATTGCTAGGCGGTTACCCTGTCATATAACTATACCTTTTGATTTTAAAGGATTTTCTTTAATTTTCCTAATGAACCTTAGTAAATGTTGCTTGGAAGTAATTCATTTCACTAAGACAAGGCAAGGAAGAGAGAATGAAAAGGGTTTAGGAATATCTTGTCATGAAGTAGGTCATCTGGGGCATAAGGAAAAGAATTGTCTTTTCCCAAAGGAGTAGTCAAAATATAATCAGTATGGTGACTGGAGAAAAGCCAGATAAATGCAGATAAGAACAGGGTAGGGATGGGAAATAAATGATTACAAATAATTCAACTTTATCCATCAACTTTTCTTTTAGGACCTGATTTCATCTGTTCATTGGAAATTAAATTGTTTTAGTTTAATGTGAAGGAATATATCTAAGGATCTTCTATTTAACACTGTAGCGAACGTTATACCATGTCACAAGCTTCTCAGGAACTTGACAAAAACATTAGAGAGAAGGGAAGAGGAATGGACCGTGATGTGTGATGCCCATCATGACCTCCACTGGAAAGTGTGCATGAGACAGAGTGGAGCAATGAATATGCTGTGCTGCTATTTATTCCTGCAATGTCACTAGTAGTTCAACTCAGTTCAGTAGTGTCCAATACTGCAGGGAGATTGAGAAGACTGAGGATGGATGTCATTCCCATGACAAAGAGGAAATCTATCAAAGGTATTTCTGTGCTGTAAGTCTCATCTAAAACTCAGCTGTGAAGGTCTAGCGTAAGGTGAACATAGCTAGAAAGAGCCATTTTGCTATGGCAATTTTTCAATTATTTTGCTCAAGAAGTAACCATTAAACACAGGAAGAGAGTAATTTCAAAGTTGGTCACAGTGGCTACATCTGTATGTGCTATTAAAGTAGTGCAATGAACTTCTGTACAGTCTGTCCCAGCGTCCACTACTTCTGGATGTAATGTCTGCATGTGTGCCCAGGACTGCGGTAGTTTGAGCTGGGCAGATAACCCTCAGGATAGCAGGGGATCAAGGGAGTCAGCCCCAGGCTCTGGGTGGTGGCATTGGGCAGTGGGAGGGCTGACTGGGGCACAAGGTGCTAAAGTGTAGGCTAGGCAGCAGGGAGCCCCCCATACTTTAGTATCTTCATGCCCCTGTTACCATCCACACGTGTTTCAGTGCATGTAATTACTCCATTGTAGGATAATACTGTCCCAGACAGTGCTATCCAGTGGCCAAGTTGATTAATTTACTGTGCCCCAATAGCAGTGCATGTATAGACAATGAAGATTTGCTGTGGAACTAATTAGTTAACTCTGCAGTAAAGTGCACATGTAGATGTGCCCAGTAAGAGTACTTCTTCAGTAGTAGATGGAGAACTGTATGTTTTAAGATAGCAGATAAATGTCTCACTAAGAAAGCAGCATCAACACATCTATGCGAATGAGTATTTTTTCTCTCCCCTTTTTCTCTATCTTTGCTCTTTCTGACTGGTGATCAGAGTCACAGCTGGTGGCTCAGATTTTCTCAAGTCTAGGTAGAATTTCATCATCCAGATTATAAATGCCTTTTGTTGAATTCTCCTTTGAAATCAGTCCCTCTGTTCTTTCAACTGGCCACAGCAGAAATCTGTGAAGCCCTTCTCCCCCTTCCCTTTTCCCCTTCTGGCTTCTACCAGTGGAAGAAAGACATGGAAACTCAGAGTAGCTTCTTGAGGTTAACAATAAAGTTAGGAAAAATGTAAAAATATTTGGTATGTCCTTTGAAGACATTTAGTCAAGCATAAGGTGAGAAATATCTCTCTTGAACACTACATGCAGTAAATTTATATTAGGATAATTTAATGTGATATGTATTTATTGTAGGAATTGTGTCAGAAAAGTAAATACATATAAAATACAGGTAATAAAGGTTATATTTTAAATAACAATTACTATGAAGTATGTCATCAACTAAAGCACTTATATTTGAGATTAAAAAATAAAAAAGGCAAAATGCATTTTTTGATTTTGTATCTTAATCTCCCAAAACAGAGGGAACTTTGGATCTGGATTCAGAAATTCATGACATGGGCTTATATTTTTAATGAGTCAAACCAAATTCAAGCAACCCTTCACTGATCCAGAGCTTCCAGGGCAGTTTGCTTCCGAATCAGATTACTAATGCAAACTGGTCAGCAATCTTAAAAGAAGATTTGCTTTAAAAAAAAAAAAAAAAAAAAAAGCTTTTACTTTTTAAGCAAGTAGACAACAGCAAAAACTACATTTTAAGAAGGCCACCTCTTAAATTGGTCTAACAGTTGCTAAACCTTTTTCCTGTATAACCACTATGGCTTGCTTTTAATGAGTTTATTTACTTTGACTGAAGTTACTTCATAGAGATACTCTGTCTGTCTTTTTAAAAGTGTATTCAACATTGACCTGCCAATGACAATCAAAACTCCAGCGACACTGAATTCCCAATACAAAAACAGCAGTATGTTGGTGCAAAAGAAAGGCACAGAAGGAACGGAACATCCTTAATTATCTAAACAGGGGTCTGAATCAGTGCAGCTTTCAAACCAACTTATACATATAAAATTCATCTTGACATGATTCAGAGACTCAGTGGATAGAAGTTCTCTTGCTTTTATTATTCTTTTCTAATGCCTCATTTGACTAACTTTTGGATTCATCATATAAAATACTGTAAATGTAGACACCTTAAAATGATGACCCTTGACTAAAGAGATTAGACAGATGTTGGAACTGTAGTCTTCCTTCCTGCCAAAGTATTTCTCCACTAGCTGAAGTTACTCTACCTTAACATTCTTTAACTATGAACTTTATTACAAAGACAAAAAGGCCACAGTAAATTGGTTTTCATTTAATAAATTAACAGCTTCTTCAGGCACATTCCATATGGTAACAACCAAACAGAAAGTTAATCTACATGCATAGGGCTTTAATGCTGCTGGGATTGTGGGACTCCTATAAATAATTCTCTTTATAAAACAGGGTAGTTTCACAGGTATGCCATTAAACTGTGCCCATTATAGATTTAGGTTGTAGCTGGGCTAAAATCCTGTCCAAACTAGTTCAAATGGGAGTTCTGTCATCTGTTTCAGCAGGGATAAAATTTCACTCTAGATGTTTATAACACACTTATTTGTACACTAGCAAATATTATTAATACCAACCTGGATACAGGGTATAGAAAAGCTATGAACCTGTAATATTTATGAACACATTTTAATACACAAATTATATTCATTTTATATCTAGCAAAATATCTGAAAAAATACATATATGGGTGACTGAAAATCATTAGATGATTTCTGAAAGCAACTATTCCAGAGAACATCAAAAACGTATTTGCTAGGCTGCAGTAAAAAATTTTGCATTTTGTTTCATCTTTAGCTAAAAGTGTGGACTAGCTCATATGTCCATACCAGACCTGTTAACATCACCAAACAAACTCCAGTAGTTCAATTCTGCAAGTGTCAATAAACTGAGAGCAGGGAGCGGTATTTTATTAATAACACAGGGGGGAATTGAACTCAAGTAAATTTTAAAAATATATGATAGAAAAAATGTTTTGTTTACTCAATTGTCCTCTGTATCTATTCAAATTATTCTCCTTTTCTGTGGAAATTACATTCCTTTTGAGTGGAAAGGTAAGGAGGAGTAAGTTTCTGCCATCACAAAGGCAGGTAGTATGAAGGTCATTACAAAATTGGTGAAGCAACAATTGAATGTGAAGGATTTTCCATAGTAATAAAACTAAATCTACAAATTTGGAATGTGAGGTTTTTTCCTTCAAATATAAATCAAATTTTGATCAAAGAAATCAGCTTAGTAAGTTTACATTAGGCATTTTCCTGTGAGTTGATTATTTTATTGGCCTGTTTGTTAAAACTTCATTCATCTTTAAACATTACATAAATCTGAAGGCTGCTCTCCATTTTATCTTTGTACATAAAAACTGAAAGAACTGTGAACTATATAGGCTTAGGCAGCCATTTTAAAATGGATTTTGCTGCATTAAAGTAGATATTGGGAAGAGAATCACAATTGGAGTTACATATCAGGAGTAGGCTACAGTTTTGAAATTTGGGGATCATAATCCTTTTTTATTAGAATTTGATAAAGATTTTAAGTGGAGGGGTTCTGCTTCATAAATTAATTAGATAAATCAATACTGGCAAGAATCTTTGCAGTTTCTGGTGCATTTTTGTATTCAAATAAAGCAATAATAATATCCTTCAACACTCATGATCAGTTCTGCTGCATTTAACAGAATGTGTGGCTTCTTTAAAAACAGCAAGAACCATTAACACACATGGGTAAGCTTAAGTAGTCCCATGCTTTTTGGGTTCTCCTACAACCTTTGTCATCATAAGATCTGACTGCTTTCCAGAAGCATATTAAGTGACCTAGCTAGCAGCTATTACACACAGTTCATTCTTTCAACCCATCTTCTTCCCAAGGGGGGAAACCGTTTGAGTAAGATTTTTAAACAAATACTATGTACACTGTGCTGTGTATTTGTATTGGAGAAGACAAGGTTGAAAAAACAGCCTTGTTCTCAGAATCAAAATTCATGAGGTTTGTGGTGACTTTTAGTTCTGCAGAAGCTCATTCTGTAGTTTTGGTCTGGCTTCTATGTAAGTTTGGTCTACTGGACAAATGAACTTCAGTAGGATTATTTGTGTGAGTAACTGTTCATTGGTGTGAACATAAAGCTCAAAATCTGTCTCTGTGAAACTGTCTGTCCTCCATTCTTTTCTATCTGATGGACTAAAATTTCATAAACACTCAGTGAGTTTTATGTCCCTCATATGCAATTTTCTGTTTTGCAGTGGTGGATTTTTGTGTGCAAGTTGAATTGTCTCAAAGGTCCCTCATCATGAGCTGAGGGAGAAAAAAAGTTGAGGGGCATCGAGCACACATGCATACCCTCCCCTCAGGTGGGAAAGTCTGTGGGGGAAGGGCTTAGGGCTAGGGCCAGGCAGGGACAGGGAGAGAGCAGGGCTGAGCTGGGCCTAGGCTTGAGGCCGGAGCCCACTGCACCTGTGCAGCCACTCCTTCCCCCGTGCCTGGGGTGGTTGCCTGGTGCCAGTGCCCCCCCCCATGTCAATAAATCCATTGCCTCTCAGTCCCATACCGGCCCAGCCCTGTACTGCCCGGGGGGCCCAGAGCTAGGGTAGGAGTGGGGCCAGCTTTGGCTGCACCACCAGGCCAGAGAGGGTGGAGCCCCTGGGACCCCCATGCCCACCCCGCCAGGCCCTGCACAGCCAGGGCAGGGTGGGGCACGGGATGAAGCCATGGCTCATCCAGGGAGCACAGGGAGGGGTGGCAGCTCCCGCCACTGCACATGTCCTGGGAAGCATGGTGAGTGTGTGCCCCCAGATCTATGTGGGGCAGAAACATATAGGGCATCATTCCATTTACATGCATACAACCCTTAATAAATAAATAGTTGAGTAATAAGGTGCTCAAACCTAATGAAGAATTCCTTGCATTCAAAAGCTCATCTAATTTTTATTCCAACCATGCAGTTGGTCAAATAGAAAACATCACCCACAAAAATCATTGCTTCTTAAATAATTTGTGGATCATCATAGCTACAACTTCACTCCAACAGGACCAATAATATATTTAAAAATTCTTAATAAAGGGTGACTGGATACTTATTTTAAAATATGCGTAGTCTTTTACCACTTGCCTGACAAAAAGAAAAAAAAGATTACTAGGTTATTGTTTTGTTTTGTGAACTGAAAGCTTTGTTGTGATTCACAACTAAAATGGAATTTATTCACTAGGTATTAGCAAAGCTTTTCAAAATAACAAATCTGTTTAAGCATTCCCCATAATTTAGGCTAACATTCACAAGTTAGAAGATTTTGGTTTTGGCTAATCCTGGTTCCCTTGTATGATTCACATAATTGTACCTCTTGCCATGCCACACGTGCATAGCAGGAGGCATAATTTTGGGATTGCACAGTAGATCCCATTGTGTCTTATTGCTGATGCAGGGGAAGCCTAATCTCAGGCTCCCCCTGCACCAGCAATAAGGCAGTTCTTGTGGCTGGGAGCCCTGTCATGGCTGCCATAATCCTGCACCCCCGTGGGTTTCATGCAACCCAAGGCAACCAAGCCTCCCAGCTGCCAAGACCCAACTGGGTCCTAGCACCCAGCATCTACAGCTGGGCATGGTGCACCCCTACAGCTAAGACCTCATCTCCCAGCTGACAGTGCTCCTAGCTGCAGAGGAGACCCTGCTACCTGTGCAAGTTAAAGTTCAATAGCAACCAGCTATAAAGTGGGTACACATTTTCAAGGTCTAACTTTAAACCTGGTTGTAGCTTTTTATGGCATGGTAGCTACTTTACCCATGTAGCTGGTTTCAAGGTAATTGTACAATTAAGCAGTTATTTGCATGATACCCATAATGTATAGAGGAGGCCTAAGTGTTTATCTACCTCAGACAGGGTTGATTTTGTTTTGTGTCAATAACAATAGTTAATTTAAATCAGTGAAAATGTTATATTTTATACATAATCCTTTTTAACATAAGCAAAACAACCTTTAATGCCTCCAAGCTTTGTGTCAATAGCTCGAGGTTTTGCTAAGTGATCATCTTGACGTCAAAATTGTTCTCTCTCATTACCAGGAAAATCCATCAAAATGTGGTCACATCATAAATCGATGAAAATTTCTTTTGCAGATGGTCAGAAAATATTTCTTTTTAAGAGACTGGCCACTAAAATGTTCTGGACATTCTATCTACACAGAACATAATCTAGTCCTCTTTGCAGATTGGACTGGACAGTATTCTCTGTCCTAGGGCAGAAAGTACTGAGCAGGATTTCCTACTACTGCCCCTCCTCACAGTTGGAGGTTGGTGGACACTAAGAACATTCCTTCTTTGCTTAGACTTATAGAGTGCCAAGCGATCTTAACTCAAAAAACTGCTAAAATGTCATATGCTAGTGAAACAAGAACTGCTAGGCCAAAACTGAATAATTGTTTCAATGTCAGTTCAGGGACATGACTCTTCTATACTAGTCATATCGGGTTCTGTGCCATGTCTTAGAGAACATGATGCTTAAAGATAAATAAAAAGTCATTAATATTAGCCATGACAATTTAATTACTACACAAAAGAGGTGCATCTATGTGTGTGCTTTAATTTACAGTAGCCTATTTTACTGCACATTAAAGTATCACATAAAAAACCATGCAACTACACTAATGCTCAGTAAAATAGACTATTGAGCATTAAACATTACACGAAAAATGCGTGCTTTCAGTACTGAGCATTAGGGTAGCCTAATGCACATTTATTTATTACCTCACATTGGAGGTACTAAATTTAAATTCCATTTAATGACGAAAAGCGCATTAATGCATGTGTAGATGCACACATGGAGAAGAAAAATTAGAAACAGAAAGCAAAAAACCTAGTTATTTTGTTTATAATCTCTTCTGTAGGTCTCTTGGTAGAAAGCTTAAAAGAAATTACATCTCTGAGTATGAATTTACCCTTTGAAGAGATCAGACCTCCATATTACCCAAGTTAATAGTGAGTCCTGTCTCAGTGCATTATAGATAGCTAAAACAGTTTATAGATGGGCAAGATATTTTTTGTTTAAGGCTTGAGTGGTCTTGTTTGGTATATTATAGAGAACCTAACAGCTTATGGAAATGAAACCATTCAAGGATTTGTCCCAAGAAAGGAAAAAAGGTCAGAAGGGTCTTGAAATCTGAAATCCAAATTAAATCCCACTATTTCTCTGCAGTTATTTTATAACCACACTCCAGGGATACATGTCATTGTTATATAATAAGGTACATTATCTTATTATGTTTTATTTTCTTTAATTTTTCCATCAATATTGAAATTCCCCTACATTCTGCTGTCAGAAAAATTATTAGAAAATAGCTATTATACTCACTGGCAAAGTTCCATTCTAGTAGGAGATCCACAGAGGGTGCATCTACACATGAAATTAATGTGAAGAAATAAACCCCAGAGCAGTTCCAGCTTGAGTCAGCTTCTCCTGGATGTAGTGTCCATACATGTGCCTAGGACAGCAGCAGTTTGAGCCAGTGTGGAGCAACCCCAGCAGCAGGCTCAGGGGATCAGTCCTATGCTCCAGGTGGCAGTGTAGGATGGCGGGAAGTGCTGCCTGGGGCATGAGAGTGCTAAACTGTGGAGCTGGGCAGCAAGCGGCCCCTGCGCTTTAGCACCCTTGTGCCCCAGCCAGCCCCTGTCACTGTCTACATGTGTTTCATTGCACTTAATTACTATGCCATAAGATAGTACTGCCCCCAACAGTACTATTTTATGGTGGAGTTAGTTAATTTACTGCACCCTAATATTGGCACATGTATAGACAGTGACTATTTACTGTGGAGCTATTTAGTCAACACCGCAGTAAAGCTCACATGTAGATGCATCCAGTGAAGATAAACAGCTTAATGTTTGTACTAGTTAAATCTTAGTCTAAATGGGTCCTAAACGTCTTGATGACCTATCAAGTTGGAAGTGGAACAAATTGCTAGGCTCTATGTGCTTCCAAGCCAGCTGAGGCTGGGTCAGAGTTCACTCACTGATTCTAGTTGTGTGGCCCCAGGCCACATTCCTTGGCTTAAACTTTTTATGTGATGCTCTGTCTTGCAAGGTGAGCACTGATAGCCATAAGTTCTAGATCCAAAACCTGGTATCTGAGATCCCCACTTTCACTTCCAGAGCTTAGATAAACCTTGCGGTGATTAAACTAGAAGCCTTTTGAATGCCAACATGGCAGAAAAGCAAGGAAAATATGCTTAAGAAAAACTTTTTTTCATTTCAGAACTACCAATAAAACACATAATTTGTGTAACAAAATACATAATTACATCTTGGACCGATGGGTTAAAAACGGCAGCTGCAGATAACACAGATGCCAGTACACCTCTTCGTTTTTAGAAAAACACAGGTTAGCAAGAAATATTGAGTTTTTTTGCCTCCCTCTGAAGTACATGCTTGGTCTACTTTCTAGGATCATCTGGCCATATTTTATTTCTGAAATTCTGTATTGAAGTTAACCTCATCTCCCCTGCTGTCTTCCTGTGACACACTGTAGGTACTTTTCCATCTAGTGTTTTATAGTTGGGGTGTGCAAAAGAGCCCAGAATGGATGATCTCGTGGACACTTTTGAACAAGACAACTTAAGAAATTACATTAAATAGTCACGTTGATTACTATCTAACTCAATAGTTCATTGTATAGATACTAGCCTGTTGCAAGTGCAAAAACTGGGAACTGGACTCAATGGCATGGAAGGTCCCTTCCAGTTCTGTTTTGAGAGCAGGCTTTGATATCTATAGAAAATTTCCATGTTTACATCCAGTTACACATCTTTGATCCCTCAGAATTTTTACTGATCCTAGTGCTCATCATTGAGAACGTCTGCTCAGAATTATTTTTTTGGAATACCAAATCTATTTTTTTTTTTTACTAGGGTGTACTGTCCTAGCCATTACCTGTTTAGCAGCAATATAAATCAAGTATTAATACTAGTTCAAAAATAATCTGTATTTTATTTTATATTATCTTCAAATATACAGAGTGCCCTGAAGCTCAGCTTCATCCCCACTAAGCAAGATAGTGCAGATTACACTGGACTATGCAATTAGGTGGCTGTGCCTAAAGGGTGCATTTACATTCTGGAAAGCGCAGGCTGCTCATGCACTGCTATGTATCTTTGGGATGTCAGATAGAATACAGTTATAAACTCTAATGGGGCTCTGTGGGAACTCAGAAGCTGCATTGGTAACATGTTGAATCAATGCAACCCTGTGTCTATGTAGCTTTGTGGCCCATGTTGCTCCTCACACTTTGACAAAATGTTGGCAGGGACCACACCTTTATATTATAAAAACTTTCAGCCTCTAAGGCCCTCTATCTTTATCTGAGCAGACCTTGGAGCAAATCTGACCCAATACCTGTCTTGTATCTATCAGGCTGAGGTCTATCTCCCTGATTCACTATAATCCTGTATCATTCTGGCGCATATCTACTTTTCCATTTATATTCAGAGATCAGGAGCATGAACAATTGAGACTCATTTGACTGTCAAGTTTAAATTGGTAGCAGATTTGGTCCTAAAGATGACCCTACAGAATACTCACTGATAGCCTGAATGATCACTAGATGTCACTGTTCTACAGAAATAAAAGTGTGAACACCTTATTTTAGCTGTAAATATGGTGGTCTTTAACTCAAAAGTGTAGAAGCTCACAAAGTAACTGATGTTGAGGTTGCATGGACTTTTCAGGTAGTTCAGCTAAAAATTACTGAAGTAATTCCAAAGATCTCAGATGTATGTAACCTAGAGAAGTTGTAGAATCTCCATCCCTGGAAGATTGAGAGCAGGTTAAAGACACTTGGCTGGGATGGTTTAATAAGGATGATCTTTGCTTGAGCAGGGAGCTGAACTAAATGACCTTCTGAGATCCCTTCCAGCCCTACTTTCCTTTGATCCTATCAACAGGTTTTTCCTTGCATTTTAGCAAAATAAATCATGAATCACTCTAATGAAGGCGCAGACATGATGTTGGTGAATGGCAACTGAAGAGTTCAGGCAATATTTTCAAACATGCCAACTTAGCCTTTGCTTCCTGATAGGTATGCTTGGTGACAGGTTCCTTAAATATGGATTACATCAAAACAGAGAGTGCAATGCATTATTTATATTTTCCATTTTGCAGACAAAAGTGCAGACTGATGTCACTTGTGTTCAATTTTAACTCAGAAATTATGCTACTTGTAAACAATGGAGGAAGGGGTTGCCATGGCAACAAATATCTAATTGAAGGAACCCATTTTAACTTTATCAATGCTTAACTAGGCTGTTACAAAAAACTCATATACTCTTAAGTTCTTATAAACAGGCTATATTGTGGAATCACTAATAACTGCCATAATTAAGATTCCATTCTTTGCATTGGTCAAATCAATAAACACTACAGGAAAAAAGCTCCGCAAAGTGTTTTTGAATACTAACAATATCCTCCACCATATAAAATAGGTAAGCTGCATACTAGTTCCTGGCTGAGATAGCTTATCTCCCAATCTGCCCTGTCTTAGCAGGGCAGGCAGGGATTCACACAATAAAATGGGATGCTATAAAGTAGATATTGTTGATTTGGCACCATTCATTGGCATTTGCCCACCCCAAGTTTAGGAGATGTTCCTGGATGGGATGTGGTATGATAGATGAGTGCGAGAAGGCAAAGCCACCATGCAATGTTCTGCTGTTTTAGGTTGTTCTAAATTACTCTGGGACCAGCTTCTGTCAGGCTGTGAATGGAAAAGATGGCTTACAACTACTTTATCTTTGCCCCTCTTCCTATGACTAGCCCAGTTTGGACAGACCCAAGGAATTATCCCTATATTTTTTAATGAAGCAAAGCAATCATTCTTTGTTAACAGATTGTCAATTTTAGTTTTAAAAGATCAAGCTGTTTTCTACTGGTGAGTGAAATAAAAAACTTCACATTCTTGTTTAACTGTCAAGCTATAAGCTGAGTCATTACTACTTCACTCAGCTGGTCATCTGCTCATTTTCTCTAGAAACCTTATGTGGCTCCTGACACCACATCAGAATATTTCATGGATGGTCTCTTGCACTAAAGTGCCGGTATGAGAGATTCTTTACTTTGCTAAGAACTACTAAGAGAAAGATAAAAAAGTGAAATAAAATAAAAATCAAAACTTTTTAACAACCCCACGTTACTACAGGCCTTATGTGAATTGAAACTCCTGTTATATGGAATTTAATCTTTTAATGTGGATTAAATTGCAGGACCTCCACTTAGTCAAGGAGGTGCATGGCCCCACCAGGGGGGACACGCTGCTGGATCTGGTCCTGGCCTCGGGGGACAATCTGGTTAGAGGTCTCCAGGTTCATGACTCCCTGGGAGATAGCAAATTCTACCAGGCGATGATCGCTATCTGGTGCAGTGTAGCGAGAGCCCACACTAGGACTTGGGTTCCAGACTTCAAAAAGGGCCAATTTCAGAGAGCTCAGGAGGCTAGTTGAGAAGGCACTGAGGGCCTGTAGGGTTGAGGACATGGGCATCCACGAAGGGTGGATGTTCCTCAAGGAAACGATCCTCCAAGCCCAAAGGGCAACCGTTCCTGCCCGATGCAAGATGGGCAAAAGTGCCCGGAAGCCCCCATGGCTTAATAGCCCTCAGGGTCCCCCAAATGTCCCTAAGCGGGAGGCATACAACCTATGGAAAAGAGGAGCAGTCTCCAAGAAGGAGTACTCCTCTTATGCTCGGGAGCGCAGTAGGGCTATTAGGAAGGCTAAGGCAGGAGTAGAGCTTCACCTGGCAACTAGGATCAAGGACAACAGGAAGTCCTTTTTCAAATATGTGGGGAGCAAAAAGAGAGCCCCGAGCAACATCGGGCCCCTGAGGGACTCATCGGGCAACCTAGTGCTCACAGCCGATGGTAAGGCTGAGATCTTCAATGGGTTCTTTGCCTCAGTCTTCCTGAGAGGGGACCAGGACATCCCTCCTGCTGGAAGCTTGAATTCCCCCTTGGAAATGACTGTTAGGCCATGGGTGAGGGTTGACCTGGTGAAAGGGCTTCTGGAAGGGTTGGATGTCTTGAAGTCGGCAGGTCAGGATGACCTGCACCCAAGGGTGTTGAGAGAGCTGGCAGGGGTGATTGCTGGGCCCTTGGCTCGGTTATACGAGCGCTCTTGGAGCTCTGGACAAGTGCCAGAGGACTGGAAGGTGGCCAATGTGGTTCCCATCTTT
>JAGPOW010001296.1:76830952-76850313 GCA_030014935.1 Caiman crocodilus | reverse complement strand
TTGGCTGGGGTCCTGTGACCCTGGCACTTGTTCCTGTCATTGGCGGGGGGTCAGACTAGATGGCCTGCTCTAGGCCCCTTCTGACCCTAGATACTATGAAAGATTTAAAGGTATCATTAACATAACAGAGGATGAAACTATCAATTCTATCTGCCCAATTCTATTCTAAATATCTTCCCAAACTGACAGGGCTAGGCCAACTATACCTTGATTTCATTTCCAAAATATTAATTTTCTTGGTTTCAGAAATACATATGCAAAAATCATTGATGTCAATAGTAGTAAATTAATTTTCATCTCCGTCCACTCGATGTTATCTTCAGTCTACACACTCCTGCATTATTTTAAACATATTGTTCTATTGGAATAGCTCTCTCTCCTTGGCTGGATAAGGTGCTGGGAGAAGATTACCTAGAGACTCTCAAATCCAAGCAGTAGTTGTCAATAGTCTGCAGAGAGCTGGATGCCATAGGATGGTAGCTCAAGGACATGTTTCCCCTTCTCTAAATTGCATTAAGCTCATCTCAAATGCTATTTTTTCTGTGTAAGCAATTGCTCTGTTCACCACTGGGCTATTATTACTTTCTCAGTAAGAGTGAAGGTAAGTCCACAAGATTTGTTGATGGGAGGAAAGGAGGTTTACAACTCTAAGTGTGGTCCAAATTGAGAGGAAATTGAAAATCTCCAATTTCAGCTATGCTATGTATTACTAAATTTGCAAACATAATGAAAAAAAATCCTGCTTGTATAGATTTAAATGCAGAACTAATTAAGGCTGAGTGATTTTTTTAAATCAATTCTTTTTCACTAAGTGTCGCAATTCTGGGAAATTTGAAAGTATTTACAAAGCTGGGACAGATTTTTAGACCTGAAAAAAACCACACAATTTCATGGACCATTTTCAAAAAAGAGAAGACAAAGAGGTTGTGCTTTCTTTATACCCTAGAGTGTATGACACTGTTCTGGGATGTGGGAGACCCGGGTTAAGAATCCCAGACTGTCTCCTTGAACAATGCCCCACGTATTGGTCTACTGGATACTGTAGAGTGGGCAGTGTTTCAATATTCTCAAAATACACTTAACATGAAAAACCTGCTAATATTCTGGTACTGTGCATGACAGTTGCATAGTTACCATCCCATCAGGGTTGGGGGTTTTTTTTGTTTAAATGACCTTTCATCAAGATTTTGGTTATCCTTATAGATTCATAGGTTGTACGGCTGGAAGGGACCTTGAAATATCATCGGGTCTAGCCCCTTGCACCAGACAGGAAAGATATCTGGGGTCAGGTGTCCCCAGCAAGATGACTATGTAGTCTCCTCTTGAAGATTTCCAGGGTAGGTGAAACCTTAATTTATCCCTTCTGTGTTTGCTTTGCAGTGACACTTTGGTTACATCTATAAAGCATGATGCAATGCCACAGAGAGGTACCTGTGCTAACATCAAATGAGTAAGTGTATCTACACAGCATGTTGCAGTATTGTGCAGTGTTACTTGCTTGGCTCATGGAACCACTGAAGCCCAGGTGGAATGCCACACTTCCATATAGCTATACTGATTTGGGCTTCAGAGCTAGTTCAAGCATATCTGTATGATGTTGCACCGTGCCACATAGACAGTCACTTAGAGGCCTCTTGTGCTAGAATTCCTGCCCCAGAGAATTTACAATTGATGGAAACATGACAAAGGAAGTTTTATTACACTCGATGGGGAATTGAGATAAAAGGAGATGAAGTGATTTGCTCAAGATCACGTAGAGAAAGTGTAGCAGAGCCAAAAGTTTACCCAGATCTCCCAACTGCCAGGTCAGCGCTTTAACCAGAAGACTATTCTCTTACTTTTTAAAGCTTTTATGACTTGTTCTGTTTTAGTTTCAGATCATTTAAACAGAAGATTTTAAAAGCTGCCCAGTTTATTGGGATGAATGTAATTTAAAATGGATGTATTGGACAGACTAAATTAGCCTCTTCTAGCAGTGCTGGCTATCACTTTTGGTGTTTCTTTGGTATTTTGAATCTTAAAATTGTGGTACCACTGCATAATGAAATAAAGATTTCCTTTTGCCAGTAAATCAATGCAGATGATTTCTGAACATGTTCCATTGACAGAGATGATCATTTAATGAATTTTTTTTTTTTTTTTATTATGAAAAATATTCACCCCAAGCTCTCATGAGAGGGAAAGTTTCTGACTGCAAGATGATTTGTTTGGCAAATCAGCAAATTCTCCATATTGTGCATTTCTTCCACTAAACCCAGATGCTTTTGAAACAGCCCTTCCACAATATAAAGAAAGGTATTGCTCTCCCAAACAGGCATTCTAATGACCCACGCTAATCAGTCTACATACCCCTTCTATAGTGGGAAAAATTGCATGAAGTTGCAACTCGTTCTTCAAGGTTCCTTCTGGCGATGACTAATTTCCACCTTCACACAGAAAGAATGACTAACTCAAACCTGAGTGTACCAAGGAGGTTACAGAATGTATCTGCCGCACTATTTATTTTGGGAGGCAGACATAAGGCCACATTTTTATTCTTTAAATACACATTCTGACATTTTCTGGCAGGTGTGAATGCAATAACTTACTAGGAAGGAAAAAAAAACATTTTTGAAGTGACAGCTTCTAACCTCTCCAATTGGTAATAAACTGACAATTGTCTTTGTAAAATCCCAAAGCCTAACCAGATCTCATATGAAACCTACCACTTGAAAGTCATATAGTCATCTTAGCAATTTCCCAGAAAACTGGAATGAATGATATCCAAATTTCAGTGGGGTCAACTCATTCTTATTAACTAAATCCAAGGAAGAGGGAAGTCTTAGACAACCATATAATAAATAATGTGAATTTTAAACCTCAACCTAATTCCAGCCAAATTACTTTGCCAACAGTCTGACAAGATTAGTTTTAATCTGCAAGTGACAGCATGAAGAGACCTCTCTCAAAAATATTCCAACATTTGTCTTGTCAAAACTTCAAGGAGTTGCTGATATAGCAGTTTTAATGTGATAGAGTGAGAAATGCAATTACTCTAATGTCAGTAAAATTTAGTGATGCTTTATGTTGGCATTTGCCCAACAAATAATAATTTTGTACTGTATAACTGAATTAGCTTGACTGTAACAAATATTAGTTAAATGTTTTTACACTAGCCATTCTTGACACAGTTAGGAATAAAAAGGGGGCTTGCCTTGGAAGAATTTGATTCTGAGAAATCAAAGGGCTTGCTGAAGCAGCTATTAAAGTCTACAGAATAGATGTCTCCTATTCTAAAAATACTATAGCATGTCCTCTAATCAGAGATAATGATGCATTGAAACTCATAGCAACAGTTGACTGTTCTAGCAGTGATTACTATATATACACCAACAATTTTGCAAGCACGTCAGATTTTGACTAAAAGGAAAATTAAAACCATAAAGTCACCTTAAAGTCCATCAGAATTGGGTAAAAAAATTTGGCACCAGGATTAGGAAGCTTTAGAACAGTACTGTCATGGCAGCGCCCTCCAGGGAGGGCCATGATCCCCCTGAGGTCCTTCGCACTGTGTCCAAGCCAGCCCAAAGACACCCTCTAATTCTCACCCGCCACTTATTTGATATGTAGGGAGGCTGCTTTCTACCTTCCTGGGCACAACATCTCTGGACCTCTGTCCCCGAGATCTCCTGGACTGTCTAATGGTGCTCCCTAGGCACCCTAGCCTTAGGGGCTGTGTGTGAAAGACGTCATCCTGTCCAAACCCACGCCCGCTCTCTCGGGCCTTCTCTATAGTCTCGCCCACTCTCGGGCCTTCTGTGCTACCGTCCCTTCCTGGGACTCTCAATGCCCACTCTGGGCTTCTTAATACTACTAGTGCCCCTTCTCGGGCCTCCTTAGTGCTGCCCCCTTCTCGAGCCTTTCTAAAATATCGTCCGTCCCAGGGACCCTTGTCCACTCCGGGGACCTTCTGTCGAGCCCGTCTTTTAGGTCTTCTGCACGGTTATGCCAGACGTTCTGTGCTACTATCTCCTTGGAGACCACCACAGCCTCTCGCCCTTCTCTGGAGGTGCTGTGCTGCTGACCCTCTTCTTGGGGCCCACCACAGCACCCTGCCCCCCCTGGCTGAGGTCTACCTCCGTACTAGCCTACAACTGGGCTTCCCAATACTACTGCCCCTCGTCTGGGCTTCCCAAATGGTGCTCCCCTCTCTAGGGCTCGCCGTACCCCGCAGGGCTTCTCAATAATGCTGCCTATCGTGGGCTCCTTAAAATACTGCCCCTTATCTTGGGGATGGCTGTGCCCAACCTGGGCTCCTTATCAAATGCCCCCTCTCTGGGGCTGGGGTCCACGCACCCCCGTGCTGCTGCGCCCTCACTGGTGCTAGGGCCCCCACACCCTGTGGGCCCCTATGAGGATAAGGCACCCTCCCTGGCGCCTATGAGCATACTGTGCCCCCATGGGTGCTGAGATCCCCATACTGCTGGGGTCCCTTTATGAACCCTCCTCCTCCCCTTACAGCCTCGCCCAAACCACCGGTGTAATACAATGCTAACACAACATAACACAAGCCTCCTGGCTATAACCAAACATCAGGCACCTGGCCATAATAGCATAAGCCTCCTGGCTCCAACTTAACATCGTTGCTCCAGCCTCTGCGCTCCTGCCCCTCCGGCTGCTGGCAGAGAACTGCCAACCTGACTCTGGCTCTGGGCTTTATAGGGCCGAGCCCCGCCCCCTAGGTCAGCTGACTCATTAGTTGCCTCAGCAACCCTCAGCTGTGCTGATCATTATCACACTGCTGCGGCTTTCCCCAGCAGCCTTCACACACAAAGAGCAGTGCAGCAAGGTACGCTGCAACAGGTACAAATGTATCCAAGGCAGAATACCATGTCTTTCGTTTACAATACCCACAGTTCCAATCAAATCAGAGTTTCTTCCCTTTCAGCACATGTTATACTGACACATATACCTACTATTCTAGTAACATTCTAGTTTGTGAAATCACAATAGGAAAGAAATAAATCCTTTCTGATTCTGGCAGCCTGGCACAATGCCTGTTCACTCTGGACAAACCCAGATGGAACACCTTGTCAAAAAGAGAGAGATTATTTTTTCTAAATATATTGAATGAAGACAGCCTTATCAACCTAAGTTATTTGTGCCTGAAAGTGATAAAGCCCACAAGAACAACAACACCATTGCCTGTAAAAGAGGCTGCATGGTCTAATGCAATGGTGCTCAACATACTTTCCACAGGCACATCCGACCCTCAGGACCCATCAGGGCTCTCCAGAAACTTGGTGGTGGGGAAGCAGTGGCTGTGGCAGTTAACACTATTGCTGCTCCTCTGGGCTGGATGACATGGCCCTGCAGGCTAGATCGAGCACCTGGGGTTGGGCCAGCATAGAGGGTGTGCCCTGTGGCTAGATCCAGCACATAGAATCACTCAATGGCTAGATTCAGCACACCAGGTCACACTCATAGACTGAACACACCTGGATCTACCTATGGACCAATCCTGCACACAGGATCAGGTTCATGGACTGGCTCTATACTCCACACATGGGCCAGTGGGCCATACAGGTTGAGCCCCACTAGTCTAATGAAAAGGGCAGTGGCTTGGCAAATTGGGATGCATGCATTCTATTCTCAGCTCTCGCACTGCCCTGCTTTGAGACCTCAGCCATGTCATGTCACTTCTTTTTGTTTCAGTTTCCTCATTTGTATACTGGGATGATGCTTCCTCTCCTTTGTGAATTTATGCAGGAAAAAATCAATATACTAAGAGCTAAGTGTTTATTATAATAAAAGTATTTCAGAGTCAAGTCTGAGGTAAGTCAAGTCAGGCACTGTGAGCAAGGACTCCTATGAATTTATACCTTTCTTTGTTTACATATAATTTGGGGATGAATCCAGGTTTCTGCAAACACACTTGGTACACACAAATATTTGAGCAGCTTGGACAAACAGTTTTTTCATACAGATGTTTGCAAATCATTCATTTCCCCTCATCATTATTTATTGTATGAACGTGTTCACCTGAACCACATGGTAAGATTTCTACTCTCTGACAGGACAAAATTTTCATGAATAGCTGACAACTAGAATGCACGTGCCTGCTTACATGTAAATTCCTTGTTCTCGTGTATAGTCAGTATTTATATGGAGAACAGTCATTCTCTATACCTGCATAAAAAAATACTTATGTCAGTGCACAGAGACACAAACATGTCTAAGCTGAAAAATTGTTCAGCTTTTGAATGAATGCAGCACCACCAAATCACCGCTTTAGGCCATCAAAATCTATACAATTGGTTTTAAAATTATAAGATTAAGAAATAATACATATTTTGGTTATTTATTTATTTTTTGGTTTTCAAGTCTTCTGCCCCTCCCCCCTTTTTAAAAATTTTCCCCATAACAAAACCTGGACAGAAAATTGAATTTCTGTCCCAATAGAAGTTCTGACATTTTGTTCAAGAAAAGGACAAGAATTTCAAAATTCAGAAACGTGGAAAAGTTTTGTTTTTATAACGCTTATTATTATGCTTATATCAAGGTTAAAATGAATGTTTTGGCACGATCAATATGAGAAAGTCTTTTTTGATAGTTTTCCACCAGAAAAGCTATTGCAATCAACTCATTCCTACAAAATAATTTGATTTTAATGAAATGACATTTTCCAACGGAAAGCTATTCTGTTGAAAATGTTTCTGTTCACAACTGCTAAAGCTAAAAAACTTTTTTTTTTTTTTAAAAGAAGAAAAGCTAAGATTCCAACATAGTCACATGATTCTAAGACCTGCAGCTTTCAATAAAAAAACCCACTGAAGGACAAGTATTGCAAGACTTGCAATAAAATACCAAGCTCTGATAACCCTGTATATTCCAGTATTCTATTTTGTGGTCTAATAAAATATATATCACACTGCATAAGAAAGATTATGATGTTCAAAGTAAATACATTTGTGTAGTGAACTCTATTTCCTGAACTCAGGAGAGCTCAGGGCACTTTCTGATGCTTCCCAAAGTTGCCAGTGTATGGCTTTGGTCAACTCACTTAATTTCCCTTTGCCTCAGTTCCTCCCATTAAATGGAGACAGTGCTTCTTTTCTCCTACTCTGTTTACATTGTAAAAGCATCCAGGCAGGAACTGTCTCTTGCTATGTCTGTGTACAGCATGTGTTGGAGCAGGACTCTCCTCTCAGTTGGGGCCTCTAGAAAATAGTTTCATAAAAAAAATACATCCAGTCTGGAAACTAGAAAGCCATATGGCTAATATTTAAAACAGAGCAGGAGTGCTTTTTCTCAGGAACAAATTATGCCCCAAGCAAACTGTATTGAACACTGAAAAACAAACATTTATACTGGCTTCATTGCTGTGGCTGAATGGTCTGTGTATTAGCTTCATCCACTACAGCCAGATAATCTGAATGGAACAAAAAGCCATTCCTTTTCTCTTAAAATTATTCCATATACTAACTCTTCCAAAATAAACATTTAGTTTAAACCTCTTGTACTATTAGAGAAAACAAATACATCAAATGAATTAATTTGGAATAGGGCAAACATCTATTGTTACATTGTTCTAAGAATACCTAATAAACAACTAAATGCTCATGTAACAGAGGCAAGCCTGATAAAAATGATGAGTCTCTCTGGCGCCAGCAATTGCTCTGGCTAAATGCCAGCAGCAGACCAGAACTAAAAAACGTACATAAAATTGAAATGATCCAACAATTGATAATCTGAACATGAGCCTCTCTTTTGAGTGCCATGCCTAATTCACCAATAACTCTAATTTTAATAGTCCTTTTTGGCTTCCTAGTTTGCTTCAGGTAAACTTCCAGCTGTGTAGGTCTTTATCCAAAGCACAGCAAAAATTAACCAAAGACTGCAAGGTCAGATGCTGGCTCCTAGTTTGAGTCAGCATAAAGGAGATAAAAAGCTGCCCTAACAAAGCACCTGGGGTTTCCCCTGATTTATTGGGAGGAGGAATATCTCGATCTCACGAAGCTGGCAAAAATGATTTATGCCCTCTATCATCTTCTCCTTCGGCATTCCAGAAGAGGAGATAATCCTGGGCATGGCTCAAGAGAAAGAGAAGTCCTGGCCAGCAGAATGGCCTTAAGGGATGCTCTAGTTGGTATAAATTTGGGCAGTTTTTGGGTTGGTCCAAGTTATGCCACAGTTTGATTTGGTCCTCAAGTCATTTTCAGGATTAAAGTAGAGACCAGTGATTTAGCTAAACAATGGTTCTGACAACTTGGGATCCAATTCACATAGCAGATTTACCTTTTGAACTCTGGATGAGTCCTACAGTCGAGATTCTGCAATTCCAGTTGGTGGAGCCCATCCACAAAACAGAAGCAAGCCAGGGTAAGCAATGCCACGCCCTTTCCCCAAAGAAAGGGGGGCAAGGAGCAGTCTGGTCTTGGTTCGAGACTGTGCCCTGCCAGGTCAGGAGAACTTCAGGGGTGGAACCCCTGAAGGCTATAAAAGGAGAGTAGGCTCAGCATACTGGAGGGAGAAATGTGGGAGAGGACGGCCTGAGAGAGGAGCTCTGGAGACAAGCATCCTTGGGACCCTGCCTGAGCCTCGATGGTATGTGAATTGACATGAGGTGCTCAGGATCTAGGAGCTACTCAAGGTGGCTTGAGCCTTGGAACCTGGCAAGAGGCTGGGTAGGCAGTGCGTGGATTGGTGCACACAGAGCCAGCTCTGGGAGCAGCTCAAGGCCGTTCGGGCTGCACCCAATGTGCAGAATGGCACACAGAGAGCTGGCCTTGGGAGCAGCTCAAGGCTGCTCAAGTTAGCCATGGCTTTAGGCTGAGTAACCAGAACCCCACAATGCGGCTCCACATTAAACTAAAAGAGCCCTGGTGTCCAGAGCAGAGCCCAGGAAAGGGTATGACCCCCAGTGTCAGGCCAGGGAACCAGAGGCAGTAAGGGCTTGGCTCCTGTGGGAGCACCCTGGGTGCCCAGTGTGGGGCAGCAGGCCATTGAGAGGAGCCGGAGACACTACCGGAGAGTAGCCCTCATGAGACTGGCCACCAGGCGACAAGCCTTGGCTGCTTCAGAGCAGGAGTGTGTGTTGCTGGGTAAGTGAATCCCACAGGGAGGTGGCCTTGGGAGCAGCCTCCACCCTTTTCCATTGTGGGAGGGGGGAGGGGAGGGGATCCCAAGATACACCTTGTGGGGTGCTGAGTCCACCTCATATTTTGTGATTGATGTTGCTTTGTACTGTAGAGGTTAATATAGTTAGGGGTACTCCTTAAGGGATTTATCTGTCTTCATTGTCTATATGTATTTATTGCTGATTATCAGAACTACCTGTATTGCTGCCTGTGTACCTCTATTGCATTACTACCTCATCTTACCTGGGTTTATCTGAGTTGATGCTTATATGTGTTTATTGTGTTGATGTTGACTTACCTGTTCCAAAGTGTTAATGCTTATTCTATACAGGGGGGGTTAGTTATTACATATGCTGTGAATCATTCTGTTTATGTTTCTGCAGTCCCTCAAAGTGGTACAATATGTTGATTGCAGGTTATTGTATATGATGTCACATACTAATTTTACTGTAAATATTTAATGTTCCTTATTCATCTTTATTTACTGTAGCAATAAATGTCTATATAGTTAAGTGCTTGCTTTCGGCCTGGTCTCTATAAAGAAAAGAGGGGACTGCTCCCAGGTGGCAGGCCCTCACAGCACTCGTGCCTGAAACATCTCATCCCTTCCACAGGCAGACAGGGAACACTCCTGGGTGTACCTGGGCTACATTCCATTTTAAAAAAGAAGTCCCAAACATTTTAAATTAGTTGTATACAGAGAAGCTATCCGATAGTGAAAAATATAAAAAGCAGTGGAAGAGGGTTGTATTGTTGCATTTATTTTCTTATTATCCAGAGTCCTACATTACCAATTATTCTGCTAGATTGCTCTCTGGAGAAGAGCAAGAGAATTAGAGGAAAAATGAAAAGGAAGTAAGAGGTAGTAATGAAAGTTGGGGGCAATATTTGACAACTCTGATTAATGACTTTGGGGTACTCAGCTAAGATGCCTTTTTAATGGGACAGATTTTTTTTTCAGAGGATGACTATGCAGGTCCACCTCTAAAAATATCTGTCCATAATTGTAGTTTAAATTAGATCTTTTTTATATGTAAAATGAGCATGGTATATGCTCTCTAGAGTCACAGTCCTGCTGAGCAGCAAAATAAAAGCCACTTAGCTAGATACAGGAAGCCCAGGAAAGCCAAACATTTAGTCACCAAAGAACCGCAGCTAATAGATGCTAGAGGAGCCATACCTCCCACCTTTCAGCTTAAGGGTTAGGGCACTTATCTATGGAGCAGGAGACCCAGGTGCTAAGCAACTCTTTATCTAGAGAGGTTGAATCAACTATCTAGAGAGGGTCTAGAGAATTCCTAGACAAATGTCCCACTTTTCTGCAAAGGGAAATCCAACAGGGCATAAGCTAAGCATTACCTAGGCTTCTCTCCTCTTGAACCTAGGCAAAAGCACCTTGTATTTAATATTCATTGGGGAAGTTACTGTCCTACAGGGGCTAAGGGCCCAGGCTTGAACTCAGGTCCTGCCATCCATCTCAGTCACATACTTTCCGGTTTGCTCCTGGTCCCAGGTTTACTTTTCCTCCTGGTCCCAGGTATCTCTTCTCTAGTTTGCCCAGGAGACCAGTTAGTTGCAAGAGAAGGCTCTGGGTCACAGAACAGCAATATTTTTCAAAGGGGGCTGCTGTAACGGAGCTTAGCTCTGAATACAGGCTGCTTCTAACCCAGCTGATGCTGCTACCACTGGAGCCACAGCTCTCCACCTCAGTGCTTCTGCTGCCACTCCTCCCTTCTACCCAGCTGGTGCCCAACCAAAGTCCCTGGTTCTGTAAGCCATAAGTTACTTATCCCTGCTCTGGGAAATGCCTTACTTGGGGGCTGGGGTTTAGATCACTTTGTAGAGAAGCATGAGATACAGGCTTAAATCTGCTTTGAGTGACTGGAACTAAGAACACACGTGTCTCACTCCCCTAGGCTATAAGATTAAGGGGGAGTAGGACTTTTTTTCCCCTCTTCTCCATTTAACTTCCAGCAGGTGTGTGTAGGATAAAAAAGAATCCCAAACTGCGTGCAAGTTCCCCAAAACTGCAGTTATGTGAAGGTAGCCCTGCTATTTAAATGCATAAAGTGACATAGAACTGCAATGCACACACAAAATGTGCAAGCCATTTTGTACTGCAGAGACTCTTCTAGTTTTATGTTGCTAGGTATTTTGTTTTAGTTTAAATATAATTATGGGGTTTCTTTGTCTCATATTTGTTTCATATAAGCATATCTTCTATATGTGCTGTATTTAGGTATCTGGCCTCCTTTCCTCCGGCTTGATTATTTGAAGAGAAACTATACATAGGCAAGTAACCATGGCTTTTCTTTTAGACCATCACCTGCAATGTAAGGCAACCAGAAAGTCACATAGGTAGGTAGGGAGGGAATTAAATCCCTAGCCTGATTGGCACTACTGGTCAGTATCCTTTTTTTTTTTTTTTTAATTAATTAGAGGAAGAAATAGAAGCAGGGTAAACTCCGACTAAAAAAATCTAGGGTGATGTCATGCCAGGTACATAGGGAGAGGGAGCTGGGAGCTACTGTGGACCTCAGATTGAGCCCCAGCTGGAGAAGCAAACGTGAAGGGGAACTCTCAGGTACTGGGGAGTGAAAAAGTCTCTGGCCCCATCCACATAAGGGTACCGTAGTTGATCCCAGGGAACACGTGCCATGAACTCTCTGGTGCATGATAAGTTACCCCAGGTGGAGTAGGGGAGGCTGAGGCCAGCACTGTGCTGGCCCCAGCAGTCTTACTTAGGGTCCTGGGGGTTTCCCAGGGCTGCAGCAGTGGCAATCCTGCCACTCATAGCCTGGTCAGCAGCCAGAGCATGGCTTTGGCTGGCCAGGCTCCAGTTGTGAGTGGCGCACGCTGCCTCCATGTGTGCTGCTCTGCTTGATTTTTGTGGGGGGTTTTTTGACCCTTAGATATCCAGGGGTCAACTGCCCTCATGCTTTTCCCTTGCTGTGCGGAGAACAGCCAAATGTGTAGTATGTGGTGCTGCAGACACATTTGCAGTGCCACTTATCGCATGGCTGCTCTCATCTGGATGTGACTTCTGAGTCTGGGACTCCTCTTCTCTTCCTCTCTCAGTTCCTCTCCACAGGTTTGCTCTCCTGAGTTTCGGGTGGGATAATACCATGGGGGTATTAATACCTGGAGAAAACCACCAGAACTGGAGCCTGGTTCTTATTGTTGCTGTAGTAGTTTCTTGCTTAGCCTACCTTGGTAACTGAGCCAATGAGCAGGTCAAGCCAGAAAAGTACTTGTTCCTTTTCTTTTGAGTTCTTTTGCAGTTTTCTTCCACATCTCCAGCTGGGGCAGAAAACTGCAAATTTGGGACTATTTGGGGTGTGGTCACCCCCACAAACCACCAGATGGGAGTCAGGATTGCTACTCTATGGATTCCTAGGGAGCAATGAGGGGCCCCTTGCACCACAGAAGGCCCTATGCTCTCTAGCCAGTCCCTGAGATGTCACGAACACAAGGAGCAGCTCACAGAACTCGCTGGTGTGGCCCCCTTATCCAGCCTGTTGCTGAGTAAACAGGTATAGGGGTGCAGGTCCCTGCAACTAATCCTTTGGGTGAACCCCACATCTCAGACTGCCTGGGTGTGTGTGCAGCCTCCCGAAAAGGGGTACAAACTAGAGACTATATGTCGTAGTTAACAGCAGTTCAAGTTGTATTTGGTGTTGCCTTTGTTTTCTGTTATAAATCTGCTTTTATATTTACACTGCTTGCAAAGAGGAGGATTTGTTTGTGCAGGACACCTCAGCCAAATTCAGTGATCCCAGATTTCTGGGTGGGGGCTTGAGACATAGTGAAAACTTATTAGATACCACAACATTTGAACACAGCCCTCTCCTGACCAGTGCCCAGCAGAAGGGTTACAGAACCGATTCCTAAATAGCTTGGGGAGAAAAAGAATCCCCAAGTCACCACATAAGAGTGACCAGAAAAGAAAGACTACTACATACCATGATTGGCATGCTGAAATATTACTGAACTAACATACAATTATATCTGGCCCTTTTCAGCCTCATCTTCTACATCAAAACCAAAAAAACCCAACAACAACAACAAACCACCCCAACATGAGAAAAATACTCTTTCCTTCTCTTCCATTGTCCAATTTAAAGCATATGGGGTGCATCTATGAGACACTTACTGCAGAGTTGCCTATTCAGTTCCACAGTAAACATCTCAGTGTCTACACAAGCAGCCATATCAGGCCTCAGGAAACTGATAAACTCCACAGCAGGTTAGTACTTATAAATACAAGTACTATCTTACTGCAAAATTATTTAGTGCACAGCAACATATGTGTACATGCTGACTCAGCCTGCTGGAGCACAAGGAGCTTCAGTGTGGGGCTGCCTGCTAGCTAGACATACACTAGAGCACCCTTGTGCCCCAGCCAGCCCTTCTGCAGCATGTTGAGCCAGGTTGGAGCAGCCCCTGGCTCACAGACTGACCCCCTGGGTCCCTGCCAGCCAAGGCAGCTGCAACCTGGCTCAACATGTTGCAGTCCCAGGCACACATTCAAATAGTGTGCCCAGGAATGACAGACTCTTGTGTGATGTGTTGGCACTGGATTTATGACCCAGATACCTTGTTCTGGGAGAACCCAAATCCTCAGAATGACCATGACCTCTCCATTTGATAACAGGTGAATGTTATTGGTACACAGTGATAGCAGATAAGAATACTACAACCAATTCTGTATCTACCAGTCCCAGGGTTCACAGACTCAAGGCACATGTGGCCAGTACATGAGCTTCATTTTGAGGTTCTCTCTTGAATGTCAGATGTCAGCAGCCTGCAGGTCAGAGGCCAAGTCCTAATCCTACCCTGACTCCCTCCCCTGTCAGGTAGGTGAGAGGGCTTGGTGGCATGCCCTCTGTCCATGGTGACCTTAGGTTCCCCTCTCAGGGACCATTTGCTGCTCTGAAATCCCTCTTTTTGTACTCTTTCTTCCTGATGACTCTTCATCTTTGGGCATCATTGATTGGTCTATCTGTGGTCATCATACTGTCCACATTCTGTCCTGTCAGCATATTTCTTTGTTTTACAAACCCATCACATGTACATATCCTAACTGGGGCTTTTTTTGGTTTCTCCTAATTTGATCTGTTCCTCAAAACCCCAAATCTCAAGGGTTCTGTAGCTGGGCACTGTGACCTAGCCAATGTGGCAGAGTCCCTTATCTCTGTTATGGAACAGTATAGTACACATCTTCAATTTCCCAGTTTGTGTGTCTGCTTGCCTATGTCAGACACAGTGGGCTTTGAAGTAAATTGTCCCAGACAGGCTTTGAGAGATCAAGTAGCCCTTGCTGTTGCCCTGGGCCATTGATCTAATTCGTATCTAACTTTACCTACAAGCCAATTTCCAAAAGCAAACCTCTAACTGCTATTTTCTAGCCATCAATCCCCTCCTTGAAGGTCTAATGCCTTCACATCATAAATAAAACATAATCAATAGAATTTCCTGGAATTTTCATGAGATTGTGGGGAGGACATCCACCAGTCATCCTGGGAAAAGTGTGATGGCATTTGTGATAAGGGCTCCAATGATCTGAACATTGTGATGAGCCCTTAACCATTGTCATAATGTCACCTATACCCCCTCTGATTCTATCTTGCCAGTTAGGAAATGCAGAGGCAACTAAGTTTTAGCCAATCAGGTTTAAACAGGCCTCCCATACTAGGACCAGGAAATGTATGGCCTGAGATGCCTATTAAACTTTTACTTAGCATTCCAGGTAGTATTCCACCCAGCAATCAGTACATTATCTGATTTTCAAAATGGCTGATTAGATCAGAGAAACAGTCCCTGGTCAGAATCTTTGGGGACCAGATATGGTCCTCCCAATTTTGTGCCTCCTGTATAATGGGCAAAGCTTTCTTGTCATCCCAACCAGACTGCTCATGATGGCTTGGTGCCATCATAGCACCACCAGTGCCCCTCCTTCCTACAAGAGGCTGGAGAAATGCCAAAAGTCAGGCCCTTCTTTTGCATATAGGAGGCCTAGTTTCCATCAGGATGCCACCATTCTACTCCTTGTTCCAAATTTCTGCACAATTCAGGGAATTAATGAAGCTATATTGCATTACTATTTCTACTATACAAAGCTAAAAAAACTCAAGGACTTCAGCAGTCCTTTCTTTTCAGTGACAGGTGCTCCAAGGTTCACCCTGCCACACATCTTCCCTCCTTGGCCTTCACCATGGGTTTTTCTGTTGGGGTATGCTCCCCCTAACCTTTACGCATTAAAGGGTGACCCACAAGGCAGAAGGAGCTAGGGTTTTCAGGTGCCCTATATTCACCTGTTCTAGGGATGGCAACTTGTGGCATTTTGAAGAAACTACCCTGCCACAAGTAGCTCCACCACATTAACTGGTCCCAGAAGGGTATAGTTTTCATATCTTACCCAGGACCTATAATCAGGCTCTCCTGTCCTGGTCATCTTCACCCCTCATGGGCACAGTCTCTTACTTCTGGGCTCCCTGACCCCTCCTCAGACTAGTTGAAATCTCAGGCTCATAGCTCTGGCACTCTTCGTGTAGTCTCTTTCAACCTTTTAAACTGTCTAGGGCCCTGCCTCTGGATTGCCAGACCCTTGGTCTTTCAGGGCTCTTCCAGATTCCTGTGGGCTATGGGGCCCTGGATCCCTTTGGTTTCCAGCTGTGTCCCCCAGACTTTGACTCCTCTCTGGGTCCTGGCCATTGAGACTTCTCATCAGGTTTCTCTTTCTCTTAGCTTCACTCTGAGCCTCTGGACCCATCTGGTCCCACTCTCTCCTGGCCCCTCCTGGGCTACAAGTCACTGGCTGTGCCGCACACACCTTCCAGACTGTAAATTTCTGTCTTTTCATGTTTTCACAACCTTTTGCTTGGGCTCTGCTCTTCAGCCCCACTCTCAGTCCCTCTCTGGACTATGTGGGTCTGTTCTCTCATTCTCAAGCAGATCTTTGAAGTCCACAAACTCTCCTCTGGGTCTTACCATTCACTCTGTGGGTCTCCCTTAACTTCTCTAATAAACTCTGAAGCAGTTTAGTACTTGTAAATACAAGTACTATGCTGCTGTAGAATTATTTAGTGCACAACAACACATGTGTAGACACTGACCCAGATGGCTGGGGCACAAAGGTGCTTCAGTGCAGAGCTGTCTGTTGACTAGATGTGCACTGAAGCACCCTTGTGCCCTAGCCAGCCCCTCTGCAGCATGGTGAGCTAGGTCAGATCAGCCCCAGGCTGGCAGACTGACTCCCTGGGTCCCCATCAGCTAGGGCAGCCCTGACCTAGATCAACATGGTGTTGACCCAGACACATGTTCAAATAGTGTGCCCAGGAGTGATAAACTCTGACATGATAGTCATTGCAGTTTATTGCTGCAAATTAATTGTACATGTAGACATACCCACAGACACCCAAAATTATCTTCTTCTGTTGTACAGGAGATTTTCTATACATATAAATGTTCTATATATTCAACCACTGCTCTAGTGTGTTGTTATTTAATGATCAAATTCAAGATTATCTCTTAGTGTCCTTGTGCCTTCGAGAAGCATGTGATGCTCTTTATCAGACACTTTCAAAGTTACAGTGCTGCATCTACATATGCAGTTCATTTGAAGCAATAAACTCCAGAGCAATTTGAGACAGGCTTGGCAATCTGGTGTTGGCAGAAAAGGAACAAGCCAATCTCTTCAACAAGTTCTTTGCCTCCATATTTCTGAGCAGGAACTGGGACAACTCCCCCTACTAGGATTACAGGCAGGCTCAGGGGACACAATGCCATTCCTAGGGTCAGGGATGATCTAGTTATGGAACTTTTGGAGGGGCTGGATGTGTTTAAAAATTGGCAGGTCTGGATGTTCATCCGAGGGTACTGAGGAAATTGGTGGAGGTCATAGCAGGGCCCCTGGCCCAGCTATACCAGTGCTCGTGGTGCTCTGGCCAGGTCCCAGAGCACAGGAAAAGGACCAACATGGTCCCCATTTAAAATTGGGGAGAAAGGAGGACTCGGGTAACTCTAGGCCAGTTAGTCTCACCTCAGTCCTTGGGAAGACCTTTGAGAAAATTAACAAGGAGAACATCCATGTGGGAGGTAAAACTCAGGGGAAACGAACATGGGTTCATTGTGGGCAGATCCTGCCTGACTAACTTTGTTTTCTTTTATGACTAGGTCACAAAGCCTTTGGATGTGGGCATTGATGTAGATCTTGTCTACCTAGACTTCAAGGAGGCCTTTGACACTGTTTCTCACTCCATTCTCACAAATAAACTAAGAGACTGAAGCATTGACGCCTATACAGTCAGATGGGTGGCAAATTGGCTGGATGGTCACACCCAAAGTGGCAGTGGATTGGTCCTTTTTGACCTGGAGGGATGCAGGCAGTGGAGCTCCCCAGGCCTCGGTCCTATGCAATTCAACATCTTTATCAGCGACTTGGAGGTAGGCGTGGAAAGCACACTGTCCAAATTCACTGATGACACAGAGATATGGAGAGAAGTGGGCACACTGGAGGGGAGAGACAGAATCCAACTAGAGCTAGATGGGTTACAGAGGTGGGTGGATGAGACTAGAATGGAAGTCAATGCAGACAAGTGCAAGGTGCTGCATCTACAGAGAAGGAACCTGCAACACATCTATAGGCTGGGGAACACCCTTCTCAACAACACAGTGGCTGAAAGGGATCTTGGAGTCATTGTTGACTCCAAGATGGACATTAGCTGCCAATGCGAGGAAGCATTCGGTAAAGCTAACTGCACCTTGTCGTGCATCTACAGATGCATCACAAGCGGGTCCAGGGAAGTGATCCTTTCCCTCTGTGTGGTGCTGGTCAGGCCACAGTTGAAGTACTGCATCCAGTTCTGGGTGCCACAACTTCAGCAGGGATGTGTCTAACCTTGAAAGGGTCCAGAGGAAGGCCACTCACATGGTCAGGGGGTAGCAAGCCAGGCCCTCTGAGGATAGATTAAAAGGCCTAAATCTATTCAGCCTCCACCAGAGAAGACTGAATGGAGATCTGGTGGCCATCTATAAACTCACCAGGGGGGACCAGCAGAAAATAGGTGAGGCTCTGTTCCCCCAGGCACCACCTGAGATAACAAGGAATAATGGCCACAAATTGATTAAGGTTCAGGTTAGATATCAGGAGGCATTACTTTACAGTTAGTGCTGCCAGGCTCTGGAATGAGCTCCCAAGGGAGGTGGGTGCTCTCCCCTACCTTGGAGGTCTTCAAGAGGTGGTTGGATAAATATCTGGTTGGGGTATCATGATCCTAGCATGCTTTCCTGCTTGGGGGGTGGGGGGGTGGGCAGACTTGATGATCTATACAGGTCCCTTCTAACCCTAGTAAGTATGAAACTATGAGCCAGAGTAAACAACTCCTGGGCACAGTATTCACATGTGCATCTGGGACAGCAGCAACCTGAGTCAGGGCAGAGCAGTTTATGCCAGGGCCAGAGGCACAGGAGGTCAGCTGCAGGGTCCAGATGACAGTGTTGGGCAGCAGAGGGGCTAGCTGGGGCACAAGGGTGCTATCAGTATTACCAATAGTACTATCTTATGGTGGTGGTAATTAGTTTGCTGTGGTCTAATACCATCACATATATAGATGTTAATGCTTTACTTCACAGTTATTTAGTTTACTCCATAGTTAAACACATGTGTAGATACAGCCGACAATTTATATGATCCCTGAATCAAAATATGGTAATCTGCAACAGCATGCACTAATGACAGCAAAATCCATGAAGCAGCCCTGAGAGTTCCCTACAGCCTCTATCCACTGCAACAGTCTGGCAGTGGGAGCTGAAGCCTGGCTGGGACCTGCTGTGCACCTGCCAGACCCAGATAGAGACTGCGCAGTCAGTAGAGGCATCTGACCCTCTGGGCCAGCTGCCAGTGGGCTGTGCCTGGAGAACTGGCTTCTGTGCGGCACTGTGGCCATGTATGCTCCTTCAAAGCATGTCCTCCTGGCCCCAATTGGCCAGAAGGTCAGCCACCTCCACCTGGGTCCAAGGTGCCAGCTCTGAGCAAGCTTCTCTGCCTGGGTCCTGCCACTGGCCTCCCTAGCAGGAATTCTGGTATTCCCTATTGGAAACCCGAAAAATCCCTAATAAAAAAAACAAAAAAACCCACACAATCCCAAACTCACTCCGTAAAATACCCCCAAATCCATGTTCCTCCACAATTAAAACAAAAGACCACTAGAGAGAGAGAGAGAGAGAGAGAGAGAGAGAGAG
>JAGPOW010001296.1:76812106-76830852 GCA_030014935.1 Caiman crocodilus | reverse complement strand
AGAGAGAGAGAGAGAGAGAGAGAGAGAGAGAGAGTGTAATAGTTGGGCAATGTGTTGTGGATACAGCTACAATGTTAAAGCAATTTGGAAGCCTACCAGTGTCTCGATCATCATAATAAAGTGAATTCTAAATACCTCTATGTTTTGCTGTTTGCCTTTGGGTTTTTTCACAATAGAGCAGATAGAACTCTCCCCGATCTCTTCGCTAACCAGAGAATGTGGGGACAGTTGCTCCTGCAGCCACAGCTCCTGCCAGCAGCTCTCATCCTGTCTGGTAGCTGAGCACGCAGGGTGTGTGCTGGGAGGATGCGGGGTGTGTAGGTGGGTCATGGGTGGGACTAGACAAGGGGCTGCTCAGGAGGGGTGGGTTCCCTGCCCCCACAGAGGTACAGCCCCCCACAACATGGGCCAGCACCTGCCACCTACAAGGCCCACATGTCCCACTCCTGCTCTCTCACCCAGCCCTGTGGACTTCTGCCTTGCCTGGCCCTATCTCCCACCAGCTGCTGCAGCCCCACAATGGCTGCCCCACCCCCTGCCCAGTCCCCCAAACGCTGCCCCTCTCAGCCCCATCTCTTGCTTGCACCCTTAGACTTCCCAATGGCTGCCCTACCCAACCTCATCCTCCGCTTGCACCCCAGGCCCCTGATGGCTGCCCCACCCAGCCCCAGCCTCCTGGCAAATAAAAAAAAAAGCACAACAAAAAGCCCTGCACTTGACAGCAGTAGCAGCTGCTGTTGGGGTCACTGGGACCTCATGGCAGAGCCACCCTCACACAGCAAGAGGTAAGGAGAGGCAGCAAGTACTAGCCCCAGCTGCCTGGTACCTGCACTAACATTGCCTCATTGTGCAGGTGTGACTTGGGTCAGCAGCCTCATGGCTCCGCACACTGTTGGGCAGCTGGGTCCACTACAGCTGTCATCCAGGGTCCGGCATCACTCAGCCCAATTTTTTAGCTCAGGGGTTGTCACCCAAGGGTGCACATACCCTAGGGGTAACTGAGAAGGGTCTAGGGAGTACATGAGGGTGGAAAGGTTTGCAAGTGGCAGCCACTGCTGCTCCACATTTGGCCAATGGCCACCCCCTGCCCCCCTTATTACACTTATTAAAAAGGGGGCTAGTAGGGTTACATTTATTTAAAAGTTTGAAAACCCCAGTGTTAGCTCATAGCTACTTCCATGTGCCTAAACTGCTTGTAAAGCTCAGCAAATGTAAAAATCAGAGTACCATGAGAGCCTCCCAAACCTTTTAAAGTGGAGCAGAGATTAGTTCCTAAAGTGTAATCTTCCAACTAGCTGTTAACATAGCAATATATTGCCACTGTATACATTGCAGCTTGTAGGCCAGATGGCTCCTGGCTCAGATGTCAGCCCAACTGCTAATTATTACAGGAAGTCATTTGTTGTTTGAGCAAACACTGAGACTCTGTAGTAGCTTCTTTAAAGTTCTGTAGTTGTGTAGGAAGAGGTGTAACAGTATAGCTAGGCACCAGGGCAGCTGCAACCGTGACTCCTATGTAGCCAGGCACCGAGGGCAGCAGTGACTTCTGGCTGCTGCTATTCTGCCAACACAATTATGTGGCTACAACAGCAGCATTTTTTTCTCCATGCTCACCCTTGCCCCCCACTGGCTAACAAATCAGCATCTGGGGTAGTTGCCCTGGTTGCCCCACACTAATTAAGTTGTAAGATCTCTTAAGGGCTACAATTTACATTTCCAAACAGGACTGACACAAACAGGAACAGCAAATAATTAAACTGATGTCTCCAAAAAATTCTTGTTGGGGCAGCAGTATAACACAAGAAAGTAGTTTTGAGGTACACTTGAAAGAGCTCATTCAAATTAAACAGCTTCTAGGCTTGCAAAGAACCATATTATTTAATAAATAATGCACAATATTTTTATACGGAGTAATATTGCCAGGTAATGTACATAGCACTTTAATTCATTAGCAGTTTTTTCCTGCTTATATTGTTTTTACTAAGTGCCTGCAAAGTTCAGATCTTTTCTCATACAATATTTAAGAGCAGCAGTATTTTTATGAAGCTAGATGCATTTTTTTTTTAATACATATATATAAAACAAAACAAAATGCAGCAATTCCAGGAACCTATTATATTATAAAGATGTTATAAGTCAATACCCATTAATAAAATCCATCCCCATTTTCCCCTTACAACATTTCTTCAAGGTTATTTAAGCATTCAAGTCTTCTGCTTATTGTACAGATTAATAGTAACTTTCTCAAATCCAACTACTTTTAAGATACTACTTTGATAGTCAGATTCCTTCAGTGTAATATGTGATAGTCAGATTCCTTCAGTGGTTTTCTCTACCATATGGATATAGTATTTCATATTCCACATAATACTGCTTGTTAAAACCCAAGTTTTATTGAAGACCTAGGATCTTTCAGCTTCTATCTGAACCAACCACAATATGGCCAGGGCATAAATCCTTCTTCTGCTCTACTTAGATTTTTTACACTTTAAGATGCTGGCTACATGAATATCACCTTCTTTCCAGTGGGGCCAACACACACACACACACACACACACACACACACACACACACACACACACACACACACACACCATAGCTCTTTTAGCTAGATTGGATAGGCACCACTGTTGTGAAAGACAATAGTTTCTAGATGTTATATTGTACAGGTTGTACCAGCTACTTCTAACACTGTTCAAGTGACAAATCTGGAATGACAATTTTTTAATCATTTTCCTTAGCAAAAGATCAGATCTTTCAAGATGCCAAGTCCTTCATAGATGATGCCGAGAGCTTCCAAATCCCACTAAAATCAGATGTTAGCAGTAAGATTAGAAATGTGCAAAAAAACCCAAAACACCCAACAAAACTTAGACCCTTTAGTTTAAGGCACAAACTCTTGGGCATCGATAGTACTGCTATACTTTTAAGAGACACATTACACAGGCTCAACAGTTCAGGAAGTTAGTATACTTAGAACAGGAAATCCCTTTGATACAACAATTAGGTCCGAATTCTCTTTGAGAGAAATATAATTAAAGAAACATATTGATTTCCAGTAGTCTTGATTTTTGAGCAGAAACACCTGCCAACAAAACTAACCATACTAAAACAAATGTCTTAACTTAAAAGATACAACTGAGATTAAGAAATGAAAGTAAAACATAATTAACTTCACCACTAAATTAACTAGAAGTATATAAAAAAAAAAAAGTGTGGATTGCAACACATTCCTTAAATGATGTCCTAATTTGAGGTCCAACACCTCAGTGTTCCTGTACCCTTGAAACAAGCATGACTTTTTTTTCTGTCAACTTCTATGGAATTAGTATCAAAGTTTAAACAATTTACCTATTAATAAATTACAGGGAAATCTTAGAAGAGTGCTAGTTACTTCTGCTTTCTTCTGGATAACATATATTCGACTAAAATGGTATTATTTCCTTACCAGGTATTTAACTGATGTCTTTCTTAAATGTTATTTAAGGATTTCAAAAATCTAAACTACATGCTTGCAAAGTTTATTTTGGGGTAAAAAGGTTCTCTTGTTGTTCTAGAAGCTGAAGTTATCTATTGATCTTTAAAAGCCAGTTTTCCAGCTTTGGTGTCTATGGCATCCTTTCCCAAATTCATCGTGTAGCTACATTTTTATTTTGAAAGATTTAAACATATTCCAAAAAAGACATAAAAGGCTGGCAGCCTCTTTTTCTCAGTTTGTTCCCCATTTAAAACCAAACTATTTTGATTTGGGTATTTGATTTAACCCCCATCTGTCTTAGCACTGGAATGATTGTGTCAAGTTGTCCATTAAAATTTTCTTTTTTAAAGACTTATACCTGTATTATTAATTTCAGCAGAGTAGGAAAAAGTGACTAAGGAGTTGTTTCTTGGTATTAACCAGACTCCCTCTTGCACATTTTTCTTTTAGCCTTGTGAATGTTATTTTTGGATTTGGGCCACTGGGCAGCCAACAGGAGAAAAGGACATGACCTTTAGCTCAGCGGATTCAGTTCCTCTCAGGATGAAGCCACAGCCCCTGCTATCTGGCCATTTTTTTTCCACCCCTGGCCTAATCTGGCTGGCAGCTGGACTCCTTTTCCCAGCAGTCCCTGCTTGCAGGGCTGGAGCCAGTCTCCATGGAGACCTTAGCTGTGCTGTCACTGCTACAAAGAGCTGGGGCAAAGCTGCAATCCCCTGCCTGTGCACCCCTGCCCAGAGCACGCAAGCTATAGATCGTGGCTCTGCCCTAGCTCCAGAACAAGCTGCCTAAATCGCAAGACCTCAGTGGCTCCGGAGCAGCCCCCTGCCCTGCTCTGCCATGTGCCCTGCCAGCACAGCTGGGGCTGGTCTCTATGGAAACTTTAGCCTTGTGCCTTCACCCAGTTGCAGCTGGATTATCCATGGATACTGGCTCCAGCCACGCGCAGGGACAGCTGGGAAATGGAGTCCATTGCTGACCAGATCCAGCCCACAAACCAGACTTTTCCCAATCCCTAATCTTAGCAAATGCCTTCACCATTTGGTTAAATGGAAAACAGCAGATTCCCCACCCCATCATCGAGTCAGTCACCTCTGTCTAAAGAACTGGAGTTTCTGCACGTCCCAGATGGAACTGGACTGTCACAGCACATAGGTGGAGTCCAGATAGCTTTTGAGCATGCTGAGCAGGTCATGGCTAGTTTTCTAGGTATCCTTCCATACTAATATGGAATCTAAGCTTATCAGTTTTGTAGCTGCCACACAGAGCACACTAAGATCTGTTTTAGTGACTTTGGCACCTAAATGAGATATCTAAGTAGCACTTAGACAATTAGAGAAAAATACAATATGGGCTACCACTTGAAATTTTCCTTTCCTTCCATGTGGAATTGTATTGAAATCCATTGTGTCAATCTCTCTCCCCCAGACTGGGGAGACACTCTGTCTATATACTTTGTATAGGGCTTTACTTCCTCTCCTGACCTACATAAGATCCTTGAGCTTCTTTGAAAAGCATTTTACCTTGAAGACAGAACTACAATCTATTATGCATGGCACAGGATCTGTACTTCAGCCATTTGGTATCACATTAAATCATAGATAAATAGCTCAGCAGGTGTCCATCTCCTTGATAAATAGTTGCAAGTTAGCAAATGAATAAATAAATATTTAAGGTTGTTTCTATCATGCACTTTGTTTATACTGCATAAACTTTAAAAAAAAAAAAAAGATCTAAATCCATCCTGACATTGCACTTTCATTTTTACCTTATTTAAATTTTGTGATCCTAACATAATATTCTGGTGGTTTCAATTCTGTTGCTTTTCATCAGACCAGCTGCCCACAGAGATGTAGCCAGTGAGACATTTATCATTGAATTTTTCCAGAAGAACTGCTTTTAGTCTTTAGAATGCATTCACTCTTATACTGTTAAGATTTTTTTTAGAAGATGCATTTTAAAAGTGACAGGAGAAGATGATGAAGAGCAGTGGAATGTGTTACTGTGGAAACAAGGAGAGGGGAAAATATTGTAAAATTAACAAAACAAATACCTAGAAAAATGGTACCCTCTGGACATGAATGTGGAGTCACCATCAGTTACAGATAACCTGAACATGCCATTGTAGGAAACTGAGCAGAGGAAACATTGCATCTGTGATTCTGGTATTAGATGCAATGGATTGAGTAGCACTTCTCAATATAGAATAGAAAAAAATGTTCTCTCAAAAAGGTATCATTATTACAGTCACAAATTTCTATTTATAAAAGGAGATTATTGTATTATGGCTAGCAGAAAAGATGGTGAATATACGTTGGGTTAAGAGTCTTGGAGCCAAATCTATACCTTAATACCGGATTACAGAAAGAAAGCTTTCAGAAGAAAATTAATGAATCCTGTCTTCTATCAGACAACATTACAAGGTCTTCCTATGTAATAGAAGGATTTTATCGTAACCAGAACGACACTTTGCTCTTTTTTCTCAAAAAGGCCATCTTATACAAAAGAGAAAATGGAGAAGAGCCTGAGCTCTTATAGCAGGAGCTTTGCTATAGTCACGTATTTTACATGAAAACTGCACCAATACTATAGTAATGACCAACAGTTCCAATCTCAAAAATAAATTGAAAAAAAAAAAATACAGTATTTAATTCCATACAGGGCAGTCCAGTAAGAGAGAAGTAAGGCAGAATAATCATGTTCACAGATTAAAACAGTGAAATTTCCTAAAGGTATGGGCTCCCTTCCACAAATAGATATGTGCAAAAACTAGTAGATTGGTGTGATCTTTCAAAACTAGTAGATTAGCTACACAACTAGAGAGGTCAATCTGTAGTGCTCCCAACTATAGAACACAACCACCACTACTGTTTTCTGAAACCGTCCATTAGACTGCCTGCATTTCCTTCTTCGGTCTCTCATGCTTGGCTGCTGCCTTCAGCCTGTTGCTCAAACATACCTTCTCCCTCATCATTTTGATTGAACACTGCGATTCTTTAAAAATAAATCTTGTTTCAAGACAGCATGGATCACACGGTAACTTCATTGGTGAGGACGGGTCTGAGTACTGCCTGCCCTAGCCTGACTTCTTACTACATCTGGTGAAAACGTTTTCTTTTTTGTGGAAAAAAAATGGACAGGGGGAAAAAAGTTTAATTTCTGTCAATTTTTTCAGGCATTGATCAACCATCTCCTATTACCCCCCCCCATTTATTAAAAATAAAAATTTAAAAAAACCCTTCAGTGAAAAGCCTGAAAAAAAATGAGAATTCCTATACAAAATTCTGATTAAGAAGATAGGTTTTTTTTATTAAGCAGAAAACTATTCAACCTCATTTCAACTAGCAATACCCATGACGCGATCTCTTTGCCTGGTGATTAAAAAACACAATGAAGAAAGAAGTGCAACAGGATTATGTTAAAGTTACTGCCCCAGGTTCCATGTACTTTGTTAGTCAAGAACTGTACGTATTTTACACTAATTAAAAATAGAGATATGTAAAAAATACTGTTTGAGTCCCTCTAATTTGAGGGAAAATGTGCTTAAAAATAAAAAGATCACTAGAGACATGCTAAATTTCCATTTGCAAGAGATATACTACAGCACAAATACTATGATCATGTAGGTCAGTCAAGGAGGTAGGAATTCCCTTGTGAAATTACATTTCAGCATGCATACATTATACAAGCAAAATGAACATGAGTAGTGAACCACACAAGCTATTTGTGAAATATCTAATTATGTCTAAAAGGGGGATAAAATTTAGTTTTGTAATTTGTGATAATCAGCTAAGAATAACACAATTTCAGTGTCTTCTAGCTAAAGGAAACAACCTGGTGAATGGAGGTAAATATACTCCAAATAGATAAACCCTTGAAAGCGGTCTTCAAAAAGCCAATTTACAGCCAATATGAGCAAGTTAAATTGCTTCCTATCCAAACTGCCAACATACCTAATGAATATAAATATTTAATGCTGCTAGTGGCTTCAGCCTTATTTAGTACAGATAATGCAAGCTATTTTCTTGTAATCAAAATGAAGCTAGAATGAATTCCTGGATTATGCCACTTCATACACTTCAGCATAAAAAAAAGGAAGAACTTAAGCTCAAAACTTGAAGTCCATACTGTGATGGAAAACTCATAAAAGCTGAGGAAAAAAGCTGCTGGTCTACAGTGGGCTTGTACACACATGCAACTAATGCACACAAATAAACTCTGGAGCTTCTTGCTCCAGAACTTATTGATCCTGGATATGCCATTTGAACATGAGTCTAAGAGCAAAAAACTCTGGAGCATATTGCCAAGTGTAGACGCCAAGACATTTATAATGTGGTTAGTTAATAAACTGCATGTCATGTAGACATGCCCACTGTGTAACAATAGTATTTCTGTGATGCATCTTACTAGAGAAATTTTATGTAGCTTTGATGAAAGCTTTTCTTGGAGAAAGAGGTTGAGAGCAAGGAAATATTTTATTACTGTTTCCCTGTCTGCTATTCCCTCTCCTTATCTTTTGTGTTCATTCATGAGGTGAAGAGTATTAGGCCAAGCATCAAAAAATAGGCCTTGTATTCTTTGTTAACTTTATTCCAGCAGCACTATTATGTCAGAAAAATATATCTGACTAGATACACATATGACCCAGATTTTGGCAGATAGTTTGTCACTTAGGTACCTTACCAGATTTATTAATGTTTGTTGATAGGAAGAGGATATGAAATAGCATCTACATCATAAACTATAAAGATCCATTGCTCAGTAGGACAAGAAGCAGAGAAAAATATTATTCTACCTAGTCAATTCTACTTAACTTTAAAAAAGAGAAGTGGTGACAAATTCAGTCACCAGGCATACAAATTGTAGAAAGATTGATGGAGCCCTCTCAATTATTGTGTAAGTGGCAATCAATCAACAGTCTGGAAGTTCTTCTTCCAGCAACCAAATACACAACCCTGTAGGCCCAGTAACTGGAGTTTTGTAGGCTTGTGGTACAGGCACCTGGATCAGGCACTGCTCTTCAATATATTTGTTGCCCTTGATTTTAAGCCTCACCAGTTTCTTTATCTAGTGATAGTATACAGGATGGTTACCATGTCCGTCAACAGCCTTTTGACATAGTTAGAAGGACCTTCAAAATTTTCGTTCTCAGTTCTTATTATTACATGAAGGGTCCTTTTCTGCTTTCCTAAAATGATTATATTCATTCATTTCACATGACCATCAGAAAGCAGCATAGTTAGAATAAAATTTCCTTCTGACCCTGAATAAAGGGAATATATTAGAAATAGAAAAGGGTATTTTCCCCAAAGCTACACTTTGTACCTTATTAGAGATTCTGCCTACAACTTCACTCCCATGTCATTCCTATTGAGTTTGTTGTATGATTTACAGGCAGTCTCAAAATATCCAGCCTTCATAGTGGATAAGAACTACAGATTGCAATTAGGACTCACCAGAAAACAATAGTTCTGATTTGTAAAAAATGCTGAAATTTCACAATGTGTTTACATTCCAATGCAGAACAAAATAATGAAGGTCCCCTTTTGAATTATTTTGTGGGATGTGAGAAAAACAAACCATGAGAAACTCACCACCAAACAGCCTACATCTTGGTGGTCAGAGCAGTCACCTGGAAAATGAAAGCTCCAAGGTCTCCAAATTAGCAAAGGAACTTGAACTTGTGTATCAAATGAATGCCATAACTATTGACCTATTGGATATTCCCTTCCGACCCAACCTTCTTCTACTTCCCGGTGTCATCCTAGACCCCAGAACCTGCCTCAAATTTTTTTTGCTGAAACTGACACATTTCTAAGAACAAATCAGCATTTGTAGAATGAACAGTGATTCCATTGAAACAGAAGTGTTTCCCCAAAACATTCTGGTTTTGACAAAAATGGCACTTTTAACAGAATGCAGTTTAATCAAATATTTCAACCAGTCCTAGCTGAAAGTGGCTGCCCCACATATTTTCAGTCCATATTGACTTATGCCAATATGACAAGTCATCCAAGATCAGCAATTCTAAGACAGGTGTCATCTATATTGTAGGATTCATGTAATAGACTAGGATATCTGGGAACTTTGCAGGTCTAAACATACTAGGATGCTATTTCAGCACTGTGCCTTTCCCTAATCCAAATTTACTATAAACATTTTTAGCCAGCATTGAGGAACAGTACAGGATTGCCAACTGGCCAAGAATTTAAAGATTGCTAATGATAATCATCAGGCTAAAAATGCCTGTCTGTAAAACTCAAAAAAATTATGCCACCCATAAAAGCACTAAGCCATCAGAGCTTGATTGAAACTCATGGTCAGAAAGAACTAGAAGCAAGCTGATGGTCAGAGCACAAAAGCAGCACTTGTTGGTGAAAAGGAGCAGGGCACCCTGCAGGGAGATTTCCTTAAGGGCTTGTAGGCCTCTCATCCCCAGCCACGTGTGGTGTTAATGATGCTGAGTCCTGTTGGCTGCCTATAATACTGTTGGGTCACAAGTAGGCTACTTTGGGGATAAATGCTGTGGCAGGGACTACGGGAGTAAAACTGGGAGAGGCAGCATAGTGCAGGGTGTGATTGGAAGTGACCAAAAAAGATACGCACCATGAAGATTCCTGTCACGGCGGCGGTACCTCCAGGGAGGGCCGTGATCCCCCTGAGATCCTTTGCACTGTGTCCAAGCTGGCCCAAGGACACCCTCAAAATTCTTGCCCGCCACGACTTTGGTGATAAGTATATGTAGGGAGGCTGCCTTCTACCTCCCTGGGCACGGCATCTCTAGACCTCTGTCCCCGTGATCTCCCAGACTGTCTAATGGTGCTCCCTAGGCCCCCTAGCCTTAGGGGCTACGCGTGAAAGACATCATCCTGTCCAAACCCACGCCCGCTCTCTTGGGCCTTCTCTATAGTCTCGCCCGCTCTCGGGCCTTCTGTGCTACCGTCCCTTCCTGGGACTCTCAATGAAAGCGCCCCTCCCTTGGGGTCTCGATGCCCACTCTGGGCTTTCTAATAGTATCAATGCCCCTTCTTGGGCCTTCCTAAAATACCTTCCCTCCCCAGGACCCTTGTCCGCTCTGGGGACCTTCTGTCGAGCCCGTCTTTTAGGCCTTCTGCACGGTTATGCTCTCTTTAGCCAGGCGTTCTGTGCTGCTATCTCCTTGGAGACCACTGCAGCCTCTTGCCCTTCTCTGGAGGTGCTGTGCTGCTGACCCTCTTCTTGGGGTCCACCGCAGCACCCTGCCTCCCCCCAGCTGAGCTCTACCTCCGTACTAGCCTATAACTGGGCTTCTCAGTATTACTGCCCCCTTCTAGGGCTTCCCAAACATTGCCCCTCATCCGGGCTTCCCAAGTGGCACTCCCCTCTCTACAGCTCGCTATGTCCCACAGGGCTCCTTAAAATACTGCCCCCTATATAATGCTTCTCACATATTGCCCCTCATGGGCTTCTCAATGCAGCCCCTTCTCAGGCCTCTCAATAATACTGCCCCTCATGGGCTTGGGGTCTCTGCACCCCCCGTTGCTGCACCATCTCTGGCACTTGCTGTGCCACACTGGGCTTCTTCAATGCTTACCCCCTCTCTGGGGCTTGCTGCACCCAAACTGGCACTGAATCGTGCCCTCCTGGGTGTTGGGATCCCCACACTTCTGGGATCCTTGCTGAGGTTACTGCACCCCACTGGCGCCGAGATCCCCATGCTACTGTGGGTTTCCCCTGAGGATATTGCGCCCTCTCTGGCACCTATAAGCATACTGCACCCCATGGGCACCTGTAAGAATACTGCGCCCCACAGGTGCTGGGATCCCTTTATGAGGCCTCCTCCTTCCCCTACAGCCTCACCCAAACCACCGGTGTAAACAACAACCAAAACACAAGCCTCTGGCTATAACTGAAACATCAGGCATCTGGCCATAACTACATAGCCTCTAGCTCCTACTTAACTTCATTGCTCCAGCCTCTGGAGCTCTCATGGGCTGCACTCACATTTCTGTCCTGGAGCTCCTACCCCTCCAGCTGCTGGCAGAGAACTGCCAGCCCTGGCTCTGGATCTAGGCTTTATAGGAGCCAGTCCCTGCCCCTTAGGGTCAGCTGACCCTCTTTAGTTGCCTCAGCAACCCTCAGCTGTGCTCAGTATCTCTGCTGGGGCTTGGCCCCAGCAGCTTCTCCCCTCTCTGGGAGCGAGGCAGGCACACCCAGTGCCCTGCTGCAATCCATACAAGTGGTGAGCACACAGTGTGCTCTGCCACAATTCCTTTGTTGGAATCAAAGATTTCCACTTCTAATTGAGTAAGCATTAGCTAATGAAAAAAAATGAATCTAGATTACTTACTTATATATACCTTTAAATATCTAGATACTTTAGTTACTCCTCTGGGAATGTAGGAGTGCTTCTTACATTCTCAATTTCTTTGGCTAGTCTAGTTTCAAATGAGCAAGAAACAGGGCTGTTCTGCTTGCTGCTTAATATACAAAATGGCCTCAGTAGTTCCACTCTGTCCTGAGAAACAAGACCAATCTACAGGCAGTGCATTGCAAGCTGCTGGAACTTTTGAGGCCAGTCAGATATAACAATACCTTCTGGAGCATCAAGGCATGCATAAGGAGTTGTGCTTTCTTATGAGAATATACCCTCCTCTGCCTACCGCATTTATTAATGTTTTTATTATTATTATTTAAAATACTGCGCAACAGACTGGTGGAGTTGTGACATTGAGCCAGGTTATATGTCCCATGATACACTGTACTCACCTATGCTCCATTTTGGCAAAAAACCACTCTTCTTAGTTTAAGATCATCCTTTTTCTTTAACAGGTTAAAAATAGATTTTAAAAAGTAATTTGTGTAACCTTAAGATCAGCTTGCAGAAAATACCCGTTTATAATAGTTCTATATCTTGCCCCAAAATAAGTCCTCTAAAAGTGATGCATTTCATATTTTTACTTGAGAAACAAGACCAATATTAATATCATAAAAGCCAATAGCTTTTCAGTACCATTGCTCACTTAGGACATCCAAAGGTAAAAATTACCTACTTCTAATATCTGTTGGAGTGTGCTTAGAACTTCAGACAAGTCAGACTTTTTCGTAGTCATAGACTATGTATAAAGCAGATCTTGCTGCCTTCAGTAGATTATGAATCTTTGAGGACTTCTTCTGTTTTTGAAATATTCTCCTTTTTATATTATGCAACAAATTAGTTGGTCATAAAATTATATTGACTGGTTCAAGATGGTAGTGTAGCAGCAGCTGTTGTATAGCCAGCTAAACCTTTAGTTCCTAAACCATTATAGACAACATGAACTAATTATGTTACAAGGACAATATGCTCATCCTTAGTGAAATATGAGACCAGGTCATACTGAGAGATCCCAATCTGCCCAACCACATACTTTATTGGTAGATCTCACAAGTAAATCCAGAGATAAAGTATATGGCCAAAACTTAGGTTTATCCCAAAGGCATTAGAACAAACTTCAGTACCCAAAATCATGTAGAACATAGAAGACAGGTTGATTTAAGACTAGTCACTATACCAGGGGTGGGCAAGATATAGCCCATCAGGTACTTGCATTCAGCCTGCAGCACCTGCCAACAAACTGCACCTTGCCCAGCCCTTCTGCCCACAAAGGTAGGAGTAAGGTGCCCACGTGTACAACCTGCCAACATACCCTGCTGGGCCTTGCTCCCATCCTCTTGGGTAGAAGGGCTCTAGCCAGCCAGCAGCTTCTAGGCAGGGCTCCTGCTGCAGCCAAATCCTGCTCGCTTGGGGCAGCAGGTAGGGAATCAGCAAGACTGGCTGGGAGATAGGGAGGAGGTGCAGCTGGACAGAAGTGGGAGCATAGTGCGGAGCCTGCGCTCAGTGGGGCAGTGGGAGCATGGAGCCAGCTGGACAGAGTGTGAGAGTGAGAGTGGGGGGTATAGGGACTGTGTAGGTGCGTGGTGTGGAGCCTCTGTAATAGAAGTGGTCAGGCAGCTGCAGCGGGTTGCACTCCTCACCCCCAGCACAGCCCTGGTCATTTCTATTGCAGGGGCTCCCTTTGGTGCTGTAATAGCAATGGGGAAGCCTATGCTGGATGCTGTAGGTAAGCAGGGGGTGGTGCTCCTTCTACTCCTGTGGAGTGTGGGGACCTGTGCAGCATGGGAGGCAGAAGGCTCCAGTGGTGCTTGAGCTGCAAGTGTACGGTGCAGAGCCCCAGCAATAGGGCAAGCTCTGTTTCCTCCCCTATTCCAGCAGTGCTCGCCAGAGCCATGCCTGTGTCGACCTGCCATAGCACCCTGACCTCCCTGCTTGCTGCTGCTGCTGCCCACCCCTGCATTATGCATTAATTTGGCATAGCTGCATCACTGCTCATCACAGAAAGCAAACTCAAGCCAGAGTTTGCAACCGTTGAACATTTTGAGCAGGGATAATCCAAGTTAGTTCAGTTGTTGATCGCAGCTCAATCTTATGCATCATGCCAGGGCAGCTGTGCTGGCTTTCATTGTAGTTATACATTGAAATGCTGCTGATTTTACTGGGTTTTAATCACATGCTTACACTCACACAAGGACAGATTGAAGCACATGCTTAAGTGCTTGATTTGAATTGGAGCCCGATTCAAGCAATCACTTGTAAGCAAGCACATAATTCCAGTCAAGTCAGCAGCACTTCAACATGCACCAAAATTAAGCGTTGTGTTTGCTAAATGGAGTTTGGATGGCTAAATCAAGGTATAATAATGGAACTCTACGTAGTTTCCCTGCAAACTTCCCCCACCCTGGCTCTGTGTCTACCTACCAGCTAGACTGTCCCTAAGGGTGTGACTGTAAGAATCCTCAACTCTGGCACTTCACCTGAGAAGCTATTCTGGAGTCATGGCTCCATTTCCTTTTATGGAGCACTTCCAGTATTTGCTTCTGTTCCAAATCAGAAACCAAAATTTTGAAATAGGAAATTCAGTTCTGCAGAGGATTTTGCTTTCTCCACATTTCTCTAGCAATGACTTATCACTCTCTCTTAACTAGAATATAATAATATTTTATTAAACCAGAGACAGCTGTTAACAATACCAGGGTATCAAAACATCAGAGATCTTTGCTTCATGCTGCCCAAATGGGTAAAAAAATGTAATTCTCTCTTTTAAAGTGCCATGAAGATTTTTCAGTCATTTAAGTAGAGTCTCATTACATGTTCTTCAAATGTGCTGAGCAAAGGCAATCTCTGATGGAATATCCCTGGCATTTGTTCCTAAGAGAGTTCCCATCCATCTGTAGTCTATAGCATTTCTCTCTTTTTTAGCACAAAGCCCCATTTATTATCATTTGATTTACAAAACTTAGCACTCTCCCCTCCAAAATTAAACTTGAAAAATATGTTCAAGCAATGTAACTGAACATCCAACATCCACCTGATACCCTCTGATTAGGCAAGGCTGGAGCAGCATAAAAAAAATATCCGTATGCTTTTTTACTAGCAAAAACAGACATTTTAGTGAGCAAATTATGCAGATATACATGTATACATGCTTAGAGATAACATATGTGGAGAGAGAGAGAGGCAAAGGCATTCTAGTCAGGCCATCTGGCACACTTCTAGTCCCCCATTGTTAGTTTCTCTGTTAAACGAATCATAATATATAATTCTTCAGTTACCTGCACGCTCAACTGGGTTTCTTTTAACATCAAATGCCAGTGGTAGCCATCACTCTGATTAGCATTGCTAAACTCTACTTTCTTGCAGTAAAGGTTTTGTTTGAGGGATCAGGAATGCTGCCAATGTGTGTTCAGTTAGCCCTGTGCATCTGGTCCATGCATCATTTATAGACTGTATCTTCAATAGCTGAAGGCAGTATTAAAGCTATAGAGCTCATTGGACTGATGACAATTCATGACTACAATGCAAATGTGGCATCAGCTGTATACAGTATTAAACTCTGACCATTACATTATTCATAAGTCAGTCTGTGACAATAAAGGAAGAATAACAACAAAATACCATACTTTGGTTCCTGAATCATTAATTTAGTTGTAGAAAGCATGGAAATAGGAGTACAGACAGCTCATGTGTTATGAATACACAAAAGTTCCCATTAAAACATTTTGGTTCAGCATCATAATTCAAATTTTAAGTTTGGAAAGCAATGTCAGGGTCATCTGATCTCCATGCCTGCTACAATGAGTCCGAATTGTGTTCTGTATTATGATCCAAATCTAGCCAATGTGCAGGCTGGGCCCAGAAGAGCTTCACAGAATAACTCCATGGTTTGGAGGCGGGAATAGGAACAGTTATGATAAGCTGCTAACACTAAACCCTAATGCATCATCCTTCACAGTAAGGACATGTGGACCCTCCGATATGCTTTCCCTCCCCCCTAAGCCTCATCCTTCTTATTGTATGCCAGCTGTTGTCTCAGAAACTGAGACACACAGCATGCAGAGATCCTATGTAAATTCCACCCCCCTGAAATCACACTCAGCCTACACAATGCAACCAGGCTGGCTCCATCACCAAGAGATTTGCATCACCTCAGAGAGGGGGCAAGACCTGCCTTTCTTCATAAGAATACAACCCTATGTCTAGGAGCTTTGTCATTGACTTCAATACCAGTGGGATTAGGCTTCTTGTACTTTATCAAGTTGGCTGTTGACTCTGTTTAGTAATGGTACCTACATGAGTTTCCTTTGGCAAGCTGTTTCATTGTCTCATGTTTTAGGTCATATTTACTGAGTTCCAGTCGAATTTTCCTCCTCTCCAAGATTGCCACTCTTCCACCTTATTATTCTCACTCACAGCCTACTTAAGTTATTCCTCCCCCTTTCTAGTACTAGCATTGTACTTCACATGCTTGAACTCTTATTCTTTCCCTCCTTCCCTTTACTGACTTGTTTAAGCAGTAAATATTATATTCTATTAAGCTGACTCCTTCAGTCATGTACTGTCATCCTTTGCTATCTTTTAGCACTTCTTTGGTTCCATTTTTGCTATTAATTTATGGACTTTTTAAAACAGTGAAATGCTTAAACATGTAATCAATACACCTTAGAATCACTTTACTGAGCTTTGGATAACAAGGGATTAAAGCTCTTGTGAACTAAAACCATGCTTATTTGTTATATTTAGGTACACAACAACAATTGCTTATAGTTCTTTTAAAAAGGTTTGTCCTGACTTCCACGATGTTCAAAATAAGGGACGTGGTTGAACTTTAGGTTTGCATTACATGTTAGTTTCAAATGTTTCTGCGAGATTGTAAAGTATGACGGGCCTGTGCTGCTAAGCTACTACCTACCTTCTTCTGGCCTGCCTTACACCTTCATTACTTGCTTCCCACACCTTTGATGTTATTGGATATTGGCAAGTGGAAGGAAGTCCTAGGGCCAGTAGCCACTCTGCAGGCAGCCTGGTTGGCCCTGCTAGACCTGTTGCCCTACTCAGGTCCTTTTGCCCCTGAGCATCCATGCAAGGTTCCTCCTTTCATAGGGTTGTCTTTGCAGGTTTCTGAGGGCTTGTCAAGGCTCTAGCTGTTAAAGCCTAAGCCCCTTTTTCCTCTCCAGCCCCAGCCATCTTGGTCCACTGGTAAGGACCTCAGCTGCCCTTCGGTTTGGGATTGTCTTATAGCCCCTATGACAAAATGAAGGGGAGCACACCCAGGCCCCCTATCCACAGCCTCCTCCATCCCTATAGCCACAATCCAGTCCTCCAGTTCACAAGTCCAAATCAACCCAAAAAGTAAACCAAAAGGTACAAGCTGTCTGCCTTGCAAAAGAAATAAGGAGTTGCCCTCTGTTAAAAAGCAGCCTGAAGGCCTTACTTGCATAGGAAGCTTCCTCTTCCAGCCCCCTGGGCAGTTGACATGCTGGTCTGCTTCCACAGCACATTTGCACAACACTCTTCTCCCCTACCTGCCCTGTTATAGCCTTGGGCTGGGTTTAAATACCTTAACCCAGCATACTTCTTGTCACTTGACCAGGCTGCTGCTCCCTATGGCCACATGTACCCAGTCACTTGTTAATCCACTGTCTTCATCAGTGCTAGGTCCAGTCCACCTGCACTGCTATCTCCAATAGTCTGCCCGTCTGGCATTACCAGTAACAGGGGCAGAGCTTCCCTGTTACAGAGGTCCAGTTCCCCTAAATGGTTAGTGTTTATGTTCTAAAAAAAGCAAAGGTAAGCAAGAGAACTTTGGCTAAATCACATAGAAATAGGTCCTAGAATAGAGAACCATCATACTATTCCAAGGATTGACATATGGCAGAAACTGACCAGAGAATTTGTGTAAACAAAGAATACTGATTGGATCAAAAAGGAAGATTATGTAGGCAGGAATGTGTGCTTGTGTGTGTATATGCACGTTTGTACACTCATGCATATGCACACGCACACATGTATGTATGCATATGCACGAGTGAGCAAGCATGTACATGAGTGAGCAAGCACATATTTTATATACACATACGCACACATATTGTTACATATATATATGAGGTATACAACTGTGGCAGTTCAGGGCCTACAAAAGAGATATGATAATAGGCAGAGTCAGGAACCAGATGACCAAAACAGCCTGCCTGTTGCTAAGATTAGCAGCAAACCAACCAACAATTATAACTCTGCGATCAATGGAGACAATATATTGAAGAAAATTTTAGGATAATATAACTGCTTTAAATAAGCAAGCTTCAAGACAGTCCACACTTGACACAGGCTATGTGAAGAAGAATTACAAGCTTGCAGTCTTACATACAATATTCATTTCAGTACAAATTTCTTTGGTTAGTAACACCATCTCTCTCACTGCAAACTTGTATCTTATTTTCCTCACAGCATCTCTTATTTCTCATTACACATATTCATGCATTGTACTATGATGTTAGTATTGCATGGAAAAGTTTCCCTACATTTGCCAGAAACTTTTTTCTTCAAATAACAGCCATAACAAGCTAAAAGTAGAATTAATGGTGGAACCTAGAAATTGCCACTAAACTTGGGGAAATGATTTGTATGAAAGGGGAAGCAGAACTATGAAAATTTCAATGGAAAGTTCCTTGGCAGCTGGGACTGTTTCCTGCTATACATTTCTATAGCATCTTTTCCATTAGAAAGTGACAATTCATTAAACCTGAACTGTTTTAAGATATTGCTCCAGTTTCAACACATAGGGAGAGGTTCATAGATCAAGGATAGACAAGGTTCATAGTATCTAGGGTCAGAAGGGGCCTAAAGCAGGCCATCTAGTCTGACCCCCCACCAATGGCAGGAACAAGTGCCAGGGTCACAGGACCCCAGCCA
>JAGPOW010001296.1:76796694-76812006 GCA_030014935.1 Caiman crocodilus | reverse complement strand
AAACTTGGACAGCTTGCTTTCCACCCCCTCGTCCAAGTCAGCGACGAAGATGTTGAACAGCGCAGGCCCAAGGACTGAGCCCTGGGGGACCCCACTGCTGACATCTCTCCAGGTCGAGTACAACCCATCCACCACCACTCTCTGGGAGCGCCTAGTTTGTCTAGTTATTAGACAAACTAAATAGTTGGAGAACAATTTTTAAGCAAGCTTTCCGGTTCAAAATATCAGATAACTAATAAAAGATAACAGGTTCACCCAAAGAACCTTGTCTGCCTATGTCCTTAGACCAACATGGCTACAACCTTCACCCCTATAGATCAAGGATGGACTTTGTCTAACATGAGTAGCAGAGGGACTGATTTTTTAGACCTTTATCATAAAAATGTTAGAACTGTAAAAAGTATATATGGCCTTATCAGGGAATGAAGGCATTAAACAATCACATTCCTGTCATAAGCAGAGATTGAAATGTCCTCTCCCCACCTCCAGTGCCCTTTATGTGGTCTGACTTTTAGGGCTATCTGGCCATCTTTCACCACACAGAATGTCCCCTCCATGCCTCTTCATGACACACTGGTTTAAAAATGCCCAAAAGAGATGGAGACCGTTGTCAGTGCAGATCCCTGCAGCTCTTAAGAGAGTGAGAGAAGAATAACCACTGATGCAGTGGTCAGAGTAATCATTTGGAAGCTGACAGACCCAGATTCAAGTCCCTAGCCCAGTGAATGTTTGTTCATGCTAAGCGGAACAGCTCTAATGGGAAGAATTAACAGAGACACCATCCAAAATAGCCAGGTCCAATTTCTGGGGAAAGATACAAGGGAAGAGCTGAAAGCCAAATCTTTGATTTTTCCATAACTTGTCATTGTAAAAAAACTACAGAAATACTCAATGAGTAGAGCCCAGTTATATTTATTTTCAAGTGATAACATATAAGGAATGTTATTTTTCTTGTTACCAAACAAACTCAGTTCTGTTGATTCAATAGTTTAAATATTAAAATTATTTATATTTACCACAGTGTTGGAACAGGCTTCCCTGGTTGACTTTGGAATGCACATTAAAGAGGGGAATATTTCTAAATAAACTGGCACAGTAACAGCAGTGTTAGGCTACCCCAACACTGCTCAGTCTATTTACCATAAAGATTTTAAAGAGCTGCAAAATGGACTGTGATGGAGAGTAAAATCGGAAACATTTGAAGTCCCAGCAGGGTTCATAGGATGGTCTCCTAAGGGAACCCACACCCACCTTTAATTCTAACATGGTGTAACAGGTTCTGGGAACGCAAGACTTATCTTCTGTGTCACTCTAGTGTCAATGCTAGAATCTTGCACTCCCGGATGAAGGCACTTTTTACTGTAAGTGTGTAAAGTACTTACCTCAATGGGGTCCTAATCATGGATTAATACCTTTAGGCACATTCCTCAATACACTCAACAGAAACATAATGGAAATAATGTTAAGGCACATCTATAGGTGGATCTCAATCTCCCAACCAAAATGCAATAAGGGGTAGAACACTGTTCTGAGGTAATTTTTAATATAAATATTTAAGTAAATAAAGTCATATCCCAGGAGTATGTTCTAGGGCTGTGTGAAACACCATCGTTTTATTTAGACATCCATTTTGAAGGGACAGTTTTTTGTTTCATTGTTTCTTTTTGTTTTGAAGCACTGTCCTGCTTCATTTTGTCAAAATTGTTTCTGTTTCGATGTTTTGCCATAGGTTTTAGAGGGGAATCATGAACATGCTTAAATTATTATCATTTATTGCCTGATTCAGATGCAAATTCCATGGGTGGTAGCCCCTTCTGGGGGTATGAAGCCTGCCGAGTGTCAAGGAGATAAATGCAGAGATTTCCCAGAAACTGTACCTCAAAATCTTGAAAGCAAGATTTACTGGCAGCAGCAGCCTCCTGTCATCTGGGATGCAGATCTGGGGGCTCGTGCTCTCAGGAGGGCTTCAGGCTGTGCCAGACTCCTCCTGGAGGTGCAGGACCCTGGATCTGCACTGGATGACAGAAAGCTACCACCTGAGACCTGTGCTGGGCACAGCCCACCCCCAGTGCTAGGAAAATACATACTGCCTCTGGCCACAGGCAGCAGCAGCAGCCTCCTATCATCTGGGTGCACATCCGGGGGCTTGCACCCTGGGGAGGGCTACAGGACTATGCTAGACTCCTCCCAGAGTTATGAGCCCCTGTATCTGGGTACCAAATGACATGAGGCTGCCCTTTCACCTGGCACTGGGCATGGGCTGCACCCAGCACAGAAGAAAATTAATGTTGTTGCCTGTCCCAGGAGGCAGAGGCAGCTTCCCCTCATTTTGTGCACAGATCCAGGGGCTTGCATCCCTGGGAGGAGTCTAGCAGAGCCTAGCAGCCCTCCTGGGGGTGTGAGCCTCTGGATCTGTGCCCCAGATGAGAAAAAACTGCCCTGTCACCTGGGACTGGCACTGGGCAGACTGTGCCTAGCACTGGAGAAAATTGCTGCTGCCTCCTGTCCCAAGCAGTAGCAGCTCCCCTCATCCAGCACAGATCCAAGGACTCGTACCCCTAGGAGGAATCCAGCACAGCCTGGCAGCCCTCCTGGGGCTGTAAGTCCCTGGATCTGCACACCCCATGCCTAGCGCCAGGCTCCATGGAGCTCAGCTCAGCAGTGGGAGGCAGAGGCAGGAGGCCCTCGCTCTGCCCACCTGTCACCACTAGGCTGCACTCTAATTGGTTCTACCAGTCCCATGGAGCTCAGCCAGGCAGGCAGACAAAGCTAGTGCTGCACTCCGGTTCCCATAGCTGAGCTGAGCTCTATGGGCTAGCAGAGCCAATTGGAATGCAGCCCAGTGGTGGGAGGCAGACAGAGCCAGTGCTGCACTTTGCCTCCCACCATTGGGCAGAGCTCCATGTGGCCGGCAGATCTGATCAGAGGGCAGCCCATGGGCAGGAGGTAGGCAGAGCTAGCGCTGTGCTCCGCTCAGCTCTGCTAGCCCCATGGCAGGAGGCTACTGCACTGTGGGGCTGGCAGAGTCAACTGGAGCACAGCCTGGCAGCAGGAGGTGGGGAAAGCCAGGGCTGTGCTCCCCACTGGGCTGAGCTACATGGGGCTGCGAAGCCACTCAAAGTACAGCCCTGGCTCCACACTGCCTCCCACCACCACCACCACCACCACCGGGCTGCTTCAAAACTTGAAACATTTAGAAGCTTCCTAAACATTTCAAGTGCTCTCATTTAGTTTCAAAGCTGTTTTGATGCTTTTTGTTTTGTTTTGATTTCGCTGTTTCGATCTCGAAATGTGTCGAAACAGCTTTGAAACAAAACACTTGGAGAAATTTTGTACGGTCCTAGTACATTCAGATGCTATCACAAGGCATAGCATGACATCCTTCCTGCGTATGCTTGTACACCAAAATCAATAGCACAGCTCATGTTAGCAAAGTTAAGTGCACATGGAAGTGTTTGTGAGATCAGAAGCTTTCTTTGGCACAGGATGAGAAGTCTACATGTTTAAATGCAGAATGCATGTCAATGTCATAGCTTCAGTGGTTTTTACACTTCAGTAGATCTCAAAAAAACTTGTTGAGATCACAGTGTTAATGAGGCTTACGTATGAAAGCTTTGTATATAACAGTGATGCTCTGTTGTTTATACAGAAACGCTTCTCCAGATGGAGTCGAAGGAAGTTTACAACATTCTGCTTCTTTATAGACAAGGCCTCACCCAGCACAGAATTGCAGGTCCCTCAGGAATGGAACATTGCAGCTGTTTAAACAGTTGAGTAATGATATGCATCAGTTCAAGGAGCAAGAATGTAAAATCTGGCTGAAGTTGGAAAGGTAATTTAGATTTAGGATGTGATAACCCTGATTAGAATCTGGCCAAGACATAAGGACTACAGGCTAGATAGATAAGGGATCTGGGTGCCGTGATGCTTAGTGTCACAAGGCCAAGCTTTTAGGAGTCTGGTCTTCAGAGTGGACTCCACATCACTCAGTGAAGTGCCTTAGCCCCAGGTAGTACACTTGGATGTGTTAGGTGCCTCAAAACAGGATTCACAAGAATCCCTAACATGCTAAATTAGCCAACAGAAAATTGAGCTGAAAGCGAGAGAGAGATGTGCCTCTTAAGCCCCATCCGTCTCTTGGAGTTCCAGTATACCTAAACTGCATATTGTGGCAACAGTGTAGGGATGTGGCCTGGCACTTGGAGCAAGGAAGCAGCAGCAACTTCTGCTTCATGATCACAAAAGCAGACAGAACCACCAGCTGCAGTTGCTTTTTTTCCCCCACCTCTCCCCCTCCCCCATACTGTGGGGTGGTATAGACTTAATTAAGTCCGTTCATTTTTGTGGAGACTCCATGTTGCCATGACTAGACTGCTTCCAATAGCTGATCTAGCTAGGGTATCTAAACTGCACCCAGAACATTGCTGCAGGAGGATTCTCCCCCCCATTCAGGAATCACAACCCAGAACCCTGTCCTGTGCTAAAGTCATTTCTATCCAGGGCAGGGAATAGGTCACTTCTTTTAATGTGGAGAGGAAGAAAGAGGCTGTGATGCCCCTTTCCCTTTGTATACAGTAGTCTAGCAGTTAGTGCATTCATCCAGAATGTGGGAACCCCAGATTTGGTTCCCCGCTCTGCCTGAGTGAATTCATACCTAAATCTCTCAACCTCCTATGAGAGCATTGTACCACCAAGCTCATAAAAAGAATTAGAGATTCTTTTGGCATAGGAAAAAGTGCAAAATAGCTTTATGCCAAGAACTAAATGTTTATTTTACATTAAACCTCTACTGAATAAATTATGAAGCAGAGACAGGAACTCAGGTCTCTCTACTTCTTGGCGAGTGTCTTAATAACTGGGCTACAGCTGCAATTATTCACTTCCCCCTCTCTCAGGCCTCATAAATTTTTCATTCTTTTATGCAAAATAGAATATTCAACAGGAAGGATGAAGCCTGCCCTCTACCTTCCACAAAACCCCCTTTAGTCTGGTGGAGCATGTGGGGAGGGGCACTTCCAGTTGTAGAAGTGGGTTTGGAGCAATTAAACAGAGAAGAACCTTGACCCCAGGTCTCCAAAATCCTAGCTGAGTACTTTGACAGCTAGATCATTGCTCAAAAGAGGAGAGAGACTACCTTTTCCAAATGTATTAGAATCATATAACATTAGGGGTGGAAGGGACCTTGGGAGGTCATATAGTCCACCCCCCTGCTCAAAGCAGGACCATCCCCAACCATATTATCCAAAGCTTTATCTAGCCAGGTCCTAAAAACCTCCAAGGATGGAGATGTCACAACCTCTTTGGGCAACCTTTTCTTAATATCTAACCTAAACTTCCCTTGCTGCAACATGAGACCATTTCTCCTTGTTCAGTCATCTGACACCACTGGGAACAATCTAGCTCCATCCTCTTTGGAGCCACCCTTCAGGTAGGTGAAAGCTGCCTGCATCCCATTAAATCCTGTCCCCACCCCCTCGGTCTTCTCTTCTCTAGACTAAATAAGCCCAGTTCTTTTAGCCTCTTCTCAGAAGTCATGTGCCTCAGTTCCCTCACCATTGTTGCCCTCACTCTCTCCAATTTGTCCACATCCTTTCTGCAATGGGAGGCCCAAAACTGAACACAGTACTCCAGACGTGACCTCACCATTGCTAAAGAGATGGAAATAAACACTTCCCTTGATCTGCTGACAATGCTTCTACTAATGCAGCTCAGTATGCCATTAGTTTTCTTCACCACAACGGTACGCTGTTGTCTCATCAAATTTATTGTCCGCTATAACCCTCAGGTCCCTTTCTGCAGAATTGCTGCTTAGCCAGTTGGTCCCCAGCCTGTAGCAGTACACAGGATTGTTCTGTCCTAGGTGCAGGTCTTTGCACTTCTCCTTATTGAACCTCAAGATATTTATTTCGGTCTGATCCTCCAATTTCCCTACGTCTCTGAATCCTAGCCCTACCCTCCAGCACATCTACTACTCACCTCAGATTGGTGTATTTCGGTGTATTCTTGAAGTAAATCAACAGTTACCACTATACCCCACAAGAGATACTATTTGTTTGTTAAGCACACACCTAATGCACCACTTTCAGATCAAGCACCTCAGGGGACAATATGCAGGGGAACGCCTCGTTAGTGAATTCCATAAGGGTCTAGCCTTGAAATATGTGAGAAACTGGTCAGTCCTGCTAAGACAGACACTCTTCCGGATATGCACAAAAGCAGAACCTTCAGGTATCAAGCAAATTGCACTGGCAAAATTTTCAACACCTATGAGGTAGGCGTGAGGGTTGAAGATCAAGGATTTAGGCACCCAAATTCTGCCCAAGTCTCCTAAATCCTCCCTTTTTTATCCATCCATAACCCACTTTTAACTAGAAATAAATTATAAAGGATCCATAACAAATAAGTATTTGGGACCTCCATATTACCTGTGACCTGCATACCACCTTTCAGTAACATAGCATTTTTAGTGTCCTGAAGGACCTAGACACAGTGATGACTCAGAAGCCTACCACTTCTTAAAGCACTGAAACACCTTTCTGAAGTATTATCAAGATTCATTATGAGTTTCTCATCTAAGTGCTTCTCACTATGCCAAAAGTTGCTCCACAGTACCTATTAGCACATAGTTGAATAACAGAAAAGCAGAAACACCTGAATGGATTGATGTTGTACATGTAATTGTGGAACTTTATTCCCAAACCATTAAGCCCAGTCATGTAACCCTCTCTCATATGGATATATCTAATGAAGCCAATATAGCTACTCACACAGGTAAGAGCTACCAGTTCCCTCTACACTTGTCTACATACTTGTAGAAATTAAAGGTCCCAGTTCTGTAACAAAACTTACAGAATCTTACTTGGTCTACATTATTGTGATCAGAACCTTAATGATTAAAGATGAACATAATTTGGAAGCAACTATTTTCCCTTTTACTAGAGAACTATGAGTATGTGCCAAGCATATAATAAGGGGGTACAGGAAAACCAAGGTAGTCCAAATAATGGGACACTAAGTATTGTTTTTCCATTCAATTCCATTTGGCCCAAACTTTCTTCAAATAATTGATATTTATCAAATAAAAGTGTAGGCACAATGGGACTACCACACATACTTAAAGAAAGGCACATGTGTAAATGTTGGTTAGGGAGATTCACTGTTGCAAGAACATATACATTTACAGTTTATTTAAAAACATTTACAGTGCCTTTTTTCCTCATTGCCCATTTTTCCCCTTTCAGGTTACCAAGAGATTGATCTAACCATTTATAAAGTGTTTTCATCTATAACCTCAGCCTCACAAATAAAAAGAGAAAGCCAGAGCTAACCTGCCTTTTCCTCCATTAATAGTAAATCTAGGTCAGCCCTGTGTTTAAGATCTTTCAAAGGAATGGCTGCTCCAGACATATGCAGCTCTGAAATTATTAAAAAGCAAAACAGCCAAGTTTTAATATAATTAGAGAAGTGGAAACATCAACCCGCAACAGGCAGGGCATGCAGGAGTTATGGTCTGGGTGGACTACTGCACACCTCAAGAGCCCTACGCAGCACACCAGGGTTCCAACAATCCATCTACATGCTACATGTCCCAGGTTCTGGGCACTGTTAGGCACCTTAGACTTAGGGTGACCACATGTCTCTGGGTAGTCCTGGATTTCAGAGGACAGTCCCAGCCAGCTGGTAAAAATTAAAATGAACATCTGGGAAATGCAGGGGCACAGGGTTCAGTCCAGTAGGGAAGTGGAGCAGTGCAGTGATATGAAATGGCATGTCAAGGAAATGGGCCCTACCCTCCAGGATATGTATTACTCCCCCCAGCTTGGCATCATCTGCAGACTTGCTGAAGGTGTACTCTATGCTATCTTCCAGGTCACTGATGAAGACATTGAACAAAACTGGCTGCAAGACCAACCCTAGGGCACTCCACTTGATACTGGTTGCCAAGTAGACATTGAGCCATTGATGATACTACCCTCTGAACCCAGTACTCCAGCCAGTTTTCTATCCATCTTACAGTTCAGTCATCCAGCCCGTACTTCCTTAAAAAAACAATTGTTGCAGTTCCCAGGGGTGGTTCTGGCTGGCTGAAGGCCAACACCTAGCCTGGAACTCACAACCTTAGACTTCACAGGTCATCACATAGGCTGCCCCACCACAGAACATAGGCAAAAGGCAAGGGGCTGCATTGCCAGAAATCAAACCCAAGTCAATTGCTTGGAAGGCAACTATGGTTACCACTAAACAACTAACACCCTGCTCTATTTACTTATCTTTTTAGAAAAAGAGAGGCTGCCTCACGGCTTCTCATGTCAGATCTCCTCTCATGAACACCCCTTAAGGGCTAATTACATGGGCTCCATTCTCCTCAGTATCCACACCGATGCCTCACAGATGTCACGCATACTAATCAATCATAACCACCCATATGGGCTATGGGCTCCTGGCTCTGCTTGTCCATTATACCAGCCCCACACTGGGCTATGGGCACTTTGACCCCATCTATCTCCAGTCATGGGGCTTCTTGGCTTTCAGCCCCTCCTGAGCCCTGATGCTACTCCTAGGCCAGTGGGACCTGCAGGCACCCTGGCCCTACTTGCTCCCCAGGCCCTCCAGCCCTTTGCTTTGTTACCAAGCCCTGCAGCCCTCTATTCGCTCTCTCTAGGCTCTCTGACCCCTCTCTCTCTGGGCCAGCTGGGGCCTCCTTACCTCCGCTTAGTCCCTTCCACAAACTGCCAGACCTTCCCAAGCCACAAGAGTGCTGGTTCACCTACCATCAGGCTGTGCTCCCAGCCCAAAGGCTACCTACCCCCTGGCATACTTGGTCACTTTCCCAGTAGCAAGTTCAAGTGCTCCTTCCCTTTTAGCTACCCAGATAAGATTGCCTTTCTATCTCAGGTCCTGGATTTGTATATACCTCAAGCCCAACCCTCATCCAGCCAGGTGCCTTCCCTGATTGCTGCCTGAGCTATTTCTAAAACATTCTCTCCTCTTATAGTGACATCTTAGCTATTTAGACTCCAGTCTTGCTAACACTTATGCAGCAATTACCTTTGCTGCCAAGAAGAGTCCAACTGATTTCAGCAAGGCTAGTTCATGTAGCAAAGTTAAACATGGACATTAGTGCTAGCACATTTGAGGCTATAGGAAGTTTCATTTTTAAGACAAAGCATATGGGTGGATAGATAGATAGATAATCTACTACAACTAGAAGTTTCAATTACATCATTCTGCTGAAAGGGAGGGAAGACAAACCCCATCACATAATAATCCATTCTCTACCTTCCTTCCCACCTCCACCTCATTCTAAATGCACAGGAAAGCAAAATGAGTTGATAAAACTTAATACGCCACATAACAAGAGGAACAAAGACTATTCATCTAAGTATTTTAGTTATAAGATCCTTGGTATAACAATAGCCCTTAGCTAAGTCTTTCTTCAAGATGCCAAAAAACTTCTTCTGCTATAACACTATTTCAATATTTTATACTGTCTCCTCTGATCACTTACCTGAAGCAGCCTTCCAAAAACCAGCCTTTTTTCCTTCTTTTAGTAGAAATTTGTGACCTATGTTAAGCTTCCAGCTGCCCTTTACCTTCTTGTAGAGGGAAAACCTGACATTGCCCTAAATCCACAATGAAAGTCTCAAGGGTCAAAAGGCATCACTGTACACTAAACCTTTGAAAAACCTTACTGCTATCTGAGGACACTAGAGAAAATTCCAGTTCCAGAGGTAATCAAAGGCTTTGTGCAGTGAAAGTAGAAGGGATGCTTATAAATACTGAAGGCTGGGAACTGAGGCATGGTCTTTTTATATTCTTTTGGGATATAAAATTGTCCATGTGGGAGGGGATTCAAACCACAGGGGAGCAAAAAGTGGACTTGCAAATTCTCATTTTCCTCCAGTTGCATCCTCTTCACGGACCTTGAATAAACACATAGACACTGCCAAATGCACTAAAAGTAATACAGTACTTGGACTCTGGCAAATCCTCAGTAAGATCAAGTACCAGAATCAAGGGCCCTCCAGAAAGAAAAACATTCTCAGAGGTTAAGTCTCTGGAATATCTGAGATGATCTCAACTATCACCATTATTATAAACCAAACCAAATAAGTGTTCTTAACTCTACTCCTTGCTTGCTTCCATTCTTTTATAGTAGGGGGAATGGCTTAATTCCTTACAGCTGACCAAGCACTTCCACCCTGACAGTCATTATGCTAAGTTTACAGCATCCAGCTGTGGTCCTTCTTCTCTGGGCAAAATGTTAACCCTTCTCCCGACCATCCTTGAACCAGTTATTATACACATTCCGTCACTTGCATCAGATCAGAGAAGAAACCATGTGGTTGTTATTTGACTCAGAACAAACCTCAGCAGAAAATAGTACAAAATTCTGCTGGATCAGTTGCTGCACCACTAATTTGTGATGAGAAGTTGAAAGAAAATTAACTTGATGAATTAAGAACAGGCATAGGTAAGAACTACTCTGAGTTTACTATTTCCTGAGCATTCCTGTTCTTCAAGACCTTTCAAACCCAGGCATAATGCTATTACTTCTGTTAAACAATTCAAATGCCATAGAACCTGGTAGATAATGCTTGCATAAAGTTAACTCTTCTCCAGACAGTCTCTGATCAGGCTATAACGTCAGGCATGAAATTTCCTTAGGTCCAGATAATGATTCATTATAAATCAGATTATAACTGAATTATCTTCCATAGAGTGAAGGTGTAAACATTAGGGGTGTGTTGATTTGGATCACTGTCCCTGATTCCATTTGGCCGAATCTGAATCTAAAGATTAATGCTGATTCAGAGAATCAGTGATTCACCCATAGACAGAGCTTTAAATGTTTTTTCTACATACCTTGAGATACCAGTCATGGCTTGTGAATGCTGTGATGGTAGGGCAGATGAAGCATCTCACAGGAGTGTGTGGGAGGGGGGGCGGGGGCAACATGCTTGGTGGTGAACCTGGAAGTGGATCTGAAGTACTTCTTGTCCACTTCTGGGTCTGCTGGGGAATGTGCAGAGGCCCCCCTGCACCCTGCCCTAGCTTGGTGATTGGCCATGGGGGGACCCCAGGTGCCTCCCCAAATCCAGGAGACACCAGTTGTCAAGCTGGGGGGATGTGGCCCTCCCACCACGTGCTCCCTGGCAGACCCGGAAATGGACTGGAAGTGCTTCTGGTGTACTTCCAGATCTGCTGCCAAGCATGCTAGGGAGCCCCCCTCACTCCTGTGGGACGTTCCATGCACCCCAGCACTGCAGCATTCATGAGCCCACTGGTACCTTGAGGTCACTGGAAAAAACATTTAAAGCTGTGTCTATGTCCGAATCTCTGAATCTTTTGAAATCTCTCTGAATTGATTTGGAGGGTTCCAATTTGATTCAAAGACAGCAAAGAGAGAATCAAGCTGAATTTCTGCTGAATCGAATCAGGGACTGAAGATTTGCACAGCGCAAGTAAACATATGACATGTTTACTATGAAGGAAATTGACTTTACTAGATACTAACCATGGAGTAGATGCATAAAATACAACCTTAAATCAGTGTAAGTCACTACACCCAGGGTACATAGTTACTATTCATCCACAGAAAGTGAGAAGTAACTATATACCTAGTAATAGTAAATTAAACTGCCCTACTGATCTTGTGTCCACCTCCTAGGCCAGTGATTCTCAACCAGGGTGCCACAGCATGCTAGGGTGCCATGAGATTCTTTGAAAGGCGCTGTGAGGTGTGAGGAGATAAATGGGTATGAGGAAGTGAGCACAGGCTCAAGCTTGTCGGTGCCCAGCCAATCCATCACCTCCACTGCCCAGAACTATAATTATATAAATTAGTTTTTGAAATTGGGTACCACTCAGTTTACTAAAGTTATAGAGGGGTGCCTCTAGCCCAAAATGGTTGAAAACCTGTCCTAGACAATTTTATCCCCAGGTCACTATTTGCTTAATGCAAAGTGGCTCCCCTACCACCTAGTGGTTGGGCTTGGTAATAGCACATATTGAGGTTGGTCATCTAGGGACTGCTGATCATGTGCCCATTCCATAGCCTGGAATAAACTGTGGACTGTATTACTTCTCCATTATTAGGTCATATGTCTGCACTCTAATTTGGAGTTATACAAGTGTACCTCAGATCAGACTGAAAGTCCTGCTCGGAGCTCTGTGAATAGTTGATGTTTCCATGTGGTATCAAAAAGAAAATTAAAATGGTTTGGATGAAAGCAAACATAATTTTTTGTTTGGTTTCTCACCAAAACTAAAAGCTCAACAATTTCATCTAAAGTCTAACAAAATGTTCTATTCAAGCCAAAACAAAACAGACCCTATTAGGAAAAGTAAAGGACATTACTGTCTACCTTCACAAAATAGCTGGATGAGGAATCATTGTCCTGCTTTTACCTAATAGCTTGGAGCACTCACTTGGGATGTGGAAGACCCAAAGGCAATTCCCTCTTGTTCATGACATGTTTAAATCTACATCTCCACTTTCTACCCGAGTGCCTTAGATATCCTTAGATACGTAAGGTATCTAGATATGCCTTAGATATTGATCTGTGGTATTGAGAAGGGTAGGACCCTCTCAGTTCCTCTTGCTGAAACTGTTTTACTTGGTGTAAATTGAATCATTCCCTTGAAAAGAGTGAAAAAAGCTATAGCCTGTATCTTCCACATCCTAGGTGAGAAATTTAATTGTGGGGGGCAGGAGGGAGATTACAGTGAAGCATACAGGGACTACAAGCCAACAGTGTGCTTGTGTTGGAAAAAAGAAAGCAGAAGCATACTGGGTTGCATTAACAGGAATGTCTCTTGCAAAACAAAGTGATTGTTCCACTCTACTCAGCACTGGTGAAGCCTCAGCTGGGGTACTGTGTCCAGTTTTGGACCCCACACTTCAAAAAAAGAAGTACACAGATTGGAAAGAGTCCAGTGGAGAAAGACAAAATTATTAAAGTCTTGGGAAATATAATTAGTGAGGAAAGGCTGAGAGAACTAGGGCTATGTGTAGACTAAACAAGAGGCATGTGTGCATGACACTTTAAAGTGGGCTAAATACTTTTGCACCGCTTTAATATTATTGGTGTTTGCACACCTCAGCAGCATATCGTGTGTTAATTCTAGCTGCTATAGGAAATTTGGCTGTGTAATGAGCCTTAAATGACTTGGGACACAGCAGACTAAAACTCCTTGAAGGAGTTTTAGTTTGCTGCTCCTACAGTTGCAGAGTGAAACGTCAGGCTCTATGCAGCTCCACGGTTCTGCAGAAAGCCCTGCAGGCAGCCTGGCAGCAGCCTGGGAAAGTGGGCTCCACCCAAGAAAAGTGGATAGCCTGATCTCCCCCTGCCCCTCCCCCGAGTCTGCCTGAGCTGTGTGGGGGCTTGGTGCTCCGCTTTGCGGCTGCGGTGCTCCCTGGGACTGCCTGAGCTGGATGACTGCAGGTGGGTGCCACCTGCGGGGGGCACTGCAGTTGCTGCAGAGGGAAGCACTAACTCCCCCCGCCTCTGCCGCCCAGGGACCACTCCACCCACTGGCAGCTGGCTCTCCCCTCCCCACCAGAGAGGCAGGTAAATCAGTGGGGTATGTGCACAACACAGGGGTTTAATCAGCCCTAAATTGAAGTGGTGTTTTTTAAGACTCATGGCTTCAATCTAGGGCTCCTGTTTCATCCACACATGCCCCTGGAGCCTAGAAAAGTGAAGGATGAAGAGGAGATTTGATAATAGTCTTCAAATACCTGCAGGGTAATTATAAAGAGGCTGGAGATAGAGTTTTCCTCTGAGGCCGTAACAGACAGCATTAGGAATGATGGCCTCAATTTCCAGCAGAGGAAATTTAGGATTTGAGATTAGGAAGAATTTTTAGACTCTGAAAGTGGTCAAGGACTGGAACAGCTTACCTAGGGGACCTGTTGAATCTCCATACCTGGACATTTTCAAGAAAAGTTTAAAAAGATATTTGGCTGGGTTGGTTTAATTAGGGATGATCTGGACTGGACAAGATAATTTCATGGAGTCCCTTTAGAGTCATATGAAAGTAATGTTCAATCACAGGACAACAATCTAGTCTTAGGCTTCTGCACACTTTCCAGTGACTATAAATATGGTCTACAGGGTGGGATAAGAATAGCAGGAGCATTTGAGATATACCCACATTAGAATTATCTTAGTGTTTAAGAGGTAAGAGACTTGGTTTTTAGTTTCTGTTCCCATAAATGTTTTATTTTTTGTTATACAAAGTAACAGTATCAAAAGAAAAAACTGGGAATAGCTTAGTAGCTAGGGCACTCTCCTCAGAGAACGAAAATGCAGATTCATATCCTCTTAAACAGAAGAAGGCACTGAATCTGGACAAGTATTTAAAGGCCTGAGTAATTAGCTAAAAGAGCAGGACAGCATTGGCAATGGCAGTTTTGTGAATTTATATTCTACTTTTTCAGCAAATTCAATGCAAATAAACTACACATTTGTGGATGACAGAAGCTCTGCTTTTTCAGAAAAAAATTACTACTTGTCTAGTTGGAAATTTTTTCTTTCTTTTTTTTTTTTTGACAAATATAGCAAATTCTTTTCTATAATAGCAGATTCCTGGTACTCATCCTCTCACACGATTATTGAACAATTTAAAACCCGTGAGGCACAGAGCTACCTTTGATCATGTTTCGCATGATAATGTTGCTGTCTGTGCAAGCCACGTTGCAAGCAGTGACCCATGACACCACCTAACAAGCCAAACCCCTCGTAGTGTCCCAAGCCAGCCCTATGCCAAAAAAGGAATGGGACGAGAAACTAGATCCCCATAGGTTAAAGCCAGCTATAAAACTCCTCCCCATAGTCAGCTCAAGTGGAACTCCCCCTCTCACGACTCGCGGACAGAGGTCGTTTGTAGAGGCTGGACACGGGTGCCTGTTAAAGCTTGCTTTCTAAAGCCATAGTAAGAAGCTGCAGCAGAGCCCAAGACCCCCGGAATCCTCCCTCTCCCTTCAGTGATTAACTGTAACGTGATCTTCAATAAACAACCACTAACAAGAAGCTGCGTAAGTACCCTCGTTTCCAGTGATTTCGCAAAATCTGATCGGTCTAGCAGCCAGAGAAGGGGAAACCAGAAGTTAGCACGGAATAAGCTAGAGTCCAATCCGATTTGCGTCCAGGGCCTGCCGGAAATTAGGCTCTGGCCCGCGGCATGGCGTCATGAACAGGATGCTCGTGGACAGTTAACATGCTGCTAGAAGCCTGTCCTTGGCACAGAGGGGACAGGAAGGCCGAGACGAGTGATCAACTCTGGGCACATATAGTTTACCACCAG
>JAGPOW010001296.1:76765043-76793453 GCA_030014935.1 Caiman crocodilus | reverse complement strand
GCTCAGGACAGGTGTTGGAGGTGGCAGTGAGCCAGAAGCAGGAGAGGGAGAAATGAGACAGAAGTTAGAGGGGCAAGGAGCAGAGATTGGAGCAGGGCCAAACCATAGTAAAGCAAAACCCAATTTAGGGGTCCAAATAACAGTTTTATTACACAGACAACACACTACACAGCCCCATGAAGTTATTGGTTCTCACACACACACACACACTCACAATGGCAGCAGGAGAAAGAGACTCAGTGGAAGGGCTGGAGTCCAAGTAGGGAAGAGAATCAGAGTCCAAGTCCTTGGTTGAAGAGGGGGCTGAGGGTGATCGCTACCTATCCAGGCTGGAAAGTGGTCCTTGTCGAGTAGGTGTTGTCCAGAGTGGGGTTGCTGGCAGGACCTCTGGGTAGATAGGTGGTGTGGCATGGTGCTGGTGCAGATGAAAAGGGTGTCCCACTGGGTCTGTCTTTACGGCCCCTTTTTATAGGGGCATACTTTGTGTGACCCTAATGACAGGAGGCATGCCCAAGCAATGGTCAGCCCCTGGCATACTGAGAATGTGTGCTCCATGCATGGATGTGTGGTTTCGGGTATCTGTAATGGTGGGGTACAATGGTAGAGTTGCTGGTTCTGCAGGGTCTTTTGTCTTTCAAATGCTGGATTCTTGTCTCTGTTCCTGGGTGAAGTCCGTGGTTTCTGGATGAATCAACGTGAGGTGATGGCCTGGTCATTACAGGCCATTCAGTAGAGGCCTGATACCATTGTATTTCAATCATTCCCAATCACTCTTATTCATCCAGGAACCAATTTACCAGGGAAGGATACGTGAATCATTCAGTTGCAATACAGTGTGTGCCCAGGCAGAGGACACAAGATGAAGACTTGACATATAAAATGGAAACTTGACTTTACTTTGGTTCACTTACAAACACAGGCCTAAACCATACAATATCCATATGAAACAATAACAATCAATACGATGGATATCCAAAACCAAAAACTTGCTACCAAAATAAAAATGTTAAAGCTTATCCTAAGTCTGAGCTCGCTTATGCTTGTCTATAGGGAATAGAGAGGGAGAGAAAGAAAAGCCAGAAATAATAGGGGAAGGGAAGAGAATGCATATCTATCCTATATATGTATGTATGTATTAAAAAAGAAAAAACTGGGGGTTTTGCTCCAATGGCATTCCATCATTGCAAGAAGTAGCTATCACTGCTCCTGCTGAATATACTTCCTGGTAGGCCTGTGTGAAGCGCCTAGTATTCGCTTCAGATTCAGCTGATTCAGAGGGCAGTTATTCAATATGGTGATTTGAATCACAGCCCTGAATTGACTTGGCCAAATCACCCAGGCCTATCCCCCAATCTGGCAATGGATGCTCCAGCTGCCCCAGCTTCCGGCACTCTGAAAAAAAAAAAAAAAACCCCAGTTCACCAGGTACTGCCAGGTGGGCAGGGGCAATCCCTACTGCTCCCCACTGTCCCACACTGCATGGGGGGGCTCTCCTCCACCACTGTCTCAGCCCACCCCCTCCCCATGGCTGCCCTATCCGCTGCAGCTCCAGCCCCCTACTTACCAGCTCTCAGTCCGGCTGCAGTTTCCTGCTGCAGCCACCAGTGACTGTCTAAATCATCAAAGCGCTCCAATTTCTTTCCAAAGATTCGGAGAGCTTCAAATCAATTTGGACCTTTTAATTGGTCCCCTGATTCGATTCATATTTGGAGATTTGGCCACCAAATCAGGTCAAATCTCCTCTGATTCAAATCACCACCTGAAGTTTTGCACAGCCCTACTTCCTAGGCATCACCTTTCATAGCACTCGGGACTGCACACGTGGATTATGACATGCTGAGGCCCTAAACTATGCCCAGTTTAATGCCCAAATGATAAAAATAATCAGATATATGTATATTTTTTCCATATTAGAATGAAAATGTCCATATTGAGTCATTTCCCCATAACTCCTTTATCTCCTTTATTTACCAACTGATATTATAAAACATGATATTGAGTCAGTTTTTTGCTCTTATTTAGAGGCCCTTCATATTATGAAGTCCTAAACTGTAGCTTAAGTAGTTTAAGCCTGAATCTGGCACTGACTTTACTTATAACAGGTCAAGTAGAGAGGGAAACATTGTTTTTCAGAAGTTTATCCCAATATGGAAGTATCACACAATTGGCATCAGCACTAAGATGCACATCTAGAGTTGTAATGAAATAAATATTGATCCATGTTCCTGCGTGGATCAGAGTAATGGAGAAATGGTGTCTTGTCATCAGCAAAATATGCATCTTCAGCTACTCCTTCAACCTATTTGTTTATGCTTCCATGCCAGAGGTCTGTCATGTGTCACACTCAATGGCTATAGAAAAAAATAACTGACTTCAGAAATAACATCAAACCAGTTAGTTAATTCCTGGTTGGAGGCTATAGCACATTTGGCATCCATATAAAGATTCTGGAAGATCTGGATAATTTCACAAGGGAATCAAAGATTTCCTTTATTTGCTATAGACTGTCAAAACTTTCTAAAAATTAGCGAAATTTAAGATAAGTGAGAGTTTCCATTTATTTTTTGTTCAATATTACATGGCATGAAACCATGATCAATGCAACATGAACATGGATGAGATGAATAATAGCCTGTCATTCTTGAAATCTGCTGTCAATAGTATTACAGATTCCACTTCAAAATTGTATAAAAATGTTCCTTGGGACTTGCAGAAGTGTGATGCATTGTCGGTGTTACTACTATATTAGCAAGTAACAAAGCAATGAAGACTTAGGTCCAAGCTAACAAGACAGCACCACTCACATGCATTTAAGTTAACTTCTCAGTACATAAGCACATAAACCCTAATCCTGAAAAGTTCTGTGTATGTCAGTCATACAAGTGAAACTATCCTCCCTTTGAATCTACTTTCCCCTGGTGCATAAATGCCTTTAAAACTATATATCTACAAAGTAACCACAGTCGCCTATTTATTCTACAAGCAACTGCTTTTTCCTTTGGGTTAAAAAGGATCATCAATAAAGATCCAAAATATTTGCCAGAGATGGCAAGCCTTAGGCTTGATGACTGCAAGTGGTAAGGACCTTCAGTCATTACTTGAAAGATGGGATTATAATGGAAAAGAGTGTTAAACTAGAGAAACAGCATTAGTGGTATAATCTGGCAAAAAAGCAAAGGCCTTTGAAACAATGGGTTTTGAATTTATGGAAAAATAATTTTAGCTCTGTGCCAACAGTGACTGGAACAAGCAGAAATATGATTTACACCTTTATGACTCCTTGAATTCATTGCCAGCGATATGTTAGAAAAATCAGAAACTGAATTTCTTGGGCTGCCATTTCCAATGAGTAAGTTTGATAAATAAAACTTAATTTTTACATCTGCCATGGATTCTGGTGTATGATTAATAGCTAGAACATTATGGCCAGTGGCCAATGTATGCATGTGATTACAACTATCTTAAATATAGTACATTTTGCATAAATATGCCAAAAAAGATTATAAAAAACTCTATGTGCATGCGTGGAAAAAATCTTGTCACTGTGTCAAATATTAAATCCTTATGAAAGTTAAATACCACAGGCATCGTTAGGCAGAATAACAGAAGCATGGGGTGCCATTGGCACCAATTCAGCTTTGGAAGCTCAATCACTGAAACACCATTTTTGTTCATTTTGTTTTCTACATTTTGTTTCAGCTGATGTCCTACATATGGTAGTTAAAAAACTCCTACTTTGCCAAATGTACCATATTAAACTGGTTGTCTTTCATAGCTACTTGCCAACAAAAAGAATGGATTTTCTTTTGTTCATTTGGAGAATATATTCTGTTAACTCAGACGTGATCCTAAGCATTATTATATGCCAGGTTTTTTAAGTCTTTAATGTTGACATCTTGGGTAAAATGAACCAGAGGGCAGCAGAAGGTTAAGTAACTTTATGATATTAACGTCATGGAATGACTTCTCCTTCTTCTTGCGTCCTTGTCATACACTAGATTTTTCAGAATTGTGCAAAAGTGGTGGTTCTTTCTGTTGCTGCAGCGAGGTCCTTCGTACAGGTCTTACCAAAGAGTCGACAAGAAAGGAAGTGCTGCATGATCTTTACTTCATTAAACTCACATATATTTGTGTCATTAGAGTAGCCCCATTTGATCATATTTGTTGTTGATCTTCCAGTTTGCATGTACTATGGTTCAGGCATTGCCATGTTGCCCTGTCTGTATCGGCCCGTCTGAGAAGATCCTCCTGGGATTCCAGGTCTATTTCAGGGCATATGATGGCATGTAATCTTTCCTTCCATAACCTTAGTTGTGCCTTTCAGTTGTCATATCCAAGGGCACAACACTAGTCACAAAATTCTTTCATGCTTTCATAGCGTGGATGCCTGGGTCTTGCATTTGCCACGATCTTTCTTCTGGCTCACTACCTTTCTTCTGATACCATGTGGTGCAATGCCAGCCAGTAACTACAGGCTATCCTTTAGTGTTGATTTTAGACATCCTACTATTTCACAACAGCTGTCATTTAGAACTGGATCTAGTTTCTTGGCATGAACTGATCATTCCCATACTGGACATGCTTACTTTGCAATGGAATAGCAGGGGTTCATAATGTGGCTGGTTTTGCTCCTTACTTTGAGGTGACCAACTTTTGAATTATGCTTATCGCGGTTGCTGACTTTCTCTTTCATCTTTTCTACATGTGTTTGGAAGATAAGTATTTGGTCCAATGTAACTCCCAAGTATACGGGTATACTGGGTGAAAGGCTGTGACCCAAGTCTTGGTTGGGTTGGTGCAAAGCTGGTTCTTGTAATAATCTGAGAGACTGCTCAGTGCACATATCAGTCTGTTTGACAGTGGTGAAGTCCTTCTTCTCTTGTAACATTATGCATAGATCATTGGCATATATGAAGCTCCTCATATTGCTCTGTATGGGTTCATCATTGGTATATATAGTAAAGTGGATATTTACTTTATGAGGAAGGCTGATGAGTGTGTCAGAAGAATAGAAAGGTATATTTGCCAGATCTCATGGTGCTTCAGGGAATGGTGCTTCACCTACCCTCTCCAGTGTGTTACATGGGTTTTATCACCATCCCATGTCCACACCCTGGTATCATTTGTACTTTAGAAGTACTATTGGCTCTTTCATCAGTGCCTGATCATGCCCCTCCCTGTTGGAGCACAAAGATCTACAGTGGAAGCTAACAGAGCACAGGAATCATTCTGAGCTACAACTGAAGCAGAAAGGAAAGGCTAGAAACTCTTTTAAAAGAAAGGTCAAAAGAAGAGGGACAAAAATCAGGCTTGTAAGGTAACTTAGTTGCAACGTTAACTTTCCTGTGACAACTTTTCTTATTCAGCTAAATGGCAACTCCCCCAATGTCTGCAGTAGAACCAAGATTCACCTCGAATGGCTACTGAGACTACTGCAGGCAAATCATTAAAGCAGTAAACATCTTTAAAAGTCTAGGATGCTTCCTGCTTTTAGCAATGCCTTCTGAGACAATGTTTGTATTAAGCAGTATTGACATCCAGTGGAGAGAGAGAATAATTACAGGCGTATAGATAGCTAAAAATATGCCAGTTTGCATTTTTAGTTCAGCTGCTCATACCAGCTTGAAACAGATAGTTATTAATTACTTCTCTCATGAAGATGTTATCTTCCTATAAAACATGCCTATTAACAGCCATATATTCCTTTGTGAACAAAAGCTGGAATATGAATGCAAAAAAATGGTTTTCTCTTTAAAAATTACTATTTTGAAGAATTTCCTTAATTCACAGACTCTTCTGTTTTATTGTATTTGTTCATAAGTAGTGTCTGTGAGCGCTGGTTTGTTGGCTTTTTTTTTAATAGAAAAGAAAGCATAATAGCATTTGATTTGTAGATTTTCCAAGACATTTAAAATACATCTGTCTTTGCAAATGGTAGTGCATTACTATTTAAAACCAGTACTTCAACTATGGATTGTCAAACTTGGTAACATTCATTGGAGATTAGACTGATCAGCAGTGACTCATGTAAACAGTCTAAATAAGTTTACTAATATGGAAAAACAGTACAATCTAGGTCCTACTATGAAAAATATGGTGTCATCTAGAACAAAAGCACTAATTTCATTAGAAATAAGAACTGATACAAATGTCTGTAACCTTTTTTTGACTAGTAAGTTTGCCTGGTTATTTATTACAGTAGGTTAGAAGATAGGTTTTTGTACATTGTATAAAATATTGATGATTCAGCATAAAACTGATTCCCTCCCTCCCCCAATTTCCAGTAACCCAAAAACCCAGGAATTTTAGCCTAAAGTTGCCAAAATTGGGAGGGGGGGGCCCCAGCTAAGATTACTAGAGAGTAAAAATAATAATAATAATAATAATATATTTCAACCAATTATATGTTTTGTCTTTCTGTGGTCAATACTTTTTCTTCTTAAAATCATAGGCAACATTATTTACATTTCTATAGGCAATGCCCATTCTTTGAAAATCCAAATAAAGCCATCAGACAAACTCAGGGTACTGGCAGTAGGAAAGAGTCCTTATCCCCTAGCTCTCAGTTAAAATGTTTGCAATCTGCCACTAGCTTAGTGGCCTTCATGAAACAATTGGTAGTGTCCAATTTAAAGACCATAAAAAATGACATACTGGGCCATACCAGTGGCAATGGCCCATTTGGCCTAGCATCTTGTCTCAGTGGCAAGTAGTAGATGCTCTAGCAGGAGACTATATAAACAGAGCATTTCTGAAGTAATTCATCCACCATCACATCCTCCCTGGCATCAACAGTCATTGGTTTAGGGATATCAGAGGATACATCTTTTTCTGTTCTCTTTCATATCTTTCAGTGTATCTGTCCTCCATGAATTCATCTAACCCCTAACTGAACCTGGTTATACTTCCTGTTTATACAAGCCCCTGTGGCAGTGAGTTCCACAAATTGACTATGCAGTCTAAAGCAAGCACTTCCTGTGTGTTTTAAACCTACCGGCCCCCTAGTTCTAGTATTCTAGGATTTGGTGAAAAAGTTCCCTATTCACTCTGTGCTTACTCTTCATGATTTTATAGACAGCCATATTATCGCCTCTCAGCTGTCTTCTTTCCAAACTGAAGAGTCCTAGCCATTTCAGTCACTCCACTGATCTTCTTTGCTGCCTTTTTCTATCTTTGCTAATTTCACTACATCCTCTGTCAGCTCACCATTAGTTTATACAGCAACATCATTGTATTTTCCCTTTTTTTTCCGATTTCCTTCTTAATGATATCCAACATTTGACCTGGGTTCTTTGGTCACTGTTGTATATGGAGCCAAGTTTCCTAAAAGTGTATCTACAATGACTCTAAAGAATCTTTCCTGATTTGTGATGTTTAGTTCAGACCCCAGGACTGAGTACGTATAACAGAGGTTATTTTCCCTTATGTACATTACTTTTATACTTGTCAAAACTGAAGTTCATCTGCCACATTTTTGTCCATTAATTTTGTGAGATCTTTCTGCACTGCCTCTTTATCAGCTTAGGATTTGAATACCCAAAATAATTCAGGATCATCTTGTGACAGCTCAGGTCATTTGCCTTCCCCAACTTTGTCTGCCTCTGGCCTTTCACCTGCCACAATTTTATATTAATATGTTAAAGGGAAGATTGTCTCCAGAGGCTGGGGCAGCCTCTTCTTTGGTGCTTTATGGACTAAAATTGTGGCCTTCATCTGCATAGCTGTGCCCATGCAGACAGATGACACTCAATTTGTCCCTTGTATAGGGATCTCTCAGTGTCCAAACAGACACTGGCCCCTCAGGCCCAAACCCTTGTCTGGCCATCAGCCTTCTCAGAGCCCATTCAGTCCAGGCCCACTGCCCCAGATTGTGGGTTCCTTAGGCCTCAGCCCCATACATCTCTGACCAAATCTGGTCTCACAAGGACAGAATACCTGCAATACCCTGTTCCATGGCCTCCAGACCTCCCCTACAGCCATGACTGGTCCTCCAGTATTAAACTTATATGCATAGAAAACCAGAACACAGAGGGTTAGCCATCTGGTTGCAACTCAGCTACAATCTCCTCAGGGCCATAAAAAATGTCACCATCATAAGGAGCTGCCTTAATTTCCCTCAAGCCCCAAGAAACCCCCTTTTCACTGTCAGCCAGCTCTGTCTTCTGCTCCTTCATCTGCTGCCTACAGACAAGAGCTGCCAGCACTGGGCTTACATGTAGCCAAGCTTGGCAGCTTCTGGTCACATAACTGCTACCCCAATGATGGGCCCTGCTCAAACTAAAGAACTGGTTGGCTTTTCTTGCCCTGAAGCCCTCCCCAGCTTCTTAGCAGTCCCAGGCTTTGAGGTTTGAGTCTCTGTTGAGGCTCTGCTGCAGCTGTCTGTCCTCCGCAAGCTACAACAATTCAGCTCTCCTGGGGACCCCGCTCTCCTATCCCAGTCCTCTTTATGTAGTTAACGGGGTTGGGGTTCCCAGTTACACATCTGCAGTCCTTGTGGTTTCACTGTGCACTTCCTTTTCCAGGACATTGATGAAAATATTCAATAGATCCCTAAGAGAGCCCACAATCAATTCTTGTCCATCCTAAGAAATGGGCAGTTAGCCTACACTGTTTCCTGAAGACCTTCCCTTCAAACCTATGACATGCTGATTTTTAAAGGGCCTTTGGTTTTTTTAACTTGTTTTTTTAAGAGTCTCCATTCTTTTAAGAGTCAGGCATCACCAACGAACAGGGATTTGATAACAGAAAAGATTATTCATACTAGCCAAGAATTAGAAGGAAGTCTTCCAGAAATTCAGATCTGGTTTAGTTGTGTAAAACTCCAGAACTGGATTCACAACCCTTAGAAATGGCACCTCAAGCATAGTGGTTCTCAGTTTCCTTAGACTCAAGGCACCCTTTGTGAAATGCCAGCTCTTTGTTTTCACTCATTTTTTGACTACAGAAAAGCAATAGTCTTTTTTTCTGGCGCAAAAGAATCAGAAAAATCACAGGTCAGAATGTTTTTAATACTATGGATTCTTGTTTGAAATCCCTGTGTTTATACTGTGATTCATGCTTGCATACCTAACAGTGCCAACATTGTGTGGCACCTTTGGAATGATCTCAAAGCACCCCAGGTTGCCACAATACCCTGCCTGAGTATCACTACTTTTGCATGTGGTTGAGGCAATATTTATGCAGGTTCTTGGAAAGCTCACATATTCTAATCTGATATAACATGAGTAATGGTAAATCGGGAGAAGAATTCAAGTGTTAAAAAATAAATAACTAAACTAAAGCAAAGTAAAAAAAACAGCCTTCCATAAAGGCATCAAGATGGACATGGAATTAGTCCAAAGCTTCAGGATTTCCTATGCAATGAAAGCTTTAATAGAACAATAAATATGAAACTGAAAAATATTGTTCTATGAAACCAGAGGAAGCAGGGCTTCTGAATGTAGCTGTGTATGAGCCGCTGCATAATTCAAACATAAGTACTGGAGTCATCTGTTAGTTTAACTCAGATCACTCAGTAAATCACTTTGTTTTGTTACCTTACCTGCATAGTCTAGTTTTCCAACTGACTTGTCTCAAGGTTTTTCTTTGTAATACGAAAGAATGCTAATTGCTCCAATACTTAATTATATGTGTACCTTGAGAAAATGAAGAACTGGTTTTCTTTAATACATACAGCAATTTTCCCTTAGTCTGTAATTGCTGTTGAATTAGCCAGTTTATCTTACATTGGTTATGATTCTTGACTTTTTTTCAATTCATTGATTTCACTGAGATTCTAAGGACTAAGAGTATACGAAATACATTATAACAATCCATATTCAATACATGTTCAGGTCTCTGATTAATTCATTATGCTTTGCAGAAAGACTTTGTAGGAAGCCACAAATTGTAGACCCTGTAAAGCTTATGAACAGGGATGTTACAAAATCTAAAGAAATATGAGAGGATTAAAAGCTCCAGAAAATCTGAGGTTCCTAAATACACTTTTAACTTTAGTAAGCTATTTATTTTATAATAAATAAAATACCAATTGATTCACCTGAATATACTGAGATTTAACAACTGCAAGAAATCCATAGCTCTTAGGCTGTTATCATTTTTTTTTTTTTAATTCTTTATTTTCTTTGGGGCAAATTTACTAGGTCCCTGCTGAACACAGGCATAAAAGAACTGCTTGAATCTCCCTAATTCTCAAGAAAGCTTGACATTCAGTCCACACAATGGCTAGCAATAGCCCTAAAAGGCTGCTGGCTGAGATTAGTTAAACCATAGCAGCACTCTTGCTATAGACCTGTGTAACTGAAAATAAAGGAGACATCTAAGAGCTGGCTTGGTCCAAATGGCCTGAAGCATACCAAAGAATCTGGCCTATTGTTTTTTACTGAAGGTTGGATAACTCTTTTCACCATAAAAGCTATTATCACAATGGATATTTTCAACAGCAAGGCTAAATGATAAAAAGGGAAGGGAAACCCACCTATTCTCTCCCACCTTCAGATGATTCCTGGATATATTACCGTTCTGGGAATACAAATTCTGAGGGTATCTGTACGCTGGTGTTTATGCTGATAATGAGAACCAGCTTCAACTAGACTCAACTGAATCACAAACTCATAGAAAAGTAGGGCCAGCTAGAACCTCCAGAAATCATTTAGACCAACCCATTGCCTCAGGTAGGATCATCCCTAGCCAAACCACCCCATACAAATCTTTGTCAAATCTGTTATTAAAACTACACAATCAACCCTGTCATACAGCTAATCCTCACCATCTTCAGTATAATATAAGAATGTGCAAAAGCATACATTTAACTTGAATCTAATGATTTGTTTTTGTGGAGTTGGGGGAATATGAAGCTTACATAATATGAACTACATCAGGGGTGTCAAACATATAGCTTGTGTGCTAGATCTTTCCTGAAGAAGTGTTCCATTTAGCCCACTTGTAGGCCCTTGGATACTAGAAGTCTAGCGGAGCAGAATTTGGGGTCCCTAAACCCCAATGGCTCTGTGCAGATGCAGGATTTCATGCCACTAACCAGCCAGAGTTCTGCGCTTTTGGGGAGCAGCAAGAAACCAAGGGCATGCAACTACAGAGAGCTACATTTGGGCAGCAGCATGGAACCCTGGCCAGCCAGGGATGTGCCATGGCATGGAGCTGCTTTCAAACAGTGTGGAGCTGGGGTCATGTGGTGGTGAAGAGCCAGGGGTATGTGATGGTGCAAAGCTCTGGCTGCGCAGCTACATTTCAACAGCAGTGCAGAACCAGGGTGCTGCAGCCCATAGTCATGTCCATATCTACATCACTGCATGGCCCTGGATCCTCCTACTCAAATGTGGTTCCATAGACCTGGCTCAAAAGGAGCTCTTTTTGACACCCCTGAACTATAATAAGCAAAACTAATACCTGACTCCCCTAAAACACTTGTTCTGCATTATCCATTCTTAGCTGTTTCATATTGTGAAAACTGGTAGCCTTCATCTTGGAATTCATCTTTTTACTGATTACCTCCCTACAAACCTAGAATAACCTTGTGTGTTTATACTTTTCTTCTGCTGTCACAGATTGCACTGTGCATAGTATACCGTGCAAGTAAATCCGGGACTGACTATGATGATGAATGAAAGCAGAGATTCTTACAAAGTCACATGGCTGTATGAGCTTGGACTTTTGGACAGCAAAAAATGCATTTGGAAATTGCAAAAGATAGCAACTTGAAACAACTCTTATACACTAGTATGCAGAAATACTCAGGTTTGTAGTCTTGTCCTTTCTTAGGAGTTGACATATAAAGAGATTTGAAGAGGAAAAGCAATTTAAATGTAGCGGTTTGTTTCAAATTGTGGAACAGAAAGTTTCTTTACTTTCACATAAGCTCATTAGAAAATATCAGGGTCTAGATACCAATGAGACAGAAATTCCATAACTAGTTAGATACTCAGGAAATTATATCCTTTTGGCATTTGCACATCAGAACTGAAATGTTACACTTCTAGACCTATGAAATTTCCCAAGTAAATGAGCTCTTGCAAGATACTGTAGCATAAGAACACAAAATTTACCTACTGCATATGGACACGTATCAAGTGACTAAATATAAGTGAACTTTTTGAATGTCTTATTGTATTCATCATTAGTCTGTTGAAAGAAAAAAAATGAGATGTTGCCATGCTAGACAATGACTGATTTTTTTCTGGCATTAGTTATGAGATGGGATGGGACTACTACAGGTGACACACCCTGCCACATGGTCATTATCAGATTGTGCGTGAAAGCACACTTCATTTAGGTGTGCATGTACACAGTGAAGTTGAGTCAGCTGAAGGTATAAAGTATGGATGCATCCTCATAACTTCTTCAATCTTCAGACCTTCTCCCTCACTCCTTAGGATAGGTTGGAGCAACTTGTCACACCTCAATCTCATGACCTTTTCCCTAGAGCATGAGCTACTCTTCTGAATACAAATAATCTAAAATTACTTAGTATTTAGTGCAAATAGATAGTGATGGGGCTTTTTTTCACTCCACATTACCAAAATGTCCAAAAGGGGATTCTTTCTTTCTTTCCATTCAGAGACTGTACTGTATAATAATGCAGAAATCTTCAGAATTTACACTGGCAGCACTGTGTTCTAATAAGGGTGCCCTTTCCTTGCCTATTTTGTTACAGTAAAGGGTACTTAAAAAGATAACTGCAGTAATTTCAGGTCTTTCACTACCAGGGCATGTAAATGCCAGGTGCCTAAAGATGACACCTTCTCAAGCAAATTGATACATCCAGCCTCTAATACAGGTTGTTCCAGACTTGAGTTAGTCCAGTTTGCATTAATCAAAGAATGTCTTGGCAGCTTCACCTTATTTTTCAAACAGTTAAAAAAGGAAGAATCCATCTAAGGGTCAGGGATGACAGATGTCATTTTCAATCACTAGGCTTGTCTTCAAAGGTACATAAGACTTTTTATTTCCCAAGGAAAAAAGATTGAGTCAAGACTTAACAAGGGCTCCTTAACATCTCAAAGTGATTTAGCAAAATACCTCACTGGGTAAGGACTATAAGAAATGTTCCAGTATAATGGTGAGAGTGGATTGTTAACTAAGTTCATGTTGACATAGCATTGTAAGTCTAGATCACCTACACTGCATTCCCCTAAAAATGACATTTTACCTCTGTTCCTGGCTGAGCAGATGTCCAGGCTACCAGCTACTACAGTTGTGTCAAGATCTTCATGCCCAAGGAGATAAGATGAGTAGGTCCAAATGGTTCAATAGAGAATCTACCTTTTAAAGAGACAAAGCTTTTTCTGATGAAAACAGATTAAGTGTTGTGCACCGTCAAGGACTTGTTTAACCACTTTTTTTATTTTACCTAAAATATGTAACAATTCACAGAACTCAGAGCCAACAAAAGCTGGTTAAAAGTATTTGAAATTCAACAAAAAGGCGCATATTTTTCATGCAAATATTTGCAAAACTTGCCCTGTTTTTAACTGGTTTAACCACCAACTCTCATAAGATGATAGCTTCAGGTTATCAAGCAGGTACTGTTGACTAGAAAATTTCAGTATAACTCCAAAAAACAATTATTAGTATAATCTAGAATGGTTGCATATGGCTTTGTGACATATTTGAAAGAAATTTGAAAGGGGCTTTTTTGAAATCTAAGCTTGTAAATTCTATTTCCACTTACAAACAAAAACTTTCCCAAAGTGTCAGTGTCAGGCATCAAATCCATATGGGAGAGAACTCCTACAATACTTATAACAGTGAAATTGGACCTTTAGTCAGCCAATTTTTGAGATTCTATCATGTTATGGTCATGTTTTGCTTTGCTTTCTTGCTCAAAGCAACTTATTAATTTATCAAAATGTGTAAGGTGAACAATAAACTTCTCGTACAGCCTTCTGGAGGCTGTTTAAAACAAAGGGATATTTGTGCCTTAACAAGGTGTTCCACCTATGAAAAATTCTTTTCAAGAAATACAGCTATTATTAATTAAAACTTCCTTGCCATCAAAGTGGCCACAACACATTAATGTTTTGATTTTTTTGTGAGAAAGTACTGCATCAAGCCTTCTAAATGCACTTTAATGCAGTGCCATTTAAAAATAATAAAAACTCCACAACTATTTCCGTTAGTCAATACTACACTAACTACTTATTTGAAAGGTGATTTTTCTGAGTTTATGTCTGTGGCTTTGGTTCACTCTGCAGTCCTAAATGAGGTATGCAAATAGTTTGGCTTTTAGCAAGCAAGAGGGCATAGGCCTAAAGATTCAAGCAACAGCAAAGAAGTGGGTCTTATCTGTTACTTTCATATATCTATAAAGCTAACTCAGTGTTCACAACTATCACTTTCAGGTGTGCTAAGTATAAGACACTTGAACAATACCTTCAGATGACAGGCCTGGGAACAAGAATTCATAACGTTATTAGACATCAGCAACCATGGACTTAATGCAGGCACTCAACTTATGATCTATTATAACTTACTTGCTCCTTCTAACTTCTCGGTGTTCTACAAGTGACAGCAAGTCTTTTCCTTTGTGAAAGGTCTTATTCTTCTTCCTAGTTAGGTTTATTAATTTAAATTGATTGGTCTATAAATATTTCTGATAACTTTTCTTTGCTTCACAGGTTTACTGCCCACTTCTATCTTTTAAAGTGAAGACTTTCATCTGCTTAATTGGGGTTAAACAAAAGTAATTGTTCCAACTGCTATTTAGATTACGCTGTATCCGCTTCTATCCCAGGCTCAAGGAGAGGTATTTTTGTGCTGGAAAGCTTTGTTAACATCTTTCTCAACTACAAAGCTGGTCCCAACCCCTACCTCCCAACCTATACCAAAGAAATATTGCTTCCAACCACAATAACCAGTACAGGTTAGAAGCAGCTCTGATCCCTGTAATTCAAACCCTGAACAGGAGAGAAAATAAATGTCAGAGGCAAATGAGAATAACATACATTCCCAGGAGTGTTTTACCTTGCTATGTTTTTAGGACCTATAAGGAGATTTCCTAGATCAGGGTGAGGTGGAGTTTCCTTTTCTGGTCACACCTTCCACCCAATAGGGTGAAGATCAGGAACTTCATTTTCTGCTTCCAACAACTAGACATGAATAGCATGCTAGTTTTCCTTTGGTGTTTGCTGCTGGGTACTCATAAGGCTCAAATATCAGATTAAAACAAGAGTGTTTTTAGCCACTCATAGAAGGAAACAACATTGTCTTAATCTGAAGATATGCTACCTGGGCAGCAGACATTTTAAATAACAGGGAAGTGCACTGCCCTTAGCCTGTCCACTTATAAGATATGAGTGATTGAGAAATATAGGTACATCATCTCTTGTAGCATACACTCTAGTGTAGTATTGCTGGATGAAAGCCTGACCCTAATGAAGTCACGGCAAAACATCCATTGTGACATCTTTTTGGCTAGGATTTCTTTCTGGCTTGAGAAGAGCAGACAATCTGACCAACTGACTCAGAAGAGAAGAGGCTTCCTTTGCAGGCTGGCTCTTCTGCTCTGACAGGCTTGTCCTGAACAATGGGGAAGAACCTGGAGCTGTTTATGAGAAAGAAATCCTTATGCCTAGCAGAGTGGATCCCACAGAGATAAAGGAAAAAGGCTGCTTCTATTCAAAGACATGAAGACAGGCAGGGGTCTTATGATGCATGTGTGTTCCTTAAATATATTACACACAGCCTCCATTTCTTATTCCCAGCACAATTTATGTTAGTGTGTTGTTGGGGCTAGGGGATGGATCCCATGGAGTTGCAGCTGATAGAGTTGTGCAAATCAACACAAACCCTTTTCTGAAAGAAAAACAAATGCATGAGATGAAAGTTGTAGCAGGCAAAAACATTAAGGCTGATCCCCACTAGCCCAGCATGTGCAACTATAAAATAAACCAAAGAAGAAAACCAAAACAAATTGACTGCTAGTGATGTAGAAGTTTTTTCTTTTGACCGGTGCCAGCTAAAGGACCCCCCCAAAAAACCAAGTGTGTTTATAGTTTTTAAAATATTTTTCCATTTTTATTTTAAATTGCTCTCAAATGATTTTTTAAAAAAGATTAACTTAGCTGAGCTAGAAATGAAAACAAGCTATGGCAACAAGGAAAGGATATTCCAAGAAATATAACAAATAGTTACTTGAAAGCACTGCTCTGTTACAAAAATAGTTGCAACAAAGCTAAAGCCAAATCTACATGATTTTCACAGTCCAACTGCGCTTAGCAGCTACTACAGTGAAATGTGAGGCATACCCCTCTAAGGTACCAGGGTAGTGTTCATATACCTCTTTATCAAGTTTCCTTCCAGCTTCCTTCCATCTCAGGTAGAGTCTGCAACTGCATCCATCCCGATTTGCAACATATCAAGCCATTGGTATCAGGCAGCTGTGTTTCCCCAAATGTTCAGGCCTTAGATATGACCCATGAACAATTTATCCCGATTCAAAAAGTGGCAGGGATTTACTACACATCACCTGCTCTCTGGCATGCTCTTATCTGACAGTAAGCTGAAATAAAATTGCAATAGCTTAGCTCTCATGATGACCACACCTTAGCTTTCAGCCAACATAGAGTTGGAGCGTGCCCACAGGCACTTATCACACAGCCACTGACACACAGTAAGTCCCTGCCCCATGTTAACTAGTTAGCTCACATGCCCTAAATCAGGCTTGTCCAACATGCGGCCCATGGGCCACCATCCAGCCCTCCAAGCTGTTTTCTGAGACCCAAGGTGCTGTGACGGGAAACGAAAGTAAGCACTGTACTTTCTTTTCAGGCAGGAGAGGGGTGATGTGATACCGCTTCCTGTGATGGTGACTCACTACCAACTCTTTGGTGGCTATCACTGGCCAGGGAATTGGCAGCAACTGGTGGATATGATTTGCACTCACCCCCGCCCTCCGTCCCCCAAATCAAGAAGCTTTTGCAACTCACCCTCCCCAATCCAGAAAAAAGTGTGCCCACACTCTGGAAAATGTTCACCTGTATGATTACAAAAGAAATTGTATAGGTGGGACTGGCTTGCTGATGGCTCAAAACCATGCTGGATTTTATCACAAAACTTAAGGCAAACCTTACACCATTCTACCTTCTTCTTGGCTGAACTTTAAACAATTGTTTCACTCTATCAAATATCAAAATCAAGGGGACTTCTGTGGCTAGATGCACTTCAATTCTACAGCAAATTCTCTCTGATCTGGCAGATGGGAAATCTAGCAGCTGCAGTGTTTAAAATAAAGTTTTTAATTAAATAAAGAAGAAAATGAGTAATACAACAAGCATGGTAGAACTTGTGGTATTGTGCTTCATTCTCGGTCTTAGTATTCAGTATGCTGTGGAGGTCTGTATTAATTCATAGGATAATGCCAAAAAATTGGCTATTGTGGAAGGGAGATATTTTGTCAGCTAAGCAGGAAAATGTGGGTCATCTCCCATTTTCAGGAGGAGGGGGAAACTGTGTAAGCTTGACAGATACATACATCAGCTGGACGGTTTGGTTAAAATGTCAAGCAGTGAAATGGTTAAACATTAACATTTATATTGTTCAAATTCAGACTAAACAGAAGATAAAATGGTAGTTCATATAACAGTCTTGTTCTAGGCTCCTGCAGACTCAGGAAAATGCCTCAGCAGTTACACCCAGCTCAATCTCAGCATTTTCCCCAGGACTACAGCATCTAGAAACACTTTTCTTTCAGTAAGGATCTTGGAATCAGAATTCTGCATCAAGTATTTACCCGTAAGTGCACATCCTGAGTCATGATACCACAAAATGCAAGCTACATAGGCCCAGATATCCTCTCAGCTGATCAGATCATCTTGTGATCCCGATAAATGAGAATTAAGACATGTCTGAGGAAAAAAAACATGTAGTCACATATTTAATCAGGAAAAAAGACTAGGGACCATAAGTGGCAATAAAAACTTCTTTTTCTCATGGTTTTCTAATTAGACTTGGGCATTCTAGCAGTGTTTTAGGCATCATAAAACAGTCAAATGCAGTAGCTATAGTTTGGAAAACACTCACCTGCCCCTGCTGCCAATTAGCTACTTCATTTATGTTCCACATGGATGTATCTAATGTGCCCCATAAGTACTTGTGCATTATTAGGAAAATATCTAAATTATTTACATTAGCAGAAAGTCCCCTTCCAAATGACTTCCAAATACCTCAGATTTTCTGCTTGTTGCTGGATCTGTTTTTTTCTCTCCCTTTGCATGTGCTGCAAAAGTCTCTGTTTCCAATCACAATTTTGGGGATTGTCCAAGGGTATTAAAAACCTGTGATTCTTATTGGCACAGATAAGAAACTGCCCATGAAACACTGGTCCTATTAGATGTATTATGATTAAAATTACAGTAATGGAACTGCAGACTGACAGTAATGATGTTGATACTCAGCCGATCTCAACTGGGGAAGTTTCACTGAAGACAATAGGGCTGTGCTATGTCATGCCAGCTGATGATCTAGTAACCACTATAGTACTGCATATTAGGCTTCTTTCCTTGCATATGGCAAGACTGTTTTTAGAAGCATGTCTCAAGACACAAAATGACCAAATAATGAGGTCCTTCCCCAAAATCGATTATGCTCTCACTTTTTTCCTATTTAACTTAATGAACCCATGGAAATGCACTAATAAAAAACCAGAATAAATCTAAATCACAGAATATGGGCACACAGCATGTTTACTTAAGGGTAAAAGTGATGCAGACACATGACACAGCCCTATGCCAGTGTAAGTCAGGCCAGTGTGGTGTAAAGTTTCCCTTCAAAGTGAAGAGTAACCATACAAAAGTATAAATTATACCCCTTGGTTGATTGTGTGCATTTTCTCTCAGCCCATTTCATTCGCAGATGGCCATGTACTCAATGCAAACCCCACCTCTCAATGTCCTAGTAGACAGGCACTCTAATGTGGGCAGCCAGCTTGAGGGAGCTGTTCATATATCTGCTACTAATTATAGAGACAATTTACTATGGGGTAACATTCAGAGAAAACTACCCCATAGTAATTGTGTTGTGTGTATGCATCCAGTCTCTGCTGGCCCCAGTATCTATTAGGTATGTCCACAGGTAAATCAGTTGTAACTTCCTAATCTTACAGGTGGTTCTGTACCACCTCTGGTGTATTTTGGATTAGCCTGAATGCTGCTTTCAGTTGCACCAGTTATGAGTGATCCTCATGGGACAGTTGAATAACTGGATCTTGCCACACCCCTGATATGCTCCTGGGAGGAGCAGAATGGGAGCTATCTTAACTCTAAGCAGCTACAGACTTCCCTATGCCACTGGGTAAGTGGAAGTAGGTGGCTACGTGTAGTTTCTTCATAGTGGGTGCATCTACATGAAACTTTCACTATGCAGTTGACCAATTAGCTGTACAGTAAGTGTCTCAGCATTTACATATGTGCCCTTATTAGGGCACACACACAACACATAAGCTCTACAGCAGGGTTGTACTTGTATTTACAAGTACAATCCTGCTGTGGAGTATTTTTTTCATGTGCAGTAGCGCAAATGTAGATGCTGAGCAGATGACTGAGGCAAAAAGGTGCTTCAGTGTTGGGGCTGCCTGCTGGCTAGCCCCATGCTCAAGCATCCTCATGCCCCAGCCAACCCCTCTGAAGCACACTGAGCCCAGCTGGAGCAGCCCTAGGCTGATGGGCTGGTAGGCTGATCTCCCACCACCTGGGTCCCCTACCAGCTCCCCACTCCCCTGGATCCACTCCAAGCAGCTTAAAGTGCTGTGGTCTGGGTGCACATGCAGACATGCACCCAGGAACTTCCCCGGAGCAATACCATTTTAAACCCCATTTAGGTTCCTACATTTCAGTAAAAATCCTTGGGACCTAGACAAATCATTTAGATGCCTGTGAATAAGGGCTGAATACAAGTAGCCAGATCAAAATTTGGCCTGAAGATGCTTTTAAATACACCTCTATGGGTAATTTAATAGCTGCATTATAAAATGTTAATGATAGTGTAAAAACCTTGGAAATTCCAGGCCTGAACAGCACCAACTTTTTTCTTCCACTGCCTGTGAAACTTGTTTTCCTTTTTATTGCTTTCCAGTAATGAGAGAACATTTCACGCAGGTAAGTCTGCAGTTTGTTATAAGCAGCATAAAATATTAAAACAGCCTGTGCTACTGGTAGTGAAACTAATAACAGCAGTTAAGATTTTGTCAGGCCAAAGGGAAAAAGGTGTGTGCAAAGATGGAGGGAACTCTTGTAACAATGGCCAGGTACAGACATTACACTTTTACCAGTATACACTATTAGAAACAGGTCTGTACACATAACAGAACAGAAGTTTGGCATGCACAGACTGGTTTAAAAATGCCAGAACCTGGTCTAAGATTTGTCCCCCTCACCAAAGGGTGAGCACGTGTAATGTTTGCTACCAACCTAAACTACACAACTTTCAGAAATCTTGGTCATCTATATTTCACCTCAAGCTTTTTTAATGTCTATACCAGGGGTCGGCAACACTTTTGGCCTGAGTGCCAAAACCACCCCAACTTTGACCTATGCCTTGATTAGGTTTTCGAGGGGCAGACGGCGGGGGAATCATAAGCAGCTTGTTCCGGGCAGATGGTTGAGGAAGGGCCGGGGTTGTGCTGCCCTGTCCCCTTCCCTATTCACTCAGAGGTGTGCATACAGCCACCTCTCTGGTGCTGGTGCCAGGGCTCAGGACCACGATGCAGCTATTTGCAGCCTTCTGGCAGCTACTGCATGCCAAGGAACCCAGGCTGCTTGCAGCCTTTTGCCTGCCTGCTGAAAGCAACCCAGGCTCTGTGGATGATGGCAGCACCCAGAGCTTGGGCTGGCTGTGGTGTGCTAAGCAAAATGGCCTCACATGTCATGTGTGCTGGGTGTTGCCAATCCCTGGTCTATACCTAGCCAATGTAGTAGTATCAAAGAAGTAATTTCAAAATTTATGGTGTTTTGTTCCAAGTAGGCTCTTCCCCATTCCCAGGGAAGGAAATGGCCAGGGTATTCACAGAAGATTGTTTAGATGTAGGTCAAAGTTTTAAACACAGTGCCACATTGAGCTAATAAAATATCCTAATATAAAAGGGGAAAGGCAGTTATAAACTAAAAAAGTTGCACAGAGATGAGTAAGTAGGGAAAAGCAGGATAAATAGAGGGAGGAACTCAGAACTCCACACAGTTGAAACTCTGATGTCTTCCACATTGAGCAATGAACTAATACAAAAAGGAAAGGCTGCCATGTTGTGTGTCAGTAGAGTTAAGTCTTAACAGCAAATTGTGCATTCATAGGAAGGAGGATTTAAGTGAATTTTGACAACTATCTTTCGATAAAACTGCTTAGACACCCAATCGTGTTCTGGTAGATTGGAGGTTGAAGGTCTCCATTTTCTTGGTGTTGGCCAGAGTCCTAGAAAAACAACTTGTAATGTAGACCATGATCCAGTTTTGCATTGAGGTCTAAGAGCAAAAACTGTTACATAAACTGCAAAGCAGGGAGTGAAAAAGTAATTCAGTAGAGGAAGGAAGAGGTGACAAGAATGAGCACAATGAAAATAAATAAAGGGGATTAGTTAAAGGAGCAACGGAGGAACAGAAGAATGGAAAAAAATGAGTAAATACATGAGTTTTGGGTTTTTTGTTTTTGTTTTTCTTCTTCTATTAGAGCTATGGGAATTTCTGTTCAGTGAAAAACTTTGCATTTTTTGACTTAATTCCAGACTGGAAGGAAAAAAAAAGTTGAAGGCACACTTTTCTGCAGAAAGGAATTTTTAAATAAAGTCTGAGTGGGCAGCCAGGCCACACAGGACTTTGTGCAACCTGCCTACCGGCCTGGTTTCCATCAAAGGTTTTGACAGAATCAACTCATTTTCATAGAACATTTTAAATCTGTCATAACAGCATTTTTGCAATAGGAAAATGGTTTCACTAGAAAATTTTCAGCCTGTCTATATATAGCCACTAATTTTTTAAAATCAGAACTCGTTATCAATTTCAATGGTGCATCCTGACTTTAAAGAAGTGGAACAATATGGTCTATGATAGCTCATATATCTTCAAGCCTAGATTTTAATTGGTGGATAGGGGTTTCTCTTATACCAGCTAATATATAACACAGATTTCCAAAAGTAGGGGGGAAAAAAAAATCTCACAAAATTAATCCAGTTCCACACATCCCATAGACTGAGAGTCACAAAACCTTGAACTCCACAAGGTCCACATACTCTGAAATGCGTTGAACTTTATTACATTTATAATAACTTTGGTGCACAATAGCTAGCTAGCTAGTGCACAGTAGCTATTTAGTGACCAAAAAAGAGGGGAGGAAAAAAAAAAAGATTTCATATCTAGCTAACAAAGACACATCACTCCACCTTTCAGGTTTTAGTTATCTGGGAAAGCAGTCAAATGTTTCATTTATACTCAGAGCTCTTTTTATCAGTACACTTTTTTTAAATGCCCTTTGGATTGCCATTCTCTCTAATCTGTTTTCCTCTCATTTAGCAGTCTACCTTGGTAATTCTAGCTGCTAATTGTTCCAGGGGGGTTTCTACAAAATACCTCAAACACTCCATGTACCAAATGGCGGTGTCTGGTTGCAGCAATGGGAGTTGGTTTAAACCTTAAATAATTCATTATGGGTTTGATCCTGCACTATTGAAGTAATTAAGAGCTTTCTATTAATTTTCTGTATGAACAGGAAGGATGATCACATCCTAAATGCCAAATACCTGGCTACATATGTGCTGGAATTTAGAGCTTTGGGGTTTATTACCCCAAACTCTAAATTCCAGCGCATATATAGCCAAGTGACAATTCAGGGTACAAGGCTGATATCAGAATGGTTTAGTCCATAATTTTAAACAATATGTATATACGTTTGGTGGGACAAATTCTATACCCGTGTGTCCTACCTTGCAATCCCATTGCAGTCAAATTTCTGCCATGTTAGGTAAGGGCAAAATTACAGTTTGCTAATTACTGACTCATCATATAAGCTGAGTGTTTGGTGATGACAAATACTTGTTTGGAGCCAGGACTCCCAGGGACCGATAATAAAAAATGATGGGATTTGCTCAGAAAAGTTCACATGTGCTTTAAAAATGACCTCTTGTATATTTTTGGAATGAATCTGAAAAGACCAGTTAGCAACAAGCTCCCTACAATAAATTTAGCCATCTCATATAAAATTTCTTTACATGCTCCTCTTGTCCATTTCTGGCTATATGTTATAAACCCCTTAGAGCAAAGAGCAGCTACTTTACAGTAGAATATAAAGTAGTATACAGCAGTATACAAAAGTATACAGTAGTATATTTATATTGAAATATGTGGGTGCTATCATAAATGAATGATAATTTCCAAATTATGAGAAACAAAGGTTTGCTCGCATGACCTGTGCCCCATGGTAATATGTGCCATCTTAAGCAAGCACTCCTCATGGAAGCTGGATTTTTGATCGATGTAAGTACATATCAAGGGAGGTAAGAACTGCAGCCTACCCCTTATGTCTTTGCTGCTAAGCAGACAGGCAGACAAAAGTTCAGTCCCATTTGTTCTCAGTTTGCATTGTCTCCCTTTTAATTGCTTAAGGGAAGCTTTCTAGGATCATTTTAGTCATACTAAACCTAAGGTCCTGTGTTCCACATCATCTTTTGCTATGAGGGAGAAAAGTGAAACCATATGAAACTGGGAAATGCACCAAAAACATTTGTGAAGTCTCTGGTGAAATGTTTTGGCACAACTACATAACATACCGTTTTCATTAGCTTGAACAAACAAACTCAATAGATGATTAAAAAAAGTACAGCTGTAACATAACTTTACACTTTGAAAATGTAGCAGGCAGACTTACTATCACGTTAACTGTTTCTCTTGATGAAGGAGAAAAGGCTAAATTACAAGCCATTACAAGCTCCATCTACAGTAGGGAACTCAAGGGGAAAAAAATCCTGCTGGAGTCTGTACTGGTGCCACTATGCCAGCAAGATTCTGGCAGCTTTTAGTAATTTTACCATTAATAGAATCATAGACAGTGAGGGTTGGAAGGAACCTCAGGAGGTCATTTAGTCCTGCCCCTTTGAGCAGTCAATCCCCTGCTCAAAGCAGGCCCATCCCTAACTAGATCATTCCAGCCAAAGCTTTGTCTTGCCATGTTTTGAAAACCTCCAAGGATGGAGCTCCCACCATCTCTCTAGTGAGCAAATTCTTCCTTACGTCTAACCTAAACTTCCTTTGCTGCAACTCGAGACTGTTGCTCCTTGTTCGGTCATCTGCCACCACTGAGAACAGTCCTGGTCCATCCTCTTTTGAACTCCATTTCAGGTAGTTGAAGGCTGCTATTAAGTCCCTCTCAGTCTTTTCTTCTCTAGACTAAATAAACCCAGTTCCCTCAGCCTCTCCTCAGAAGTCATGTGCCCCAGCCCCTGAATCATTTTTGTTGCCTTCCACTGGACTCTACTTCCTTAGCTTGCCTATGACAATGCTGTGGAAGACTGTATCAAAAGCCTTGCAAAATCAGGGTATATCACATTCACTGGTCTCCCTGCACCCACAGAGCCAGTCACATTGTCATAGAAGGCAATTGGGTTTTAATACAGGTTTCTCACACCAACCACAGGGGTTAGGTTCCTGAAAGTTCCCGTGGTTGGCAAAACCGGCAGGGTTGGGGGAGCAGGGGCTGCAGAGGCGGGAGTGAGAGGCACGAGCTGGGTCAGGAGAGCTGTGGGGGTATTTTTCAACTGTACCCCCACCTTCTCTGAAGTGTGGATACTTAAAACCATGGTTGGCAAAACTGTGCTTGGGAAGGGAAACCTGTGTAAGATATTAGGGCTGTGAGAAGCTTCAGGTGCTGATTTGATTTGAAGGAGATTTGGCCTGATCAGGTGGCCAAATATCCAAATCCAAATCAAACCAGGGGACCAATTAAAAGGTCTGAATTGATTTGAAGCTCTCCAAATAGAGTTGGAAAAGATTCAGAGAGCTTTGGTGATTTAAGCAGTCCCAGCTCACCACTGCAGGGAGCTGGACCTGGACTCCATACTGTTAAGTAGGGGGCAGGGGAGGGGGGGCTAGAAGAAGGGAGAGGGGACCATGGGGAGACTCCTGCCAGGCCCCATCCCCTGACTGCTTCCTCAGTCCTCCTGAGTACCCCCGACCACTCCCCCAGCCCTCCCATGGCTGCCCCGACCTGGCCCAGCGCCTGGTGCTTTACAAACAGCCCTTACTCACCAGGTGCTGCCCAGTGTGGGGGCAGTGATTTCCACTGCCCACATTGTCCCACATTAGGTCTCTGCCATGAGCCCCCCTCTGTATCTTCCCTGCCCACCCCAGCTTTGGCCCTTTAAGAAAAACAAAACAAAACAAAAACTCCACTCACTGGCTCCTGCAGCAGCCTCAGGGCTTATAGGGACTCATGCAGAGCCCCCCATACAGAGCAAGGCAGTGAGGACAGTGGGGTTTGCTCCCTGCCAGGCAGGAACTGGCGAGTCCAGGGGTTTTTTGTTCTTTTTCTTAAAGGGCCAGAAGCTAGGGCAGGTGGGGCAGCCATGAGGTCTAGGACAGTGGGGGTGGTGGCAGAGCCCCCCACATGGCATGGGGCAGTGGAGATCACCCCACACTGAGCAGCATCCAGTGAGTCAGGTTTTTTTTTTTTTCTTTTTTCAAAGAGTCCACAGCTGGGGTGGGTGGGGTAGCCACGGAGAGTGGGCGGAGGATGGGGTCTGTGTGAGTCAGAGATTTGGCAGCAGTCGAATCTCCAAATTGGATTCAGCCAAATCAATTCAGGAGAGTGATTCAAATCACCGAATCAAATTACTGTCCCCCAAATCCGAATCCAAAGCGAACACACTAGCCACTTTGCACAAACCTATTAAATTTTGTTATTGTAATGGGACACGGGCAGTTTTTTGGTCCCTGTTCTGTAATTTATCCAGCTACCCACACTGAGCTCAGAATCCACAAGGGGACATCTGCCAGGAGCCAGGCTCAGTAAACACTGAAAGCCCTCACTCCTCCAAGTCCGACTTCCCTTTTCTATATTCCTCCTGGAGGTTTGGCATTGGCTGCAAGCATATCAAGGCAGACCCAACCCAGCCCAAGAGCCCTCTTTAACCCCTTCCTCACCAGGGGCTAGCTAGTCTATGTCATCATAGATATATTTATATTCACATTAGTATTCTTATTAAATATGTTGATGTTAGTTAAAATTAACTTGACCTGTGGGAGTGATCATCCTCAGTCATGAGGGATCACTGCCACCACTTGTTAACATTAGTACCATTTTCAATGACAATTATTTTTAGTGTTGAGTTTGTTATAATATTTATTGTTGTTATTACTAGACCCTCTCAATCTACTTTGATATTTTCCTATTCATAGGCAATACAACTGGTATCATGTTCACCTTCTTTAGGCACTAGATTACCTTTGCTTCTGTGATTTGGTCATGGCATCTTCATTTCTGACAGTACACAGCCCATTGTCATCTAGGCACCATTTCATTGAAAGGGCCAAATAGTCTGTACACATTTCATTTCTTCTTTCAGGAAGCTTTCTTATAATTGTTCATAGAAATAGTCTTGTCCAGAATGTGGCACACCAAACTTCATTGCACTGAGTCGCAGTCCAACAGTCAAAGGTTGATGATCAGTGTGATCCATTGCCTTCTGCTGCCATTACTCTATCCATTCCTGATCTGACCTCTTCCAGCACTTCTGGTGCTTTCTCTGACTTATGCCAGAGGCACTAGCACTTACCGGTCCTAACAGATGTCTGGCACAACAGCAAGGTTTGCCTAAAGGCTTTGCCTGAATGTTGCAAAGTTGCTCAGGATACAACAGGCTTCTTATACTCTTGTTATGAAATATATACAGCTATTTAATGCAACAGGCAGTGTGGCGCATGTGATAACTTTTAAGAATGTGCTCACCTTCCTGTCCAGGGATTCCATTTCATAGAAAGAGAAGAAAATGTAAGTTTATTTATTGCCATAATTTTGTTTCTGGAATGCATTCTGTCCTCAAGACCGAGGTCTGAAACCCATTCAGTCCTCCAACCGAACATAGAATCAATTCAATTTTTTGCACTATCTATCATTCCCTGCATTTTAGTATCTCTGGTTTGTAGAAACTGATTACATCCTACATATCTGTACATATGCTTCATGTTCAGTTCTTTGATTTTGGTTTCATTCATGAGCATTAGGTAGTTCTGCATTAGATGTATTTAAACCAAAGCTCATAGAGGAAGAGTAGCCAAAAAAGTTAACAAAGCGGGTAAAAAGAAGGTTCTGGGTAACGTGGGGCCTCTTCAGGACACGCTAGAAAATCTGGTGGTCTCACCAGATGACAAAGCTAACCTATTTAACAATTTCTTTGCTTCTATTTTTCTGAGCAGGGGCCAGGTTGACCATCACTGATGGTCCCAGGGGAGACACAGCCAGGCCCAGGGTCAGAGAGGACCTAGTCAGGGAACTTCTGGTGGGACTGCATTGTTCAAATCAGCAGGTCCTGATGATTTCCACCCCCGAGCGCTGAGGGAATTAGCAGAGGTCATTGTGGGACACCTGGCACAGCTTTATGAGCACTGATGGTGCTCTGGGGAGGTGCCAGAGGACTGGAAAAAGGCCAATGTGGTTTCCTTTTTCAAAAAAGAGAGGAAGGAGAGACCAGGAAATTATAGGCCTGTTAGTCTTACCTTGGTCCTGGGGAAGCTCTTTGAGAAAATTATCCAGGTGCACATCTGCAAGGGGAAGCAGAGGAGTGTATGCTTAGGGGCAACCAACCTGGGTTCATTAGAGGCAGGTCCTGTCAGACCAACCTGGTGGCCTTCTATGACCAGGTCACAAAATCCTTGAATGTAGATGCTGCGGTGGACATAGTCTTTCTGGACTTTAGGAAGCCCTTCGACACTGTCTCTCACCCCATTCTCAATAAAAAATTAGGAGATTATGGTGTCAATGCATACACAGTCAGATGGGTTGCCAATTGGCTGGAGGGCTGCACCTAGACAGTGGTGGTGGATGGGTTATTTTTGACCTGGAGGGATGTGGGCAGTGGGGTCCCCCAGGGCTCGGTCCTCTGGCCCGCACTGTTCAACATCTTCATCAGCAACTTGGACAAGGGGGTGAAAAGCACCTTGTTCAGATCCATGGATGACACTAAGATGTGGGGAGAAGTGAGCACACTAGAAGGGAGGGACAGGCTGCAACTGGATCTGGACAGGTTACAGAGGTGGGTGAATGAGAATAAGATGGGATTCAATACTGACAATTGCAGGGTACTGCACCAAGGAAGAAAGAACCAGCAGCATACCTACAGGCTGGGGAACTCCCTTCTCATCAGCACAGAGGCAGAAAAGGATCTTGGAGTCATTATTGATTCCAAGATGAACATGGGCCACCAAT
>JAGPOW010001296.1:76729848-76744098 GCA_030014935.1 Caiman crocodilus | reverse complement strand
TACTATGATACTATGATTCTAATAAGTTCCCTGGAGAAAATTCTTTAAAAACAATGAACTGTAAGCAAATATTATAGAATACAGACAGAAAATGAATTCTGGACTTGTAAATAGAATAACTTCAAGTGGCTACTTATTTCTATTCTTTGACTTCTGAGCATATCCCCTTAAATAAATGTGTCCCAACCTCTTCAGTCAGAAGTCAGCTACAAGATCCCAAATTTAGGTATTCACTATTCATAACAAACAGGAAACAATCTAAACACAACAAATTGTCTAAGAACATTTTTAACTAATATTTTTTTCAAATAAGAAACTGTAAACTACTGGACAACTAGAAAATTGTTTTGCAACATTTGCTAAAGTTATGTTGGTTGAATACATTGTATATTCAGCTGTCACATTACGTTTACAGAAGATTTTTCTGCGTTTTGTTTTAGCTGCAACAATAGAGACATTTAATATGTGAAATGTTGATGGCTTTATTGTTTCAGCATTTACCTATTCTTCAATGCATTATTATAATGACACAGGGAGTGTTGGTAATGCCTATCCTACCATAAAGTAAAATGATAAACTGAAAACTTTTGGCATGAATACATTGCAACCCTCTGCCCCACAAAACAAAAAACCTTTACATAGCAACGTGAATCTCTCCCAACTGACAAGAAAACCATAGGTTAAACAAACTCGTGGACAATAGAAATGGTTACAGTTCACTCAGTTAATACAGAATCACAATGTATACAACTATGACAACAATAAGTCTAAATTGTCTTGATACTTTAAATACATAAGTTGGAAATTTCTCTTCTACATAGTAACATCACAGGATTTAAGTGTGAAAATTATGAACTATTGAATATATTAAAGATATTTTGGGGGCATTAGGCAATTGAATTTATGGGTGAAATCCTGTCTTGACTGAAATCAATGGGGCTAGGATTTTACCCTTTTGTTTCTATTTTCAGCCCTACCATATATGTTTGGAACAGTCAAGAGTCAGTTAGCTCTTTATATTTCAGTTTGCATATGCATAAAATTAGTCTTAAAAATAAGTCTTAATGTATTGACTCTTGTATTTTAAAGACACTTACTGAGGGCACAGGAACAAACCATCCTGAGGTTCAGGATGAATAGGCAAAGTGGCAAGTGACCAGCTTGGTTTAGCAGAGAACTTTTCAGTGAACTTAAACACAAAAAGGAAGCTTAAAAACAAGTGGAAGCTTGGAGGAGTATAAAAACATTGCTTGGGCATGCAGGGATGAAGTCAGGAAGGCCAAAGCACAACTGAAGTTGCAGCTAGCAAGAGACATGAAGGATGACAAGAAAGGTATCTGCAAGTATGTTGGCAACAGTGTGGGTCCCTTACTAAATTTGGGAAGCAACCTAATGATGGATAATGAGGAAAAGGCTGAAGTGCTCAATGCTTTTTTTATCTTGGTCTTCATAGGCCAGATCAGCTCCCAGACCATTGCAGCACAGTTCAGCGAGAAAGTTAGCAACCCTCCATGGTGAAAGAACAGGTCAGGGACTGTTTAGAAAAGCTAGACATGTACAAGTCTATGGAGCTGGATGCAATGCATCCAAGAGTACTGAGGGAGTTGGCTGAGGTGACTGCAGAGCCACTGAGCATTATCTTTGAAAACTTGTGGTGATCAGGGGAGGTCCCAGATGATTGGAAAAGGGGAAATATAGTGCCCATCTTTAAGAAAGGGAAGAATGAAGATACAGGGAACTACAGACCAGTGAGTTATATATCAATCCCTGGAAAAATCATGGAGCAGCTCCTCAAATAATCCATTTCTGAGCACTTGGAGGAGAAGAAGGTGATTAGGAACTGCCAGCATGGATTCACCACAGCAAGTCATGCCTGATCAACCTGACAGCTTTCTATGATGACATAACTGGATCTCTGGATAGGGGGAAAGCAGTGAACATAATATACCTTGACTTTCGCAAGGCTTTAGATACCGTCTCGCACAGCATTCTTGGAAGCAGGCTGAGGAGGTACAGGCTGGACAAATGGGCTGTAAGGTGGATAGAAAGTTGGCTGGATTGTTGGGCTCAACGGATAGTAATCAGTGGCTCAATGTCTAGCTGACAGTTGATATCAAGTGGAATGCCCCAGGGGTCAGTCCTGGGGCCAGCTTTGTTCAAAATCTTCATTAACAATCTGGAAGATGGTATAAAGTACAACCTCAGCAAGTTCACAGATGACACCAACATGAGGGGTGTAGTAGATACATTGCAGGGTAGGGCTAGGATTCAGAGTGACCTAGATAAATTAAGCCAAAAGAAATCTCATGAGGTTCAACAAGGACAAGTGCAAAGTCCTGCACTTAGGATGGAAGAAACCCATGAACAGCTACAGCCTGGGGACAGACTGGATAAGCAGCAGCTCTGCAGAAAAGGACCAGGGGTTTACAGTGGACAATAAGATGGATATCAGTCAGCAGTGTACCTTTGTTGCCAAGAAGGATAAAGGCATACTGGGCTGCATTAGTAGGACAATTGCCAACAAATCAAAGGAAGTAATTATTCCTCTCTATTCTGCACTGGTAAGGACACACCTGGAGTACTGTGTTCAGTTTTGGGCCCCCTGCTACAGAAAGGATATAGACAGGTTGGCTGGAATCCAGTTTCACTCAGTCCTCAAACTAAATCCTAATCACTTGTTCCCAGTTCAGTACACCGCTGTCATCTCTTTGCATCCAGCTGCATCCTGACTCAGATACTTGGAGCAGGGCAGAGGGAGGAGGTTCAAATCTGGACCCCAAACTGAATTAGGACTTCCCTCTCTCCCTGTAAATAGCTCAACTGAAAACTCAAGCTTTGGGAGCATTGGAAATCCAAGCTAGCAGTTCTTCATGCCAGAAAATTCCTATCTATACCAATTTAGGGTATTTTTACTGGCATGAAGTGACCTTTGCAGAACCAAGGATCTGGCTTTTGATATTTTGGTTTCACTCCCATTTCAGGAATTAAACTGCTGACTCTTCCTGTTAATTTAAAAACAAAGTCTGTCATCTCCCTCATTCCCATCCTTAAACTTTGAGTCCAGATTCTCTGTACTTCTCCAACTGGAAGTCACAGTTGGCTCCCAAGTCACACTTGACACATTGTATCTCCCAGTCCTTGCCGCAGGATGTCAGGGTAAGCCTGGAACACCAGTTTGCTCTTGTGACCCCCGGCTACGGAGGACGAGCCATTGCACCTAGAGGAATTTAGGGCGGCCAGAGGCCTCACTAACTTAGGCTTGGACTTGATTGGCTCCCAGCATCTCCTGTGAGTGGAAAAAACACAAAAGGTGGCTTTGGGCTACCTGTCCTTCATATTCAGACAAGTGCTGGAAAAACTGAGGATCTTGCCCAATATTTTTATTCTTTGGTTTATGTTTTTAGGGCTTGCCCTTTTTAGCTTGCTCGATTTGTCTTTCCTTTCATTTCATAGTCATCATTATTCTGTTGCTAAACTCTTTCTTACTGGTTGATTTATTTTCCAGTTACAGTCCTGTTAACAATCCCTTGCTTATTTGTAACATTCCTGACAATGTTTTTCTATCTCAGATTTTTACCAGGAACCAGAACCTCTTTTTTTCCATTCTTGTTTTGTATTTTTTTTTTATAAATCATTAATCTTGTCAGAGAACAACACATTCTACTCAAATGTTTTGAACAAGCATAACAAAGTATTCCTTGGAAATAGCCATGTCTACTGTAATTAGACATTTTTTGTTTTGACATAATAAATCACTAGTTCATATTTAGTAGACATAGCTTTTAGTTGGGACTTGCCTTCCCTGGCAAAGATAGGGTTGAATTAGCTTTTCCCTTACCATTCTTTTTCTTATACAGTTTAATGCTATAATGATCTGCATGTTTTTCTGCCCTTCCAAAGGGCTACATTCTTGGCCCTGTATCTTTCTTTTGTTTGCTTAGGTTGACTAACATAAGAGTTGAACATGACCTGGGATGTAATTTTTTGTGCCAAAAAGAACCCAACATAGTTTTACGGTTCCATTGAGGATTCCATTTTCAGCTCTTCCAGACATTAAGATTAAGTAGTGGATGTAGTTTTAAAAATATCCTCATGTTGCTATAACCCCACCCCCACTAATGCAATATTTTATTTTGATAAGAATACCAGGATGGCTCCTCAAAGGAGTTGCTTTGCTGGCATGAGAACTTTGTTACAAGTCATTCTTTCTCCATGGTAGAAAATCCACATGGTCACAGTAGCCTGTCTACTTAATGTGGCTACTACAATACAGATGCAAAGGGCATTTTTCTCAAAGTCTATGATCAAGGAGTTCTTCCTGTGAAATTCTTATATAATAAAGAGCTTACGCTGCCTGTCTGTAACACTTGTGTAGCACTCTGATTGGTTAGTGAAACAACCAATCAGAATGTGGAGCACTGGCATGATGGTGGGGATGAAGGGGACAGCGTGGCAGCAGTGCTCCGCTGCCTCCAAGGAGCAAGGTGGGCAAGGCCAGCAGCACTAGAGGTGGTGGCGATGTGGTGTGCTGGTGCATGGGAACAGAGCATATGGCAGGGTAAGCTTCCCCTACCCCCTGCTCTTGGGAGGTGGCAGCAGCAGCAGCAGCACATGGTGGTGGATGGTGGTGCTTCATCCCTCCCCATTCCCCACTACCCTCGTCATTCTTGATGGGCAATTATATAAATAGTCTTGTCCAGTAAATTACTATTTTTATTATATCAATTTTGATGCTTTCAATCACGTACCAACCAATTTATATTTTTCATATGCTACTTAAATAATAGAGAAATCCTTTCAAAATTAGAAGCATTGTTGTTATACTTACAGAGCTTCAGTATTCTGCAATATTTAGATCAAAGGCAACTGGGATGTATTTAGAGGTGACCACAGCACATTTCATCTACAGATGGATAACCCATTAAAAAGTTTCTTTGGATCCATTCCTACTAAGAATCATAGCGCATCTACTGCGATTGTAAGTTGCTATTTCCTCCCATACCCTAAAGGGAATAATGGCAAACCTCCATAAATAAATAATGAGACATATTCACCTTAGCTCTAAAAATTATCTTAACATTACTGTCATGTTGAGGGGGGAATCCTGGTCCTACTGAAGTTAGTAGAAGTTTTGCTCTTAACTGCAAAGGGCCCAGCGTTTTATCCAAGTAGTTTCATAGTAGTTAGGGATCAGAAGAGACCTAAATAGATCATCTAATCTGACCCGACCCCCCCCCCCCGCCACTGGCCAGAGCACACGCCGGGATCATACAACCCCAGACCTCTTTTTGAATATATCTAAGGTAGGAGTCAAGACCACTTCCCTAGGAAATTGGTTCCAGATCCTAGCCACCCTAACAGTGAAATAGTGCCTCCTAATCTCTATCCTGAACCTATTCTTCAGCAGCTTCTTGTCCTGTTCCTCGTCATCCCAAGTGCTGCTGGGGGGAATAGGACCCTTTCTATTTGCTCCTGATCTCCCCTAAGGAGTAGGCAGCCACCAAATCCCTCCTCAGTCTCCATTTGCTGAGGCTGAACAGGTTCAGGTCCCTCAGCCTCTCCTCATAGGGCCTGCCCTGTTGCCCTCCAACCAAGTAGGTGGCCCTGCTCTGAACCCTCTCAAGGCAAGCCACCGCCTTCTTAAAGTGCAATGCCCAGAATTGGATGCAGTACTCCAATTGTGACCTTACCAATGTCACATAGAGGGGGAGTATCACCTCTCTGGACCGGCTTGAGATGAATCCCTGGATGCATGACAAGGTGCATGTCTAAGTAATAGCTAAGTAGTCTTTAGATATATTCTTATTTTCCTATAAACATGGTTCCATGGGAATATTAAAATGTAAAAAGGCCAAAATTAAGTACTGAAATCCACGAAGCACAGCTGTTTGCCCCATGGGGTGGAATCCAGAACCTTGGTGCTTTGATGTAAGGTGACCACATCATAGTCATTCTGAGTGGAACATGCTAAATCAGGGGGTTCCTGGAGTGTAAGCCAAGGGCTAGCCAGGCATCAGTCCAAGTCCAGCATAACAAGATGAAGGTCAAAATGAGATTTTGGTCAGGGTTTATCCAGGCCAAGAAGTCCAAGGCAAGAACTGAAGCAATCTAGAAAAGGAGAAATTAGGAATGGAAAGGAGGGTCCAAGCCACAGGTTCAGAGCATAGAGTCAGGTGTAGGAGGTCCAAACAGGACAAAGACACAGCAAGGCAGTTTACTACTCAAAGCCCATCCTGTTCTCTACTCTCGTCTGTTATATAGCCTCTGTGGAAGGGACCTCTCCCTGAGGGGTGATTCAGCCTGACTGATTATCTCCAGCTGGGTCCTGGGACCTGATCAGCCCCAGCTGGGACAGGGCCCATTGCACTAGACTCCCAAGAGGACATGGAGGGTGTTTTTACACATGCTGTGGGGGAGGGACGGTGCTTTAATTAGAGCAGCTGCAAGAGCCACTCTGATTAAAGCACCCACTGCGTCTCATGCATCAGTGCCCCCATGCTTCAAAATGGCAGTGGAATGAGCTTGAATGAGTTGTAGTTAAAGCAGTCCTGCCATCATTCTGAAGTGCAGGGATTTTGAACATGAGCTACAGAGACATAGAGGCTGCTGGAGCATGCTAATTAGCAAACTCCATCTGACTCAACTAATTGAGTCTGCTCTGATGTGTGACAGGGGCACACTGAAGCCTGGACCTCATGCCGGCCCGCCTACCCATCTCTGAGTTAAATGACTGCCACAGTCATCTGCCATGCCTTGTTGATTCTTAATTAGTTCTAATTAGGCAAGAGGCTGCCCATTCTTGCCCCGATGCCAGGAGGCACTATCTGCAGCTCTGTTCCTCCCCTACACTGCAGCCGAAGCCTCGCAGATGGCATCCATCAGTGATTTGCACTAGGTCTTCCATACAACATATACACAACAGACAAAGAAACACATACTGGGCTCCAAGCCTTTGGCTCCCTCACTGGGGCTCCACACTGGGGTCTTCCACCCCTTGGGGCTCAGGTGGCTGCAGCCCTGCCTGGCCCTAGAGTCTTACACCTCCACACTAACCCCTCACTGGGGCTTCGCACACTGCCCCTTCACTGGGACTCACTGGGGTCTGCTGCTTCATCTGGCTCAGATGGGCATAGCTCTGCCTGGCCCTCTACCCTGGGGTATTGGCTGTGGCCACCTGAGCCTCACAAGGTGTTATGGCCATCTGAACCAGATGGGGCAGCAGACCCCAGTGAGTCCCAGTGAAGGGGCAGTGTGCAAAGCCAAGCATGGTATGGCTGTAGCCCTCCCTGGCCCTCTGCCCTGTACTTGTCTTCCTCTCAGGGTCCCTGCAGCCACAGGACACATGAAGAGCCTGGGCATTTCTCCAGGTTCCTCCACTGACCTGGTCCCTGCCTAAGGACTCCCATGAGCCTGGACTCCCCCTGAACCTTTGGAACCCGCCAGGGATGGGGGAGCTGGGGTTATTAAGGTGCCCTGACCCACCTTTCACCAGAGTGGTAGCTGGTCTAGTATTTCTTGGGGTTTCTGTGCCACTGGGAGCCCCACCAGACCACCCACTCTTGGCAGGGTGCAGGTTTAGGTCATGCCCAGGACCAAGAGCTTCCTAGCCATCCCCATACACTCTTGCCCTTACCTTAGGTTGTTCCTTTTGCAGCACAGCTAGGCAATGGTTCAGCCCATCTGCCAGCAGTGAACTGCTTTGTTTATATAGGCAACCATGTTTCTAAAATGGCCACCTCAGTCAAGCACCTGCTGGCTGCTTGACACAGCCCTTAAAGTAGCAGGCACCAACAGTGCCCTGCCACATGATGCACTGTAATTACGGGGTGGGCTGGGACTGCACGCTGCTGGTGGTAGTGAGGACATGCTGCAAGGAAACGTGGGCTCTGGGCTGTTGTGGGGCAGGGGTAGGTGCCGACCAGGCTCAGGGGGGTACGCATGGGGGGCTGCCATGCACACCCCCATCATACCCACATACCACACGCTTCCACATATACCACCACAAACCCCACAACTACACGCTTCCACATATACAATCACACACCCTACAAACACTGCACTCACCTACACCCTCCCCCCCCACAAGCCACACAAGCAACCCCCCCACACACCCATGTGCCTCTGGGGGGAGTTCTGCTCACTACTATGTGCATACACCCCACCACACATACACAGCTACATCCCCCCATACATAACCCATGCCCACCCCAGCCACCCCCCTCCACACACCCCACAGCCCCCTACAAACCAAATACCCACACACACACAACCCCATGCCAATTATCACACATCCCATACCCACCTCCCCCTTCACCCGCCTCTCCCTACAATATATGAGAGTAAGACCTAATTTTGAGATATTACGCAATCACCCCTGTATACACCATATAAACACATACAAATCAGGGAAACGTATATATTTTAAATAAGATTAAAATATGTTATTTTCAATGTTTGATTTTTAGTATGTAATTTGTTTTTTTTCCAGTGTCAACATGGCTAACCCCCTTCCCTAAAGGAGCACTTCTGGGGGGCAAGGGGAGGGACTCCCAGTGGCAAAGATCAGGATTAGGAGGCAGGACTTCTGCTCCCAAGATGGCAACCAGGGAGCAGGGCACCTGTCAAGGGGTGGGGCTACCCTTGCAACATTCAACAGCACACCAAAACTTGGTAAATGGCTCTCCAGCTAAAATAATTGCCCACCCCTGATCTAGTAGGATTTTCAAGAGCAATTAGGCACCAAATTCTTCAGAATCCAGCAACTAAGGACTTTTGTGCAATCTTATTAGGTGGCCATCTGAATCCTTAGGTTCCTAAATATAATTAAAAATTAAAATCTTAATGCCAACTGCATTCAGGTAATGTGATTGTGCCCGTCTTTGCTCTATTAGGCATTCTTGAGCAGCTTTTGTCTGGGCAGTTGACCTGGCTTGTCCTGGGCCTGCAAGTGGGCCCCAGGGGGTACCTTGGATGACATTGGAAGATCCCCTTAACTTTTCTGCCACAACTGTTGATGGATCCTCAGTGGAGGGGGTCCCCTTTGAGGAAGGCTCCAGGGTCATCACACCCCTCGATGGGCACTCACAGGGCTCCAACCTTCCCTACACCCCAGCCAAACGCCACCTTCTGCAGCGGGTCTCCAAGTCTAACTTTATTATTGGCCCCTCCTGGTTTCCTCTCTTGGACTTCCCATTGTCTTATAGCAGTGGGACCTGGTGTCCCAGGCTGGACTCTGGTGTGGAGGCTAAGAGGCTCTTGATTCCTGCTGACCCTTACCCCTATTACAGTACCCACCATGACCGCATGTGAAAAACCCACCACCGTGACTGCCAGGGAGGAGCAATTGTCAGGCAAGAAGGAGCCTATAAGGAAAGTAGCGAGCCCCCAGCCTGTGGAACCCTGTGATTCCCCGGTGCCTTGGTGTCCCAGTGTCTGGGTGCTTGTTCCTTAGGCACAGTTCCTATCCGGGGATGTAGCTATAGTCCCCTGAGGTCCCAAAGCCCTGGCTGGCTCCACTTGGAGGAACTGTGGGCCTCTCCACCGGCCCCCTAACTCCACTGGCCTTCCCGGTTTGGGACTTCCCACTGTCTCCACCGCAGCTATCCCCGATAGGGTTTCTGCTGGTCTTGCTTCTGTCGCCTCGCTGTCCCTCGGCTCCAGGCTCCGCAGTAGCTGTTCTGGCTTTCCCCCCACTCGCTGCCTTCACTGCTTTCAATACTCCCTCCACTCTTGTTGCTCCTGCTGTCTCCTCCATTCTTGTTGTCTTCCCTGCTGGCTCCTTCGCTGGCTTCATTGTCAGCTGCTCTGCCGACTCCTTTGCCAACTCCTTTGCCGGCTTCTCTGCCGGTTTCTGCTCTGGCTCCTCTGCTGGATCCTTTGCCAGCTTCTCTGCTGTTTTGGCTCTTACTGCTTCTGCAGCTGCAGCTGCCCTTGCTGTCTCAGGCAAGCAGACCCTGCGGGTGTGTGCCCCCGGCCTCAGATTCCCCTGTGGGCTCTCTGGTCGTCTGCCCCTCATGTGCCCTTGGGGCTGCCTTTTACTTCCGCCGGGTGGCCTCTCTTGCCGATGTCACCCGGCCCCAGCTGAATATGAGCACAGCTATTGAACTGCGCGGGCGGTTTTCCATCGCGCACTCCTCTGCTGCCTCTGTGAATGGTAAATAGGGGCTCTCTTCCCTTTCTATTTTGGCCCAGGGGTCCCTTATAGCCCCGGTGTCCCTGGGGCAGTGATGAATCCAAATGAATCCATCTTCTTCCAATCTTCTTTTGTTAACCTTCTGCTCTGAAATCTGCTGCCCTGCTTATTCAATCTTAATGTAACTTTGTCTTCTTGGAAAAATATACATTAATTTCATGTACTTCAAAAAAAGACTTGGATTCTATTTTTTAAGCATACTTAGCAAATATGTCCCCTAAATCTCTCTTGTATCTGGGGCATTCTCAGCAGAATTTAAACCTATTAATGCCCATTTTTTCAAAATAAATGTATCTATGAGGTCCCTTTTTGAGTGACTATTGAATGCTATGAATACCAGAAGTAACAAAATCCTGTCTATAATACTATACATGTTTTCTTATTAACCTGTAGTACCAGCCGTGGAATCGTGTGATTCACAAAATCAGTTGACCATTGCAATATCATTTGCAGATGTGTGTTATAACTCTTGACCTTATCACTATGTAGTAGATATAGTGCATGCTAAACTAAAAATGTCAGCATCTCTCAAATGTATTCTTTGGACAAAATAAGGTAATCATAAGTGTAAACAAAGACATTTATTGCAAATAAAAATTCACATACACTTCATTAAATCTCATTAATTTTAGAGAGATCATTTTACAACTTGTGAAGAATCTGCAGGCTTCAGGGTTGCTGTTTTTATCAAAACAGCTGCTTCTGACATGCAAGTATTTATAGAAATGTGCCAAACCAAAAATCTGTCTATCCATAAAGGTTTTGATTTGGCAGATGACATAGTTCCAACATTTCCACAGTTTCATTTTCTACTGATCTGGCAGTAAAGGCTCATAGAAAACCCCAAACCAACAATCTGGAAAACAAAGACATTATGCTATTATTTAGCAGTTCTATAAACCCTACATAAAAGTGGTACACAGATCATTTTGTTTGCAAATGTCTTGGATTTATATGCAGGGTTAATCTGCTGTGAAGAAGACCTTTTCCAATGTAACTTTTAAGAGCATAACACTAGAATATTAGGATTTTAATTAAATTAGACTGTACTGCCGGAAAGCTTGGAGACATCATGGAAAACTAAAATCTGCTTTCAAAAGCTGGATTGCTCCTTTGGATCAGAACCCCTTTTTCAGTTGTGAGATTTTTAAATGCAGCTATTATCTGCAACAAGGCAGCAGATACTCAAAAGTTACAGAACCCTGGATGAAAATGTATTTTATTTTTTTATCCAAGAGGTTGAAAAACTTCTCGGACTTAGTTTTACATACCAAATTTCCTCCTGTTTAAAATATTTCTTTTCTATTTTTACCTTGACCTGTTTCAGTAACTTATGTGTGCATGTGTATGTATGTGTGTGTATACAGATGTAAACATATTGCTATAGCAGCTATACTCTCATCATTTCAGGTGCTAAATGGTTACACAAAATCTTTTAAAATCTACCAATAATCTGACCAGACTATACCTTTTGAGCCTATTAAAGGAATTGTTTTGTTTTTTTTAATCAAATTGAAATAGCATGTACCTTTGGGGTGAAAATTACAGTGCGAAATTCTGTGGCCAGTATTGTGTTACAAGATCATAATGATCTGTCCTGGCCTTAAAATGAATCAATCTATGGTGTGCTAAGTGAAAAATTGGAAAGATCCCAATCATTATTTATGAAGCGACAGAACAATGACATTGAACTCACTTTAGAGGCATTCACTGGAAAATATAAACAGTTATAAAGTAAAACAAAGGAGGAAAGCTCATTGCTGTCAGAAGCAAATACAACCTCACTGAAGAGCTAAATAAGCCTATCACTAGCACCTGTCTTAAATTTGTAAAATCCCTGATTCAAATTGGTACCAGTCTAGTTGACAGAAATAACAAAATGAGTGAACAAAAGATCAGCATATAGATGGCAAAAGAGGAGATGAGGGGAAGCTTTAGATTGGCACTTTTTGTTTCTTTGTTATAGGATGGACTTATGTGCCCTTTGATAGGCAATCATGCAAGATGGCATAATATGTTAACATCTTGGGGACAGAGATGATAGGAACTTTCATAGCTCTACCTAAGTTAATAACACTGGGGATATTTGGACTACCTAAGGTTCCTTGTCTTGGATCTTTCTTTTGTTTTCAGCCCTTCTCATGATCAGGAAAGGCAACAGCAATGGAAAGTGTTCAACTGCAGAAAAGTGGCTGAAGGTTGGCCAAGGAAATGACATTTAAGAAGAAAATTGATGTTGCTGTCATCACTATATCAAAGTGATTGAAATCTATTTTTCATAGACAAAATAACTCTTTCTATACTTTCTAAACTACATTTTGGAAGGGTTTCTTTTTGCCAAATTTGTTCTATTTTTCCTCATTTGTGCTTTGAATTTTCCCTACTGAAGAAAGCTAGAGACCTGACCTACCACAGGCTGCCTCTTGAAATAATCCCCAACCTATTCCAAGTGAGAAGTTAGTGCCAGGCCATCTCAACAGCTTTGACTGTACTAACTCTTCCCTGCTTACTATTTTCCTGGAAATGTATTTTGGGGTTAGAGAACCTGACTGCTTTTTCAACCAGGGAGAATAATTCTCTGCCAAAGCAGAACTACAATGATAATATGTTTTCAGTATGAATAACAGATTGAACACTGCAAAATACACTTTTTTTCTGCTTTTACCTCAAACATCTAGTTTCAGAGGTTGGGGGACAGGAAGGGGGTGGTGAAATGAAATAAATAAAGGAATAATGAAAAATATCAGAAATGATAGAATAAGTCAAAGTAATTAAATCCCTTCTTAGTCATCTTCTAATAAAAGCCTAATTTAGTCAAATGGCTGTTTAGATAAAATTGTGATTTTTTTGTTCATTTAGAGCAAATTTACTGCATCATTCACTGGATAATTAAACAATTAAAATAAATATAACAAACATTTCAATAATGCACACTGCTCTTTTATATGTTAAAATATATAAACATATAAATACATTTTATAATATATAAACAAGCACAAAAAATCTCTTCCATGGTTGAACAGTATCCTTGAAACAATAATTCTACATCATAATATTTCTATTATAAGAGCTGTGATTTAACTACAACTAAGATTCATGTAACTGACATGAGCTCTTGGCTTGAGTCAAGACAGTGCTTGGCTATCCTTAATTGAAGTATTTTGAAGGGTAAAATTGATAACTGTGGCAGTGCACCTTTCGGTACCTGCCACTTTAAGACTGAGAACAGGCAGCTGGCAGGTGCAGGCCAGCCCTAATGAGGTGGCCATTTTATGATCCAGGCTGTCAGGGCTGAGGCATTAGTCTGCTGCAAGCAGCTGGAGAGCAACAACACATGGCTATACCGTTGCTCATAAAACCTTGGAGGTAAGGGAGGAACTATATGGAGATGGCAGGAGGTTCCTGGGGACCAGTAGGGTCCCAAACCCTGAGGAAAAGCCTTTGGGCCTAACATCAGGAGGCCAGCCTAGGAAAGGGGCTGAGAGCTTGCAGGTCTACATAGGGACTAGGCAAGCCTCTGATTTAGTCCACAGGCAGGGGTGAGACCCAGGGCTCAATTAGGTGACCAAATCCATGGATGCGGGTGCCCCTGTTGATGTAGTCTTTTCAGATTTCAGGAAGGCGTTTGACACGATCTTCCACCCCATCCTCATTAAAAAGATGGGGAGCTGTGGCATTGACCCCTACACGGTTGAGTGGGTCAGAAACTGGCTGACAGGGCACTCCCAGAGAGTAGTGATGGATGGGTTGTACTTGACCTGGAGAGATGTGAGCAGCGGGGTCCCCCAGGACTTGGTCCTTGGGCCTGCGCTGTTCAACATCTTCATCGGGGACTTGGATGAAGGGGTGGAAAGCAAGCTATCCAAGTTTGCTGATGACACCAAACTGTGGGCTGAGATGGGGACACCACAGGAGAGGGAGAGGCTGCAGTGGAATCTGGGCCAACTGCACGAGTGGGCGGACAAGAACAGGATGGGATTCAATGTGGACAAGTGCAGGGTGATTCATCTGGGGAGAAGCAACCCCCAGCACACATACTGGCTGGGAAGCTCCCCTCT
>JAGPOW010001296.1:76689965-76729748 GCA_030014935.1 Caiman crocodilus | reverse complement strand
GTAACTAGGACCAATGGTCACAAGTTACTGGAGAGCAGGTTTAGGTTGGGCATTAGGAAACACTACTTCACAGTTAGGGTGGCTAGGATGTGGAACCAGTTCCCTAGGGAAGTTGTTCTTCCTCCTACCTTGGGCACCTTCAAGAATAGATTAGATAGGTACTTGGCTGGGGTTCTGTGATCCTGGCACTCGTTCCTGCCATTGGCAGGGGGTCAGATTAGATGGCCTGCTTTAGGCCCCTTCTGACCCTAGATACTATGATACTATGAGCCCAGTTTAATGTAGAGTGGTGTTGTTAAGATCTCTGGGACTTTAGGTGAGCTCAGTGTGAGATGGCTGTAGGGTAGGGCCCAGAAGGGGCCCTGTCGACTAAGGAGGCCAGCTGCTGTGGTGCTGGGACCAGAGCACCTTGACTGGTCAATGCAAGTGGGTCAGGGCTGGAAGGCCAAAGGGCAATGAAGCCCAATGTGAAGGGCAAGCCTGGGCCATGGTGGACTATCTAGCTCCCCAGCTGTCCTGGAGGCAGGTCCAGAGCCTAGGAGGATGAAGGTCCCCTGATGGGGGGCGGGGACATCACTGTCTGGGGGAAGAAAGGCTCAGCAAGACGGCAGACTGAAATGAAGAAGGCTGAAACTCAGCCTCTCGATAGGAGGCATCCAAGGAGGGGGCCAGAGACTTGGGCCAGAGAGAAGCAGACAGCTGCAGCTCAGGAACAACAAGTAGTCTGCTAGGTAGGAGCCCAGGGCAGGTAGCATGGTCCTGGGCATGACAGAAAACTACACCCTGCTGGAGAAGGGTGTTCTGGTGGGGCTGTTCATGGCAGGACAGTCACCCCAAAATGCCAGGCCATTTACCTCCCCGGTGAAAGGCAAGTAGGGGTGCTTGAGAACTCCAGCCCCCAACATCTGGTGGGTCATTAAGACTGGAGGGTAAAGGGGGCCAGGCATGTCGATGGACACATGGTCCCATGTGGTGCAAGACCCCAAGCCCCAGGGAGGGGGTGCAAAGTGGGTCCCCAGTACGGACAGGCAACAGCCCGAGAAGGTGGACCCATGTGAGAGGGAGTGGGTGAGCAATGCAAGAGCCTAGACAAAACCCTCAATTGGTCAATGCTGAGGCCAGGGCCAGGAAGGTCAGGGTATACTAATGAATAAACTTGGAGAAGTACCAGGTGACAAATCAGACAGCTTAATTAAAGGGCTAGAGTGCCCACCACAAGGGATGCCCAGAGCCAGGGGGCCTGGGATTCTGACTGGCCTGGGGGTGGGCCAGGGCCTGTGTAGCTAAAGGTCTCAGAGGGGAGCCACACCCAAGAGGGAAAGAGGTGTAGGGAGCTGACAGCCCTGCATGATCACAGGGATTGAGTCCACCTGAATAGGAGGAAGGCCCTAGTAGGAGGACATAAGTTGAGGCCTCAGGAAGGGAGCAGTTAGGCCAAGGTAAATCTATGAACACCTGAGGCCACAGTTGGGTCAGAGGCTGAGGCCCTGGTAAGACATGGTGAGGCTGAGTGTTGGGTCAGAGGGAGATCCCAGTAAGCTCTTAGATGTTGTGAGGCCAAGTTTAGGTCAAAAGGTTAAACACTGCCCAGTGAGAGGGCACTGTGACTGTGAGCTCCAGTAGGGAGTGAGAGTCCCAAGTAAGACTCTGGAGTTCGGGTCACAGTGTGGGGCACTGAAGCAACATGGGTGCCATCTGCGAGGCATAGACCATGGTGTAGAGGTGGTACAGAGCCATGGACAATGCCCTTTGGCATTGGGGCATTAAAATGGGCAGACTCCCACATTTTCAAGAGTTTTGGGGAACAGCAAGTCATGGCAGAAGAGATTGGGTGGACTTGCGTACTTAGACAGGTGGGCAGGCCAAGGTTGAGACCCAGCCTTGAGATGGCCCCCTGTCACAATAACTTTATCAACCTAGTCCACAGTCAATCAAAATCATTAGAAGGTTTTTCTTTTTACTCTAGTAGTCAAAAGTTCTCCAGATTCTATCATATAGTAATGAATAATCTTGGAGAAGTACCAGGTGACAAATCAGACAGCTTAATTAAAATAAGCATATTCAAATTCAGATATTCAGCTAAATGACTTTGGTCTAAAAAACTAAACTGAGTGTGCCACAAAGATAGTTCTCTTATGTGATTATTCTTTCGCCAAAGCAAAGTGTGGAAGAACTCTGACTTGGCCTGGTATGTGTTTTGGGGGCCACACAACTAGTCATAACTCCTTACTCTGAACACAGTGTACAATTATTATTTAGCTCAGGAGTGGGCAATTATTTAGACTGGAGGGCCACTTAGGGACATTTGGTGAGCTGTCAGCAGTCCCCACTCCCAGCTGTGCCAGGTCAGCACTTCCCTTCCTCACCTGCAACAGCTCACCAAAACTCGTAAGTGGTAAATTACTAGACCATCCCAGGACCCTTGCCTGCAGGGCATGCTCTATTGATAGATGGGATGGAGCCAGGGGTGGGCGGGGAGTGGCATCTGGGAATGGGATGAGAGGAGCCAGGGCCAGGGCTGTGAGGTGGTGACAGCATGGTGCTGGAGAAGAGCCATGATCTTCTCCCCATACAATCGATTATGACCAACCCAACATGGAAGGGGGCAGAGTGCATGCCCACAACCCAGCTTCCGCTGCCTCTGCCCCAGCACAGGGTCATGCAGTCAACCCCAGAAAAGCCCAGCTGGGGAGCAATGCAGCTCAGCAGCATGGAGTGGCCTAATCTAGTCATGAGGCCCATTGAGACCAATCTGCACTGTTGGTCTGCACCACTCCTCAGCTGCACTGTACTGGGGCTGCCTACATGACCCTGTGCTGGGCTGGGGGCTGTGGTGGTTGTGTTAAGGGGGTTTACCCCACTCCCAGTTTGGGCCAGTCATGATCCATTGTGCAGGTAGGGGATGACAGCTCTGCCCTGGATATACCCATACTATCACTGCCCAGCAGCCCTGGCCCTGACCCTGACCCCAACCCCACATTCCACTCCCAGATGCTGCTCCCTTCCCACCCGTGGCCCCATCCCCCAGCCCTTAGCCAAGTATGCCCTGCATGTGGGGGTCGCAGCCCATTCTTCATGGAGGTGCCACCTCCCCACTTGCTGCATCCGGCGACCCCAATAGTGGGTGCAAGACTGATGGGCCAGGGTGCCCAGGCAGTAGGGCTGGGTCCAGCAGTGGTGGCACCAACACTGGCAGCATCAGCCTGAAGAAGCTGCCACCACCAGGGCTGCCAGAAAGCAGAGTGTGGCTGCTGCACCATCCCAGCCCTGCTGCACACCTGGGGCAGTGGAACCAACTATATGTGCCACAGATGGGGCTGCCTCCCATAGCTGAGCTGAGAGACATGCCATGGGATGGATAAAATCCCTTGGTGAGCCAGATCTGACCCACAGATTGTATTTTGTCCACCCCTTATTTAACTCATAAGATTGTAAACACCTTGCAGATTCTGAGTCATGCAACTTGTACTACAGTATTAATCATAGTGGGATCTTAGTCCTAATTGATGTTCAAGGACCTACTGTAATATACTGGAAATAGAAAATTATAGTAAGTTTATCATCAAAGTTAGAGCCAGTTTAACCCTGCCTAATAGTTGAGCAGTTCAAGTATTTCAATCCCAGGCACATTTATATGAAGAGAACGTATTGCTTGTCAGCTATTAAACATTTTAATTGCTTATAGTGATACCTCAATAACTGCTAGTCCAAATGCAATCCCCATAAGTATAATCATATGATCTTTGAGGTAATTGATTATCACAGTTCCACAAGTCTGAAAAACAAAAAGCAAAGATTAACAAAAAACAATACAAGGTTATTGGGAATTTGTTTTCTACAATAATTGGTTACGTGGGAATACACTACCAGGAATTCCGTCCTGTGTCAGAGAAACTATAATAATAATAATATGTGAAGCTAGTAGGTGTATATAAGATAGGGTAAAAATTCAAACTAAAAGACAGCATAGCAACATGTAATGTTTGTGCTATTTTTACTGCATTTTCTTTGTGGAACAAGCATATACTTTTATTTTCTCTTTATAATTGCTTTCTATTAGGTAAGGGCCCAAAGCTGCAAGGTTCAGGTATAGAAGAGAATTTCAGTTTCCCAAACTCCCTTTTGAATTTGATATTCCAAATCACATCTATTAAAGAGTGTCTGCAGACCTGCCAGGAGGCTGCTCTGATGCACTATAATTACAGTGCATCGGAGCAGACTCAATCACATATACTTTAGCATGCTAATAAGCACAGTCCAATGCTGATATATGATGATGTGAGTGTGTATATACCTTGGGCCCTTATCTAATAAAAACCTACGTATCTATCTATCTATCTAATCTTCAGCTTTCCCTCAATATGAGGATGATGTCTGTCAGGGTACACCCCTGACAGGCCTGTGCTTGACATCTTTTAATATAGGGAAGCCAGTACGCAAGCGACAACCACACAAGCTTAACAGAAGGAGCCCTGAACCCAGTGGCAAGGATGTCCAAGATAACCAGAGACCTCCATCCCACTGCAGCCCTTATCTGCCTTCACAGCCACAGAGAATGAGCAGATCCTCAAGTACACCTGTTCTGCTGTTGTGGTCTTCAGGAGTTTGGACCATGCCTAGTCTGGGACCTCACCTCACATCTGTTCACCAGGGGACACCATACCAGGAGTACAACACTCCAGATGACATAGCTCTGAGCATCATTAGAACACACAAACCTCTCCACCATGACAAGGTTATGGTCCAATGAGAGGGTACACATACACATTTTGTTCAGTAAGGAAAAGCAGGGAAAAAAGGGAAGAGGTGATATATTGTAAGTAAATGACATATACACTTGTCCTGAGCCCCAGCATGCAGTGGGAGATAGACCTATTGAAAGGATCTGTGTAAGAAGAGTAAAAAACAAGTGTTGGGGGTCTGCTACTGACCACCAAACCCTGGAGATAAGATGGAGGATTTTTAGAATAACTAACAGAATCAGACAAAGCACAGCTCTTAGTGGTAATGGAAAACTTTAACTGTCAAGACATTTGCAGGGAAATAATACAACATGACAGACTGTCCAACAAGTCCTTCACATCTGCTGGGGACAGTTTTGATAGAGAAGATGATGAAAGCAACCAGAGTGAGGATCTTCTTATTTTAATTCAGATTGACAGGGAGAAATTGGTTGAAAATGAGAAATTAGATAACAGCCTAGTTGCCAGTAACCATGAAATTATAGAGTTTGTGATTCTTAGGAATGGAAGAAGATTGCATACTAATATAAAGACAATGGCCATCAAGAAAGCTGACGTCAGTCAACACAGAGAATTGTCAGGAAAATTTCAATAGGAAGCAAATCTAAGGATAAAAGGAATTCAGGAGAACTGGTAGTTTCTTAAAAAAATAGTAAGGGCACAAGCACAAATTACCCCAATCTAAGGAATAAATGAAAACTGTAGTAAAGGACCAGTTTGGTTAAATTGTTAGCCCCCATGATTTGAAATTTGAGAAAAGAATCAAGAGAATATTGTAAACCACATCGAATTACTAGGGAAAAAGCATGGCATGGGTATGTAGGAACAAAGTTAGCAAAGCTAAGGCACAAAAAGAAATACAACTAGGAGGGGACATAAAAGGTAAGAAGGAAACATTAGATAAGTACATTAGCAGAAGAGAGAGACTAAAGAAAAAATTAGTCCTCCCCCAAGTGGAGAAGGAAAGGTAATTATGGCCAACACAAAAAAGGTTGAAATATTTAATGTCTCTCTGTTTCAGTCTTCTCTAAAAGGGTTGCCTGGTGAAATGCATTAATGAATGACCAAAAGTATAAAAATTAGGCTAGACTAGGGAGAACAGATTAGACACTACTTATCTATGTTAAATGTTTTCAAATTGGCTCAGTCTGAGGATATTCACTTTAGGGTACTTAGGGAACAGGCTGAAGCAATCTCAGAGCCATTAGCAATTATCTTTGGAGAATTTGTGAAGGGTAAATGAGGCTCCAGAAGGCTGGAAAGGAGCAACAACGTTTCTATCTTCACAAATGGGGGGGAAAGGAGGACCCAGGGAATAATAGACCAATCAGCCTCACTTCAATTCCATGAAAGAATCTACTTTATGACAGGGTAAATTTCTTTGTGAATAGGGAAGTAGTAGTACAGATGATACATCTTGACTTTAGTAACGCTTTTGCCATCTCATATAACATCTTCATAAACCAAGTAGCAAAATGGCTTGGATGACGGAGTAAAGAGCACATGTACTTATTAAATTTCAGGTGACACCAAGTTACAAGCACTTAATCCTGGGGTAACCCCAAGAGGAACAGGATTAGGGTAAAATCAAGTGATGATCTTGACAAGTTAGAAAAATGTTGGAAATTAGGATGTAATTTGATTACTCCAAAGTACCCCCCAATTAGGCAGGAACAATTAGTTGCATTAACAGAAGACAGGAATTAACTGGCAAGACAGATGTTGTCTAGGATGTGGAACCAACTGCTGAGAGCCCAGAGAAGAGCAACAGAAATAATCAGGAGTCTAGAACTCAAGGTCTATGAGGAAGGAACTTTAGAGCAAGGGTATCAAGCATCTGGCATGTGGGCCAGATCTGGCCCATGGAGCCTGCCTTCAAGGCTCTGGGACTACCCCCGAGTCTCAACAGACCCACATGGGCACAGCCCCATGCAGCCCCTGCATGCATGACACACATGGTGCCCACCCCAGCAGCTCCCGGAATCTGCTGCATGCAGGGCCTGTTTCAGCCAGCCCGGGAGCTGTGCTGCACATGTCGCACTTGGGTCCCAGATTAGACACTACTTATTTATTTTAAAGGTTTTCAAATTGGCTCAGTCTGATGAAATTCACTCCAGAGTACTTAGGGAACAAGATGAAGCAATCTCAGAGCCATTAGCAATTATCTTTTGTAGTGGATGCCACATGTGGTGCAATTGCCAGGTGGAGCAGTTGCTGGTGTAATTCAGCCAGGTGCACACCATGTACAGCATGGCACCAGCTCTTGCCAGTCTGGGATCTACCTACACATCCCTGGCTGGACTCTAGCACATACAGCACCCATTCTGGACACTCTGGGGCCCATGTTATATGTAGCATAGATTCCAAACTTCCTGGAGTGGGTGCCAGATCCAATGTGCTCGAGGAGGGTGTGGGGTGAAGAGAGGGGGTCTGTGGGCTCAGTCCAGCCTGCAGACTGGTCCTGTCCCACCTATCCAGTGGTATGGGCTGTATGTGTTTTATACCCCTGGTTTATAGGTGGGAAGACTGAGCAGAGATATGAAAATAGCTTTCAAATGTGTAAAACATTGCTGTAAAAAGAAAGGTTAGAAATGTCTAATGGAAATAGACAAGAAGAAAGAAATGCAGATTTATAAAAAACTTTCTAGCTCTAAATCAAGTTGCGGTCTGACATACATTCAATCTGTAGGGAATCTATAGAATCTCCATGATTTAAGAATCTGTTAGATAAACATTTCTGTCAGGATGCTTAGGTATAGAGTAAAACCTGTATCATTTGTATTGGGGCTGGGCAACCTATTTAATTCATAGCAAGTTGCAAAATTAAGGATAAATCACTCGTGAGTTTGCTGTGGCTTTTACTTCAAAGGAGATGCATGCAGCTAGAGCATAGCAATAGTCCCATGCAGCTGATCAGGCAAGCAATGCCTTTTCAAATAAAAAACCACAAATGACTGGAACACCCCAGTAGACCTGCAAAATTACTGGTGTATAGACTCCTAGTTACTTCAGAAAGCAACATGTTCAAGTCAGTGGGAGGTGGCTTGGAAACTAACCCTGTGAAGTATCTGTGTTCTGCTCTGGCTGATTCTGCTTTGGAGGAGAAGGTAGACTAGGTCATTCCCAAGATTCCTATTATCTGTGCTTCTGGAAGAATTCCACTCTTCAAACTTCAATTTAGGATTATGGTTATGTAATATTTTGGCCAAAAAGGTCATGATCACACTGAAATTATCCCACAAGTAAATTAACCCTCGACAAAAATCAGAATAGCAAAATCTGACACAGGCTTTCTGTATTTGTAAATATCTAGGATCAAATGTGGACATTCATAGAAACCTGGATGTAGATTATAGCAAATTTTGCACTACTGGCTTCCAAATACTGCAGATTTTTTTGGCTGATTTTCACCATTTTTCCTTTTTCAGTAAAACTAAGTTCCACACAAGAAGACAGATAAATATTGAAGTAAATTAACTAGATCCTTGCTGCTCATATGCCAATGTCTGAGGAACTTCTTTTTATTACCTGTCACCATTAATTTTGTCTTGTTGATATAATTAAATGCTATACACTTTTCAGAAGTTGGGGGAAACTGTACTTTGAGTGCACGACCAGGAAACCTATGGCCTATAACATTTCCTTCCTGCAGATATAATGGAATGTGACCTTCTCTTAAAGAAAGAGGTTAACAACACTGAAATACCTAACATTTAAAGTTTCATTCTTCAATATCCCAAAGCCCTTAAACACAGGGTAAAGGCTAAGCAAACATGTTTACTAGAACTGAGCATTTTAGGCCAGGAGGAAGGCTGGGCAGGGATAACAGATTAGCATTGCCTCATTGGCAATGCTACTGTAGATCAGTGTCTTAGCAACAGACATTAGTTAAACACCCAGAACCTCCCACCTAGAATCCAATTGATCAGTCATGACCAGGGAACCCAGTCAGGCTGCAGAGATCTTTTGGGCACTGTGCAATGCCACTGATGAAGGCACTGAAAGGATAGAGAGCAGCAGCCAAGAAACACACAAACTTCACAAGAGCTGAAAGAGAAAATACCGGCTAAGGAAAACAGTAAGAAAACATCTCCTTTCTGAAAAATATCAGGGAATCGTTCACATCCAAGCACAAAGCAGATATAATCTTAGTCTAAACCGAAGATAATATCAGTCTTACCTTTTTATAAATATATTTTCCACGAACACTCATGCAGAAATCAGTTTTTTCATAGCTCTGTGAACATTCGCAAGCCTTAACAGCCTGTATATTAAAATTGGTCCCCCAGTCTTGTTGTCCACTCATCAAACCACAGCAGAGATTCTGTAAGAAAAAAGGAGATGGACACATCAAAACAGAAGAGGATTTCCTGCAGAAAAAGGTACTATATATCCCCTTAACATGAGAAAATTTTACCAAGTCTTAGATCTTAGATACCCTTCATATCCATGTACATCTTCTATAATAATCACAATGGCTAATTCAATCTAAGATTATGAAGATTTTCAGACTACAATCTGCAAAAATCAGTTACATGGCATAAGAGGAATGAATGCATCTGTCTTAATAAAGTATATGCCAATGCTGCATAGTTTACATTTCCAGAATCTTGTCTCTGCTCAATAAATGTTCATGTCATTTTGTATGAAGGCCGAAGGACATAATAAAGCAATCTTGCTCTACTTAAAAATTAATATAATTGTTTTGGGTCTTTCACTTCTCTAAAGAGAGTCCTGACCCTTCCTGGAAACTGTTTATTAAGTCAGCAGCAGTGAGCTAGCTCAGAAACATGAAGGGGCAGTGAATGTTGCCTAAATATAGTTTCTGTGTGCAATTCCACTAACACTAGCACCAGCCTTAATAGGAGTCCTTAAGCCAATCCTCCCAAAATCATTGGCTAGTAAGGACCAGGAAAAAGTACACCCCGGCCCAATGAAAATAAATAACACCAGGCACCATTTACAACATGGTGAGAGCTCTGTACTTTAGTTGCTGTCCGTGGGAGCTAAGGACATTGTGATTTTTTCAGCAACATTCAGGATTAGACTTATATCAAATGTTCCACCTTCTGTTGCTTTGAATGTGTGGTCTGAGAACAGAACTAAGCCCAGAAAAAAAATCTGTCTTCATCATCCTTTATTTCCCCCTCTTTTAAAATAAATTCTATTATTGAGGGACTTCCCAAATGAGGGAAAAATATTTAAAATATATGACAAATAGTGAATGTTCAAAAAGCAACTAACTCTTTGCTTATGGTTTATATTGTCCTTTAAGGATTTCCTCAGGCTCAGGAGTAATTTTGATTATCCACACTGATTGGTGGATAATTTTGAACAATAAAACTTGATGTGGCAACCTTCCTCCTTCCTGTAGCTGTAATCAAGAGCAGGCAGTCTGCTTTTAAAGGATCCTGTCTGGTGGGTGATCTAGTGTCCTGTCTGGTGGCTGATGTTTGTAATGGGAAAACAGGATCTGTTGTTCCTTTAGTGCAAACAAAATTATATAGGTTGAATACAGAGGTCGGCCCCACGATTGATTTAGTTGTGGAGCCCAGCCAGATGTAGAGAACTTCATTTGCTATGGAGGCTTTAGTAGCATGGACATTCTCCCCCAGGGAGCAGGGTCTGCCAGCTCTAAATTACCTCAGGGACCTGTAAAGTGATGACATCAGTCAAGGGAAGGAAAGGAGGGTAAGGATTAGTAGAGTTTGTCAAAATGTTGTCACTCTTTGTTCTAAATCTGCATTAATAATATCACTATAAAAATGTCTGCCTTCTCTCACAACCACATTGTGTTAACATTTCAGGATTACTTGGATCAATGATCACATATCTGAGATAAGATGTCTGTGGCAGAAGGCCACCACTGTTTCTCCCTAAAAACTCTGCTCTGTGATAATTTGGTTAGGATGGGCCCAGCAGAGGATACATACCTTATCCTATCTCTTTGGGTAACCTGAGCTGGATACATTCCTGAGGGAGCGGGGAAATCTGCTCCCTCTGCCTATGTGACTGGCATCACATACCTGAGTGAGGGACTTGGGCTCCCTGGGGAGCTAAGAACTGCCAGTCTATCCAGCAACTAGTGATACATTTCAAATTGGTTGGCTAACAGCCAACAGGTGCTGGCCTCCATTGGACCAGGTCAATTAAGTCATAAGTTTAGGACTGCCCAGGAGGAGGGGGCAGCAGCCATGAGGAAGACTCAGAGAGAGAGAAGAGCTGGACCATCTGAAACTTGCTCTCTCTCTCAAAACTCATGATCAAGGAACTGCCTGCCTCCAGGGGGAATCTCTACCTTCCTCTGGGTGATACTCGTGAGTAAGCTACCTGAGATCTAACTAGATATATAGCTTGCAGTAACTCAGATGTGTGATCAAAGACTACCCAGCCATGCCAGTTTGCTCTATGGGATTTCTCTGATATTGCTCTACACTGTACCCTATTCTAACCCTACCCCTTGTAACCAATAAAGTTCTCCTTTGTACCTAGTGTGGAAGACTTATTGGGAATGGGTCTAGATTATACATTGGGGTCCCCTTGGTTTGGCTGACTAAGGGAAACCACTACTTGTGCTTCCAACTGAGGGAAGCATCCCAAGTTCTTGAAGTGAATCAAGTACCCTTGAGGGCTACTAGGCCTGCGTTTCCCAGGGTGCGCAGTGCCAGAATCAAGCCCATTCCTGGGTGGTGGCAGTGTTACCCCCAGGCTAGAAGGTGTGCTTCAGGAAGGGGGTCAGCCAGACATGAGGTGCCCCCAGGGAGCTTGGAAGGTGGTCGGGCACAGTGCGGTGGGTGGCTCAACACAAGTGTGCCCCATACCGGCCCGCCACAATGTCTAACTTCAGTTCAGATGTCTAATTTCAATCACATAAAATAGTATGCTTTAGCTTTTTCATTCTTTCTTGTGAAAGTCCTTGTTTATAAGAAATAGAAGCATTTTACCTAAAGCAAGCTATTCTAGATTCCATTCTTCTACACCACGCAGGTTGGAAAATATTTTTTTCTGAAGGTAAAAAAAATTCAGGCATTATCTAAATCAGAAAGTGGTTACTGTCACTCAAAATGAATGTGGATGCCCCAGCTAAGATCTTCACACATAGAGAGCAACCAAAACATCTGAACATGAGAGGAGTTTTTAGACTGGGAATGTCTTTTGTTTAAAAAAAAATAAATAAATGTCGTATGTGTTATTCCCATCCGAAAGCAAATCAGAGATCCTTAGGTACTGAGTCCTTATTTAGGCAAATTGTGATTATGATTGAAATCCTGTGGGATTCAAGTTTAAACACAAATGGCACATCTACACGAGACGCTTTACTGTGCAGTACATTAATGTATTCTGCAGTAAAATGTCACTGTCTACATGTGCATGGCATTTACTGCACAGTAAGTTAGTCTACTGAGCAGTTAGCTAATGCCTGTAAATACAGGTACTAGATTAACCGTGCAGTAGTTACTGTGCAGTACACTCATGTAGACACTGAATGGGAGCAAATTAGTGCTGGGACAGGGTCACTCTCTGCTCCCCTGTCCCTCCCTCCCCAGCACTGTGTAGCACCTGGCTTCACACAAGAGCTGGGAACAAGCAGTGCTAGGACTGGGGAGCTCTCTGTTTCCCTGCTCAGCTGGGAGTTCATTAGCAGTTGTCCCACAGAGGGATGACTGTTCCACTCCTGTGGAAACCTTACCCAGGAAATCCCTGTCCAGCTCACGGGCAGGTGCCTCAGGAGTGGGACAGCTCCTGGCCAGCCCCCTACTGGATGGGGAATCCCTGCCCAGCTGGCAGCTAGTCAGCAGGTGCCCCAGAAGTGGGACAATTCCCAGCCAGCTTCCTGCTGGAATAGGGAATACCCACTGGGCACAGGGCTCACTGGCAGCTGCAGAGGGCTGGGAGAGCTCTTCTACCTCCAGTAGCAGCTGTATCCCAGCCCTGTGCACATCAGGACCCCTCCCAATGTGCATGGGGCCAGAAGACAGCTGTTGCTGCAGCTGGCAGAGCTCCCCCTGGCTACTACAAGGGAGGCAGAGCAGAGCAGGAGCAGCCCTGTACTGGGCTGCTCCCATTGGGAGCAGATTTGCTCTGAACAGGGCGCACATGTAGATGTATTCCCAGGGAAGGATTACTTCACAGTAAAATATACTACATTATCACATTAATAGCATGTGTACATAGACGGTTGCAACAGAATCACATCTGCCTTAAGGATGAGTCCCCTTTCTCATATAGGTAGCATAAATGGCAATCTTCATGCATCCATGATTGTAAATTGAACCTGTTAAGCTAATACAATCTACTAGCACAACCAGAGTTTTGCAAGGTTAACAGATCCAACAACAGATGAGGTATTCATAAAGATCAATAGAGATAGGCCCAACATGTCAGTTTTGGTTCTGTCTCTGAATTTCTAGTTTTGACCAAATGATTGATTGAGACTAGCAGTTTGGTTTACTCAGAGTGACAAGTTTTAAATCTGGGCTCAAATCCAAACTTCACAAAGTGTAAACACACATAAATCCAGGATTTGATCTCCAGTGGCCTATATTAATTTTTACCTATGATAAACACAAAAGCTACAAAGTAAATTTGAAGGGTATGTAAACAAAACCTCTGAGTCTTCCAAATTGTGCCAACTGTTTAAACTCAATAGCAGTACAGAAAGTTGAGGTTATGTGGCCTTCAGGAAGGGTCTTGCAAAGAATAGGTGCAGACCTTGTAACTCACTTGGCTGAACAAAAGAAACATATATTGCTGAACTTCTGCTTGGGAGCAGGCTGCGTAGTAGGGAGCTGGCTTCCAGCAAACAAGCAGAATAGTAGCCACTCAGAAGAGGCTATCCCTGGGACAAGGAATTCTCTTAGGAAAGAGCTGTAGAACAGCAGAGTGTGTCAGGGCAGGCATCTGGATAGCATAGAAGGAAAGAGCTGCAGGCAGCTAAATAGCAGTGAACTGTGAGAAGGCAGGCAGCAAGGAAATGCTGTTACCTAAGCAATGAGCTGCCCAGCAGGGTAAAGAGCCACACCTGTGGCCAGCTCAGAGAAGTCACCTGGCTGGAAGGGGGGTTGGTTTTTGGAGCATTTAAGCCTAGGGCCTGTGTTGGGGTGAAGGATCTAGCCCTGCAGGTAGCAGGGTAAAGAGCTCCTGCTGGGTAAAATTGCAGAGGAGTGCATGGTTGATAGACAAGCTACCTGAAACTACCAGTAAGATTGAGCGCTCAAAGGGGATACAACCCAGATAGGCGGAAGCCTTGTGATACAGCCAGTGAGGTGGAATTTATTGTTGGACCCAGTCCAGGGATAGTTTATGTTATTGTGGGCTTACTCTTTTGTTCCAGTTTAGTCCCGTGGTTTGGGTGGGACTACTGGGGAGGCAGAGGTCCTAGCAGTGCCCTGAGCAAAGTGGAGATAGGGCCAGTGTACTCAGGGCTCAGAGCAGGGCAGAAACAAAACTAGGAGTGCCAGAGCCTGAGGTAGGGTGGAGATAGGGCCAGGGGTCCGGTGCCTAATAGGGGCACTAAGGCCAGTGCACAACCCCTAGGGGGGCGATAGCAAGCCTAGAGAACTGGACCATGGATCCAAAGGGGAGCAATAGTGGGCCTGAGGCCAAGAGGGCCAGAGCACAAGCCTGAGAGAGGGGTGACAGCAGGCTTGAGGCCAAGAGGGCCAGAACCAAAGCCTGGAAATCCAGGACAGGTGGAAGTCAGACTGAGGGCTGGAGCCCAGAAGCCTGGCCCGGTGTAGTGGGCTGAGGCAAGATGGTCCAGCTAGAGAAAATGGATGGTTGACCATAAAAGCCAAGGTCCTGACAAGGGAACAGAGGCTTGAGATGGCCTGATAGTGACTTGGGGCAAAGTGTTCCACCTAAGTGATGACTGCTAACACATGTGAGACAGGTGTGGTTGTAGGGGAGGTCAGAGATCGTGGAAATAGCCCTTAAGGTGATTAGTATGCTGGAGCACTGATGGGTTGGGGGGAGCACCTAGTGCCTGAGAGGCTGGTTTGAGAGCAGCGAGGTCCAGGAGCATGGATGATGCCTCCCCATGGAACCTGCACATTTCTATCAATTAATTAACTATAATAAGGTGTAGCAGGAAAGGAAGAAGGAAGGAAGGAGACCCAGGAAGCCAGAGTAGGTGCAGGAGCTGCACAGTTACCAGGAGCTGCCACGGCCACCCCTGGGCCTAATGTTGTTACAGGGTAGTTTTGTGAAACTTCATGTCACACTGTTTGGTTTAAAAAGCTGACAATTTCTGTAAGCACACCAAATAATTTACAACCAATGAAATAAATTTACTGGGTTATGGAGTTCAAACAAATGAAATTTAAATTCTTTGAACTAGGACATTTTATTTATGGAGATTACCTACATAACCTCTAGCCTTTGTAAATTCACAAGACCCTTAGAGGATTTACAAACTTTATATAGAGCTTTGAAGTTTAAATATTAATAGCTAATAACTTCAGAATTAATCTTCCAATCTTCTAAAGTACAGTCCAATGCCTAAGCTGTCAGTAAAAACCAACAGATAAAAGAAACTTGGAGTTTCCACACACATGATATGATATTGCTAAAAAAGTTAGGTTACTTTCCCCAAGCCACTTTTCTTTAAATGCTCATATATCAAAAATGATATGTCCAGCTATGTGCTGTGATAATAACATGAGAGGTATAAACATACAGATATCAAACATCTAAAAAATGTTCCCCTTAAAAAAGACTTTCAAATCATAAAGGACATGCCATAATTAATAAAAATAATTCACTGAAGATTGAAGTGAGAGAGGCCCTAAGCAGAGGGAGAGGAAGGCGTATGTGAATGCACAGCAGATTTATGGAACCCTTACCTTTAGTTCATACATATATTTCTGCCCCATAATCACTACAGAGAAGAACTTCATGGCACAGAAGGAAATCAACAATTCTACGGCATTTGTGTCATTCCAGGCCTCTTCCAAGGTGACACTCAATTCAGTGGCAGTAAAGTCATAAAACAGGAATTAGTACTGCAACAAATGCTATTAACTAGATGGATAAACCCCTGCCCTTTATCGCATTTGAATTACCTCTTGCTCAAACTTCTGGAAGTTCATTTGAAATGTTTGATACTGTTGTTCAGTACTTTGCAACTGCTTTGTTGCTTCCAACAGCGTCTGGTTAACAACCACATCAATCTGGAAATCCAAATAATATCATAATATTAATTTGTAAATTATTATTACTGTAAAGCTAAACTTTTGGGAAAAAATTCATTGAATGCAGTAAAACCAAACAATACCTTAGATCTATACACTGCTCCCAAAATACCTGCTATGATCTGAAGGATCAGGATCAAAAGCAGTCCAATAAAGAACTAGGAGAAAAGCAAAAAAGAAAAATTAGTATATTTACCAGCAAAAGACTATTTAGTCTAGTCTCTGGTCACAAGCTATCATGTACGTGAATAGAAACTCGTATAGTAAATTTACATCTGATTAGAGCTGATCAGATGATTCATCCTGACTCTGGGACAGAGTGGATGTGTCTACATGAGATGCTTAATGCCCATTACATTAATTCTACTGCACATTAGTGCAGCTGGCAAAAACTTTGCTAATGTGCAATAGATTAATCCAATGGGCATTAAGCGTCACACAAAAAGTGTTCATTTGCACTAATGCACTGTAGTGCTGATTAAGGTGCATTAAATTAGTACCTGTTATTACAGGTACTGAACTTAATGCACTGTAATTATGGTACATTAATGACCATGTAGGCATGCCCAGTTTATCTTTTTCCTGTGTGCTAATGCTCTTGGCCCATTTAGATGGTGCTTTGAATGTGCCTTATCCTATATGGAACACCAGGAGATTTTGAGTGTCTAGCAGATACAATATCTCCTAGGTCTGCTAAATTCATATGGGAACTGCATCCTCTGGTCCCACCATGGACATAGTATATGTTGCTTATCTCCCTAGGAGAAATGTTTTGTGTGGCATCATGTATGGCAAATGGTTTAAATATCTAATCTGCATATTTGCACCCCCCTATATATACCTCAGTTTGTGACTAATACACTGCCCACCTAGAAAGGTTGGGCAAGTTGTGGAGAAACTATGGCTGGAGCTTACCCTGGGGGCAAGCCATTTGGCTGGTTAGGATATGGGAAGATGGAAGAAACCTGACAGAAACAAGATGATGTGAGTTGGTTGAGAAGGAAGTTGGGGACTGGAGAAAGACTATGTGGACCCAGTACTGGGTCCCTTTACCTTTTGTTCCCCCTGTTGCTGAGAGTGGCATAATAAGCAGAGTTGATGCCAAAGGCAAACCCTGTGGGGAGGGGCACACAGTTCATGGCAGGGGGGACACAACATCTTGGTTCTGAGAGCAGGAGGGGAGGGCAGCAGTCTTACCCATGCTGGGAACATCCAAACAGTCCCCAGCTGAGCTGCTGCTGCTACCCCACATGCTGTTCCTGCCCCGGCTGTTGCCTTTAGCAGTGGCAGCAGCAGTAGCCAGGGACTGTTTCAGAGTTTGTGGCATTACAGTATTCTCAGGGCATATACTCTGTGGACAGACAAGCATGGCCATGAGGTATATACTGCTGCAAATATATCTGCAGCACCATATCAACACAATCAGCTGTTCTCTGCACTGCAAGGTAGCAGCATGGAGGGATAAGGAGCGGTTTGACCCTTGGAGATCCCAGGGTCAAAAAAAATGTGAGCAGTACACACAGGGGCAGCATGTGCTGCCCAAAATTGAAACCTGGACATCCGGAGCCACACTCTGACTGCCAACCAGGCTCGAAGCAGCAAATCACTGCTGTTGCAGCCCCAGAAGGCTCCCAGAACTCCACATAAAGCTGCTGTGGCCAGTCCAGTGGCCCCAGCCTTCCCTGCCTCCTCTGGCCTAAACTGCTGCTTGCCAGCGTATACTTGGCACAGGTGTTCCCCAGGGACAAGTAGCAGAGGCACTAGGTGAGCCACTCCTTCTTCTTCCTGGGGAAATAAATATCCACATTCATGTGGATATGGCCTGTGAGGGAGTGATTTTGGCACCTCTTCCTAACTTGGCACCTGGGGCTGGTGCTTCTTTCACTCACCCTTAGTTATGCTGCTGGTTGCTGCCACCAACTTCTTCCGTGTTGGGGTCCAGCATAAAGAAAACCACAAAGGACTGTTTTTGTGGGAGGTCACTGAGTAGCTGTAAGGTTCCAGTGGATAACACAACATTGCTAGATATGACAATACTAAAAAAGTTAGGGAACTTTCCCCAAACTGTTTTTCTTTAAATGGTCGTGTCTCAAAAATGCTGTGTTCAATATTTGGGAACCCAACACTAACCCCTGAACTTACTTATGGGAGCTGCCTTTTCAGACAGTGATACAGAGAAAGGCACCACTCTGTGTGTGTGAGAGACAGAGCTTGAGTACTGGAAACACTTAGGCCACATACAGACATTACATTTCACAAGGCTATAGATGTTGTCACTCCCATAAGAGTGCTCCTGGAAGAGCAAAATCTCTACATGCTGGGCATCTCTCAGAAGAGAACAGTCCTCCAGCATTCTCCCCCTCCTCCCCGGAAATAGTATATCACTTGCTGGCCTTTGCTGTTCCTGCAAGGAGCAAAACATACCCCCTTCACAATCCCTACATTGTACTGGAGGGAAACACAGGCTGACTATGGGCAGACTGGGGCAGCCAATCAGGGTTGTCCTGTGCAGTGCTACCATCTGTCACCAGGCAGGCAGAGGGAGCCTGCAGAGCATTCTGAGATGTGTGTACAGGAAGAGCTCCTGGCTGTACAGTGTCAGCATTGCAAAGTCTCTGCTATTCAGAGCATCAGCATTCAAATATCTCTACATGTGACTCTGTGTAAGTTTCTCTGCCAGGAGAACAAAACTGGAAGAATTTTCCCATATTATTTTATTATGTGTACACAGCCTATGTCACAGTCATTTGATCAAACAAATGTACCCCAAGCTACAATCAGCATAATTTGCAAGGCACTTGTTCACTGACTGACTTTGGCTTGAAAATCTGAGAGGAAGGTCTTCCTTTCTGTGCACCTACCAAGAGCAACATGCACTGGCTTTCCTTTACAGCACCACAGCAGCCCAGGAAACCAAGGACCATAATGATGGAGCCCACTGCTATCAGCAGATCGACACCTGCAAAGAGGCTATTATCTATATTGAGATCCTGTGAAGAGAGAGACAAAAACTCAGGTATCAGAAAACCCTTCCAAAAGAAAAAAAGAGAGAGAGAGAGAGAAAATTATTAGATAACCTAATCCACTCCTTCCCCAAAAGAGGCAGTGAATTCGTATTCGAGGAAAAGGCAAATGAAAGAAATGTGCATAATGATGCATATAAATAAAGCAATCAAGGTACTATTTTCCGTCATGCAAAAGTCCTCAAATAAGCCATATTTTGAAGGTTTCAGTGGGTCATTGTCTTTGTTCTGATCTTCTACACAGGGTCAATTTCACCATCAGTGAATAAACAAATATCTCCTGTCTTAAAACTATTATTCATTCTGTTTTCAGTCAGTGAAGCTTTGTTTTTAGTGTGAGTAGCAAAATTGATCATCTGGAAAAATACTTCCATGTTCATATTAATCTAATGGTGAAAGAAAGCTCTTTGTTGTGACCCATAAGTGCATTCTGCTACTGTTCCTATGACAGCGCTCTTCAGAATAGAATTGGATGCATTGGAAAGAAACATAGGGTATATTTCCAAAGCTGATTTTTTTTTTAAGCTGGTCCTCCAGTACTATCCTAAAGGATGAGGTCTGCGTTTTCATGTATATAATATTTAACCAAGCAATTGCTAAAGTTCAACATAATTATAGCAAATTATTCAGTTCCCAAGGGCATGAGTACAGCCTTAGCCCAAACTGAGAAAAATCTTCAAAGAATATTTTCCTATGTGGCTGTTGGCAAGATTAATACAAAAGTCTGGAAGGGGTCCCATTTATCATCTGATGGAAATAGCAAAGGTATATAGACAATACAGGAATGCACTGTTCCTTCCTTTTCCAAGTTGAACCAAATCTCTTGATCTTTACTCTTAGAGAATTCTATTCATCTAGCGCCAAGTCCTGAAGTCCTTGCTCAGTTATTGCTCAGGCAGATTAAACATGGACCCTGAACAGGAGCTTTGCCTGAATGAAAACTATAAAAAGTAGGTAAGGACTTCAAGATCTGTCTCCAAATTTTATTTCTAAAAGACCAGCTAAAAAGATTTCGCTGCTTCAAACTAAATGTTCAATTCAGAGATACAGGTCAGCAACGCACTTTAATTCCTAAGTATAAATGTTTTCCTGAGTCAAGACCTTATAGAACGTGGTTATAGTTATTGTGCCCCCAGCTATGGAAGATCATCTGAGGAAGCAACTAAGCAAGTGTGAAAACTTGAGTCTCTATAAAATGAGACAAAACTTCAACATTTTTATGTAAAAAAGAAGGTCAAAGGTAGGGACATAGTCCCATGTCCCTACCACCAAGGGAACATATACAAATTATGGGCAGAATTTATATACCTAAGGAATCTCCATTATCAGTTGCTAGTTAATTCTCTCAGGTCTTTATATCCACTGGTAAAAGTGGAGAATTCACTCTGAGACTGATTTGATACTACGTAGACATCAACCAGTGATAGAAAATCTATCAAACTAAAGACCGGAGGGGAGTTGTTTTCTGTTTCGTTTTGTTTTATATGGGGAAAAATATTGATCAAAGACATAATTTCCTTTGACTGGTAAGAACTGTAGCCTGTCTCATGGTACGGCAACAGAATGGCAATCAGAAGCATTGGTGCTTAATAAGCCCCACAGGATCAACAGAGACACTGCAAAAATATATATTTCCATGGCATGGACAACCACGTTTTACTTCCAGAACCAGGAATCATTTTGAGAACAAAGTGGCTTACATAAATTTTCAAACTTATTCATTTCTCCATGGCCCAAGACCATGTATGAATGAACAGAGTTGTGTTACTGAAACATTTTTCACCTTGTTACAGTATGTAGTCAAATAGAGAAATGTAGAGAGTATATATCAGCTTTTCTAGTGAACCCATCCTCTCTCTGGAACTAGCATCTCTATAGGAAAGTAGCAGAGCCCCCATGAGACTGATGCTAGTTGAGCTGAGGTTACAAACAGATGTCACATATTTCCTGAAAAAAATTATTTTATCCCAAGACAATACGACGGTTCAGATGTCTGTGTCCATTGTCTCAAAACAAACCCTAAAAATTGCTAACAGCATAAAAATTGCTAACAGTTTGTCCCAGGGCATCACCAAGTGCACCTGAACAGAAGTCCCAAGACTGTATCATTGAATCAATGATAAAAAAGCAGCAGTGCATTTAGTATCTCACTAAACCCTAAATATAAGGGCAATACGTATACTGTAAAATCTTTGTTATCTGACATCCCCAAAATAAGGGGATTGCCGGTTATGTAAAAATTCAGTTATCTGAAATAACCCAGCAGGGGTTTTCAGATAATGCAGAGCAGAGGAGAGGTGAAGGCTGCACATGGAGCGGGGGGAGGAGTGGCAGCAGCCAAACGTGGAGCAACAGCAGCACAGGTGGTGAGTGAAAGCAGTGGCCATTTTGTGCAAGCTCCAGCCAAACCGGAAGTTCCAGTTAATAGAATTTCTAGTTACTTAAATGCTGGATAACAAAGATTTTACTGTATATGCCAATCCTGGAACATGCATATTTTTAAAGTTCTTTTAGAAACAAAGAAAATAATTTATGCTTTATGTTAAAGCTAAAATTTCTAATGAAATAAACTACTGTACAGCTGAAGAGGAATTAGAACAAGTATCCACTGGAAAAAATGCAAGTGTCCTTGAGTATAATTAACTCTCTTTCTGAAAAACACTTTCTTCAAATAATGATCTAATCTTGAAAGAGTCTAGTAGTTATCTACGTCCTGATCATTCTGTAAAATTAAAATCAGTGTCACCACTCATTTACTTCAGTGGGAACAAGAACAGGACCATGATTTTTACAAATGAACTTAAACTGGCTTTGTCCCAAACCCTGGAAAACTATAAAACACTACTACCAAAAGAAATGTAATATGCAGTCAGCTCTAAAATAGTTGTACGCATTATTCCTGACCACCTGCATTGATCCTTCCAGCTTAATTTTATAAATTATAACTTGGTTACTCTGCAGACACAGAAATCACCTCATTGACTGAACTGAAGAGTCTGGGAGACAAAAGCAGAAAAAGAGTGTCTCTATGGCTGACGCAGTGCTTTGACATTTTCATGGTGAGGAAAAAAGAGAGGTGTTGTAGGGCAGAATATAGTTACCTCCTGAGCATCTTTGCTTACACGTATCCATATGGAGACACCCAAAATAATACAGCCACACACCTATGGGGAAAGAGAAAACAGATCAACAGTCTCAAAATAAAATTCAATATCAAACTGTACCAGAAGCCTGCAAAACTGTTGAAACTGTCTGGCAAAGTGATGGAAGCATCAATGAGAGCAATCCAGGACCCAGATTCACAGCCAGAAAGCCTCATATGGATAGTTAAATCCTAACTGCCAGAGAAACTCACATTTCTGTGATGATTTATGTATGTAACTTGGGAATCTGTGGGATGAGATGGCTGATATAAATCTTTATCATATGTAGAGAGAATAATATATTCTATAACTACAAGGAACATTACTGTACATCTCACAGCAATAGGATACTTGAAATTTCAAATGCAGAACTGGGTGGAAATTTTCTTTTTTTTCTCATACAATTTTCTTACCCTGAGAACAGTAAATCTCTAGAATTTCCTACTCCCCTAGTGAAAGCCACAGGAGGAGATCTAGCTATGATACTGATATCATTCCAATTGCTGTAGGAGTTGAGATCCTTTTTCATGTATTCATCCTTAGAAATAGCTGGTAAACTAAGAAAGCTATATAATCCCATTTCACTATTTACAGTGAAGTTAATATTTTCATAGATTCATAGATGCTAGGACCAGAAGGGACCTGAGCAGATCATCCAGTCTGATCCCCTGCCATGGGCAGAAAAGAATGCTGGGGTCAAATGACCCTGGCAAGGTATCTATCAGCCTCCTTTTGAAGACCCCCAGGATAGGAGCAAGCACCACTTCCCTTGGAAGTTGGTTCCAGGTCCTAGCCACCCTGACTGTGAAGTAGTGCTTCTTGATGTCTAGCCTGAATCTACTCTCCATCTACTTATGGCTGTTATTCCTTGTTACTCCCAGTAGTGCTTGAGGGAACAGGGACTCTCCCCTTGCCTGCTGGTCTCTCTTGGCAAGTTTACAGATGGCCACCAGATCCCCTCTCAGCTTTCTCTTGTGGAGGCTGAACAGGTCCAGTCTTGTAGCCTCTCTTCGTAGGGTTTGCCCTGCTGACCCTGATCATGAGAGTGGCTCTCCTCTGGACCCTCTCAGTGCAGTCCACATCCCTCCTGAAGTGCGGTGCCTGGAACTGGACGCAGTACTCCAACTGTGGTCTGACCAATGTTGCATAGAGAGGGAGGATCACCTCCTTGGACCTGCTTGTGACACATCTGTGGATGCATGACAAGGTGTGGTTAGCCTTCCTGACCATGTCCCCACATTGGTGGTCCATGGTCATCTTGGAATCAATAGTGACTCCAAGATCCTTTTCTGCGTCTGGGCTGACGAGAATGCAGCTCCCCAGCCTGTAGGTATGTTGATGGTTCTTTGTCCCTAGGTGCATTACCTTGCACTTGTCAGTGTTGAAATCCATCCTGTTCTCATCCATCCACATCTGTAACCTGTTGAGATCTAGTTGTAGCCTGTCCCTCTCTTCCAGTGTGCCCACTTCTCCCCACATCTTAGTGTCATCTGTGAACTTGAACAAGGTGCTTTTCACCCTCTTGTCCAAGTCACTGATGAAGATGTTGAACAGTGCAGGCCCAAGGACCAAGCCCTGGGGAACCCCACTGCCCACATCCCTCCAGGTCAAATATGACCTGTCCACCACCACTGTCTGCAGCCCTCCAGCCAATTAGTGACCCATCTGGCTGTGTAGGCATTGACACCACAGTTGCCTAATTTTTTAATGAGAATGGGGTGAGAGGCAGTATTAAAGGTTTTCCTAAAGTCCAGAAAGACTACATCCACCGCAACACCTACATCCAAGGATTTTGTGACCTTGTCATGGAACGCAAATAAGTTGGTCAGAAGGGACCTGCCTCTAATGAACCCATGTTGATTGCCCCTGACCATAATCTCCCCAGCTGGTTCCTCGCAGATGTGCCCTTGGATAATTTTCTCAAAGAGCTTTCCCAGGACCAAAGTAAGACTAACAGACCTATAGTTTCCTGCATCTTCTTTCCTCCCTTTTTTGAAAATGGGGACCATATTGTCTCTTTTTCAGTCCTCTGGCACCTTGCCAGAGTATCACGAGTGCTGGTAAAGCCGTGCCAGTGGTCCCACATGGGGCGGGGACACACTTAATGTCACATTTAAAGTGACACAGAATGTCTATGCTATAGAAAAATCTGGAACCCGGGTTTCCAAATTCTAGGCAAGTACTTTAATCACTAAAGCCTACAATCTTCATAAAAGCATGGGGAACAATATAAAGCAAGTACTGCATTGCAAGCAGCATCATATTCTACTCTCTATGTTCACATCAACTTCAGAGGCAGCAGTTTTAATTTTTTCATTTTCTGATGGCATTGGATGGGTCTTATGGGAAATACATTACCTGTGAACCAGTGATTGGTGACCAAGAAATTATACCTTACTTCCTCTTGTAAAAAAAAATAAAAGATCCAGGTGCTGGGTGATGTTCCTCATGTATTGCTGCTGAATCATGCTGTTGCTGACTATATCTGTGAGGATCCTCGCATAGCGTTCTTACTGACCTTTGCAATTCAGGGAAACAATCTTCTATGCAAGTTTGGAGGATCATAAGGGCCTGCGTGGAACTTAGCTAACCTTCAGGAGTCAATGACCACCTACAAGAAGGTGCTGAAACACGTCTCTTCCCCTTGGTCCTTGGTAATGTGTCTCCAAACTGCCGTGCCAGGGATTCCTTTGAGAACAGTATCCCTATAGATGGATGGATGGACCTCCCAGACTGCATGTTCTTTTCAAAACAAGTTCTGTGATACCAGACAGGATTATTATTCATCTACCACCACCAGGAAGGCACTAATCCACTCCTTCCCCTTGGTGAATTAGTGCCTTTCTGTTGGTGGTAGATAGGAATAGGAATGCACTGTTCTTTCATTTTCTAAGTCAGACTAAATCTTTTGCTGAAACTGTCTGGCAAAGTGATGGAATTACCCCATAAATGCCTTCTGCCCTGGGAAGAAGTTTAGTGGAGACAGACCAAAATCTGAGCAGGAATTCAGAATCTGGCCCTAAGTGCATTCATCCACAAAGGTTTTTTTTAAAAGTTGCAGTGTTTGAGTCACTACAATGACTACATGCAATCTTGGTGAGATTCAGAGTTCCTGGAATAATAGCAGTTTTGTATATCAGATAGGGTGCACAGTATCAAACTGCATAGAGTTGAAATCATTTATCCAAACCAGCCTCACAGAACTGCCATAAAGTATCACTCTCAGATTGCCTGGATAAATGATTGACAGATAGGCAAAGGGCCCAGGTCTCCTTCTACTGTTTAAAAGATAGTTACATGTTTTCTTTGAATAACCAGACCTAAAGAACACCACCCTACTGGAAGAGTAAGGGCTGGTGAGAGAGGACTTGAGAGGAATAAGAGCTATACTTTGCCACTCTTTCTCAAGTTCAAAATTATTGTGCAGGATGCAGTTAGTACTCAACTGCTATTAGGGTAGTAGAATTATCCTAATTTTTGCTTATATGGCCTTTTCAAGAAGACTGTCAACTCATGGACATTCAAAAATTAATTTGTTATTCTTTTTGTGCAATTTTACTTACAAAAACTTCACCCACTAAACTACCTGGTGCAATACTCAGCCTCAAATCCCACAATGAGTGAAGCAGACTATTTAATATGGAACATGGCCAAAACTCAAACATGAGCACTATACTTTTTTTAGTGCTAAGTAAAGCTCTTGTAAGCACATTACAAAAATGTTCATCACAAAAAGCTGCATTATTGACCACAGCTATATCATGTTAGCAAATTTTAACCAGAACTACCAGTGAAATCAATGGGGATTTTTGCTTAGCAACTGATATATTGTATGGTTCCATGCTGGTTTTGTTCAGTGCCACTGAGTAAAATATCTGATCATATACAAGCCCCACAGGCTTCAAGCCAAAAGTAAATGGAACTATACTTGTGAAGAGAATATTGCCTACTCTGATATTATAGTTGCTTTAAAGAAAACTAAGTAATAAAGCAAATGTTTATAAGTGGATATAAACAGATTATCTTTTTCATGAATACTTTTGTCATTTTGTATTTTTCCACTCTAAAACAGAAATTACCTGAAAAAAATTATTCTGGATCAAAATGTTTCCTTTCACTATCATCTATTTTTATTCTATGATATATTTGATTTGTTCTCATTTGAAATGTTGCATTAAAATGAAAAGTTAAAATCAGTGATTCTTAACCAGAGTGTCATGAGATCTGTTCAGGAGTGCTGTGGAGTGTCACACAAAGTTAGCACAGTTAGGTGTGCTAACATGATGAACATGATAAACCCTGAGATTTCACATAGGAATCCATAATGTTAAAAGCATTCTGGCCCATTTTGGTCTTTCTGAGTTCTTAGCAACAAAACTCCTTTATTATTTTTCTGTAGTCAAAAGTCAGTGAAAAACAAAGAGCTGATATTTTCTAAAGGATGCCTTGAGTCCATCAAGGGGTGCATTGAGTATGAAGAGGTTGAAAACCACTAGTCTAAACATTATTTTTCAAAAGGATCAAAACAGAATGCTTTGATCAATAGAAATGCTCCATTTTGATTATTCTTTGCAACATAAAATTGCAATTAAATCAATGCATTTCCAAGACATATTTTGTTTTCTATTTACTAATATTATCCAATAGAAAAATGTTCTGCAGAAAATTCCAAACAGCTTGACAGGTAACAGAGGGCTTTCCAACATGCACTGACAAGAAGTAGCAGGACTGTTTTAGGTGCAAGTCATTAACCAAAGTCTAATACTTCCTGTAACAATCTGGTTTCTGGTAACCTCCTTTCTTTAGGTTGAGAGTCCAGTACCTGTACCATCCCTGTACCTGGCACCAAATATTCCCTCTAGATTGCCACCTTGGGCATATTTGGCCAAACTGTCGCAGCTGTGCCTCTTCCCTAACCACTTCTTGTACTCTTCTATATACTGCCACAAGCAGCCTGTGCAAGGGAGTAAGGTGGAGCTGTACTTTACCCATACTCTCCTTCATAGACATATGAAAGTCCTTATGTATGTATGTATATAGACACACATGCACACACACACAAATACACACACACACACACACACACACACAAACACTAGCCGATTGCCCATCATGAATGATGGAGCATTTCAGGGAGAGCTTACATGCCACCCCTCCCTCCCCCACTCACACTTTGGGGCCAGCCATGTAAACCAGGGATGGCCAATTATTTTGGGTGGAGGGCTGTGTACTAAGTTTTGGCAAGCGGTTGAGGGCTGCACGGGTAGCTCTGTACCTTGTTAGGTACCCCACCCCCTGGTTGCCATCTTGTGACTGGAAGTCCCACCCCCTAACCCCTGACCTTTGCCACCAGAAGTCCCTCCCGTTGCCCTCAGAAGTACTCCTTTCAGCAAGGGGTTTTGCCATCTTGGAACCAGAAAAATATCAAATCATATTCTAAAAGGGAAACATCTACAGCATTTATTAATATGATTTAAAAAAATATTTTTGTCTCAATGTACATGTTTGTGTAGCGTACATAGAGGTGATTGCACAATAGTGGACGTCTTATGCTTCTATATTGTGGGGGGGAGATATAGGTTTGTGGGGGGCTGTGGGTCTGTGGGTATGTGGGGTGAGGGAGAATATAGGTGTGTGTGTATATGTGGGGTGTAGGTGGGTATGGGATTTGTGGCAGTCTGTGTGTATGGCAGTGCAAGGGGAGTGTGGGTGCATGTGTAGGGTGGGATGTGCATGTGGGACCCACCCTATGATCACATACACACCCCACACATTCTGCCCCTGCCTGCACACACACACACACGCACACACACACACACTCTGCCCCTGGCTACACACACAACCGGACCCACATACTCTGTCCCTGGCTGCACACCCACACTCACCCCCCATTCTGCCCCTGGCTGCAACCCCCTCCCCCTGTGGCTCCCCTCCCGCCCTCTTGGCTGTTCTCAGGGCCCAGTGGCAGCACATTGTCACTGTGCCCCACCTTTCCCACTCCTTTCACCCCCCCCCGCATCCTTCCCCTTCCTGCTGGCTTTTGTTGGGATCTGGTGGTGGCAGTGCAAGCTTACTTACCTCCCCTGTGCCTGGGAGGTGGTGCCACCATGGGTGGGGTGGGGGAGGCACACAGTCGTACTGCCTGGGGTACATGGGGCTGGAGGCAGAGGGGTGGCAGCACAGGCTGGTGGGTGGTGGCCACCACTACCATATGCAAGCTCCCCTCCCCTCCCATTCCTGTGAGCCAGCATTGGTGTGGGGTGGAGCAGCAGGGGGTGGGGAAATCCATGGGCCTGTATCAGGAGTGGCAGAGGCTGGGGGTGGGGGAGAGCACAGGGGTGTTGGAGGTGCAGTGGCACTGTGGGGTTCTAAGTGGCGGCTGCCACGTGCAAGCTCCCCTCCCCCCACCATTCTGGGGAGCCGGTGCGGGGTGGAGCAGCAGGGGATGGGGGTTGCACTGGGCTGCACCAGGGATGTTGGGCCAGAGGCAGAACAGCGGCATCATGGATGCTCTGTGCCCACCCCCCATCATTCTGGGGCCAGAGCCAGAATGGTAGCACCATGGGATCCTGGGTGGTGGTGCTGTGCCCCCGCCTACCTCCTCACCCCATTATTCATGATGGGCAATTTGCTAACATACACACACACACACACACACACACACACACAGAGGGAGAGAAAGAGAGAGAGTTGGTTTAAAGTTTGGATGCAAAGCAGGATTCAAAGGGGGCTGTAGCTTCACCACTGCACCCCTCCTACCCCTGGATCCTCACTTGGATGGATATGTATATATGCTGCATCAAAAGTTTAAACCAACTGCCTGGAAAGGGCAGCAGCACTTTTATTCAGGAAGTGCTGAGTGGGTCAACTGCCTTCATGGCTCTTTATCATCTCCTTGATTCCTGCTAATCTGTCTCTACACCACAGGTGTTAACACCCTTCTGTCCTTTTTAACAGTCATAAGTCCCACTATTTAAACTGGCCTTTCTTCCACAATGTTGCTGTCTGCTAGCCATCTCTGGTAATGTCTCTTCTATTTCACAGCCCTGCAGACTGGTTTTAGCTCTAGCTAAAAATCTTAACTCAAGTGTATTAACATTAAGTTAGGTGTAAAAAAGGCTGGCACTGAAGTATTGGTGTCACTGTCAAGATGCTCAGTAAGGCTAGATGTTGTTTTACTGAACCTGAACGAGATGCACATTTAAGTGTAATGACTATAGCACTAATGAAACAATATTTTTTTACTATTTCTTGCCTAGTTTGTTGTGCTTTTTTAAAACTTTATATATAATCTAGAAAATTAACGCACATTCTAATAATTATGTTTGGTTTTGCTTTGATCTTAAACTGAATAATAAACTGCTAACCCGCTAGCATATTAGCAAAGCATCTAGTTACTCTTTAAAAAGATGTGTTCTGTTACATGTAATAATGCGCCACACTTTCCTGCCCTGGTGCAGGGGGGCTGGACCCAGTGATCTGTAAGGTCCCTTCAAGTCACTAACAATTATGAAACTATTAGGCCTATGCAAGTAGGCAGCTATTTAATCCGGCTTCGGATCTTGCCATTTCAGATGCCAGGGATCTGATCGGGACCTCTGGACTGGGTTCCCATTTCCATCTGGCTGAAGAGGCTCCTAAGCTTCGGAGCTGCCTCAGAGATCTGGCCACAGGGTATAATGGGGAATCAATGAAATATCTATAACTTTGTTGTTTTTTGTCTTATTTGGATGAAACTGGCAGGGGTGGTAGCCTCTGCTGAGAGCATGAAGCCTGCCAAGTTTCAAGAAGATCTGTACAGGGGTTTGCAAGAAACTGCACCTCAAGCTGCTGACAGGCAAAACTCACGACATAGATGACCCTGTGTGTGTTAAAGCGAAGCAGGCTGAAAACTGCAGGAGTGGTGCCCCCCTTCCCTTATAAGGCTCTCAAGAGGCAGTTTTCCCCAAGTCCCCGCACCAATCTTCTTGAAACTTGGCAGGCTTCATGCTCTCAGCAATTTCATCCAAGTTTCATCCAAATCAGACAAAAAAATAACAATGTTATAGATATTTCATTGATACCCTATGGCTGGATCTCTGAAGGGGCTCCAAAGCTTTTCTGAAGTGGTTCAGAAGCTCCGAACCACTTCAGAAAGCCTAATGAAGCCAGCACTTCAATGCAGACATGCTGCTTTGGATGCTGAAGTGTCTGAAGCTTCTCCACATCTGAAGCACAGTCTGAAGCCTCACACAGCCCTCGAAACTATGAAAACATCTGCACCCCGCTTTTCAAAATCCCAGATCCACCGATGAGTATATCCTTGATTTTCCTGAAATTAAATATACTAAAAAGGATTTTTTTTACTTTTTTCTAAATGCTTTTGTAATTTTTAATGGCTAATACTCACAAATCAACTTAGCCCATACTCACCTTGTATAATTACCTATGGTGATCGAATGTTTTAGAAAAGAATTGGAACTTTAAGCAACAGATGGATCTAAATGCTCAGGATGGAATAAACTGACAATTCAAGAACCATTCCCATATGAAAAATGTTGCCTCTGCCAAAAAAACAGTGATAGATCCACTTCTGATAACTGCCAGCAAAGGGGAGCAGGAGCAAAATGTGAGAACAGAGTGTGACTGCAGCTGGAGGCTCTGATATAAGAACTCTGCTGGCAGGACAGACAAAGAGGCAGAGCTGAAATTCTGGAGATTTTGGACAGAGGTGAGGGGCAAATAATACTGCCCTCACAGACGTTCATTTACCTTTGACAATGCTGTGCAAACCTAAGGACTATTAAATCCTATGTTCCAGATGACTAATAAATGCTAACTTCTTTTTCAAAATGTTGCCTGGCATTGCTACCAATACCTGCATAAAGAAGTAAAGTCCTAGGTGTGCAAAAGGATTTGCATGGCATTTGAGCATTTAACTGCCACTATGGCAGCAAAATTTAAAGTTTAGATCCTCGGCTGCCCTGGAGGCCCTGACAATCTGTAGGCACCTGGCTTTTTCCCAGTAAAGTTCTTTGCAGCCTACAGCACAAGTTTCTGACGTACACTGAAGTATCTCAGTCTGAAGAGTGCTGAGCAAGTAGATATCTAACCCTTCTGAGATCCACATACTAGGCTGTTCTTTGCCTACATATAATGCAGGGCATGATGTGTTGGATGTGCTGAGATATATCCACCAGACAACATTCCACATAAAATCCTTACTTTTTCTGCATATGTTTTATCTGGCAACTTAATGCAGGGGTCAGCAACCTTTAAATAACAGGAGATCGAATTAACAGTTTGGTTCATGGCATGCTAGAAGTGGCAGTTGTTAGATATTCTGCCACTAGATGGTACATTCTCATGCTGGCAGGTCAGATAAAACACATGCACATTTGGTGGGTTAAATAAAATCTCTTTGTTGCCGACCTTTCCTAAGTGGTGAGGCTACTCACACAGAATGGGGGAGATCTATCCAAATCACTCCTCTGCCTGAAGGGATTTAAGCCCACATTTCTCAGGAAAGTGCCCTAATCATCATGCTACAGAGCAGAGTGGGGTGGGAGCTCTCAAGACCTCCTCTTGAAGCTGCTTTCAGTTGCTTGTTCTAGTGGCAGGGGAAGAAAAGAGAGAGACTCTCCAGGGTAGTAATGGCACTCTACTAATAAGGCGAGGCATACATCCTAGCCCTTGCTGCAATAAAAGCTTACTGTAATATTCTTAAATATCCTTGGACAGAAGAGAACGCAAGTACAGCATACAGCTCTATATTTTAGCAGTTATGAAACTTATCTGGAGAATTTGAGATCTGGATCCAGGTTCTGATACAGTGAGTGTTTAAACACATGATAGTAGTTTTATAGTTTCATAGTTGGTAGGTTGGAAAGGACTTGAGCAGATCATCAAGTCTGATGTCCTACCGTGACAGGAAAGAGTACTGGGGTCAAACAACCCCAGCAAGGTGTTCATCTAGCCTCCTCTTAAAGACCCTAGGGTAGGAGCCAGCACCACTTCTTTCGGAAGTTGGTTCCAGATCCTAGCCGCCCTGACAGTGAAGTAGCACCTCCTGATAGCTAGCCTGAATCTACCCTCTGCCAGATTATGACCATTATTTCTAGTCACTGCTGGTAGTGCTCAGGGGAAGAGGGACTCCCCCAATGCCTGCTGGTCCCCTCTGACTAGTTTGCAAATGGCCACCAGATCCCCCCTCAGCCTTCTCTTGTAGAGACTGAACAGGTTCAGATCTCATAGCCTCTCCTCATAGGACCTGCCCTGCTGCCCCCTGATCATGACAGTGGCCCTCCTCTGGACCGTATCGATGCTGTCCACATCCCTCCTGAAGTGCGGCACCCAGAACTGGACACAGTACTCCAAGTGTGGCCTGACCAGCACCACATAGAGGGGGAGGATCACCTCCTTAGACCTGCTTGAGATGCATCTGTGGATGCATGACAAGGTGTGGTTGGCCTTCCTGACTGTGACCCCACAATGCCAGCCCATGTTCATTTTGGCATCAATAATGACTCCAAGATCCTTTTCTGCCTCTGCACTGAGGAGAAGGGAGTTCCCCAACCTGTAGATATGTTACTGGTTCTTCCTCCCCAGGTGCAGCACCTTGCACTTGTCAGTGTTGAAACCCATTCTATTCTCATCTGCCCACCCCTGTAACCTGTCTAGGTCCAATTGTAGCCTATTCCTCCCTTCTAGCATGCCCACATCCCCCCACATCTTAATGTCATCTGTGAATTTGAACAGGATGCTTTTTACCCCCTTGTCCAAGTCACTGAAGAAGATATTGAACAGTGTAGGTCCAAGGTCCGAGCCCTGGGGGACCTCACTGCCCACATCTCTTCAGGTTGAATATGACCCATCCACCACCACTCTCTAGGTGCACTCCTCCAGCCAATTAGTGACCCAATTGACTGTGAATGTGTCAATGCCACAGTCCCCTAGTTTTTTTAATGAGAATGAAGTGAGAGACAGTGTCGAAGGCCTTCCTAAAGTCCAGAAAGACTACGTCCACTACTACCCCTGTATCTAAGGATTTTGTGACCTGGTCATAGAAGGCCACCAGGTTGGTCTGACAGGACCTGCCTCTAATGAACCCATGTTGGTTGCTCCTAAGCATAACCTCCCCTGCTGGCCCCTTGTGGACATGTGCCAGGATAATTATCTCAAAAAGCTTACCCAGGATCGAGGTAAGACTAACTAGTCTATAGTTTCCTGGGTCCTCCTTCCTCCCTTTTTTGAAAATTGAACCACACTGGCCCTTTTCCAGTCCTCTGGCACCACAGCAGAGCACCATAAGTGTTTGTAAAGCCATGCCAGGGGTCCTGCAATGACCTCTGCTAGTTCCCTTAGCACTTTGGGGTGGAGATTGTCAGGACCTCCTGATTTAAATATGTCCAGTTCCTCCAGAAGTTCCCTGACTAGATCCTCACTGACCCTAGGCCTGGGTGCACCTCCCCTGGGGCCTACGGGGGTCCTGGTGTGGGGGGTGACCCAGTCCCTGCTCAGAAAAATTAAGGCAAAAAAATTGTTAAATAGGTTAGCTTTGTCATCTGGAGCGATGACCAGATTTCCAAGTGTGCCTTGCAGAGGCCCCACATTACCCGGTACCTTCTTTTTACCTCCTATGTATTTAAAAAAGGACTTCTTGTTGTCCTTGATCCAGGTAGCTAGTCCCAGTTCCATGATAAAGCATTTAAAGCAGGGTTTCTCAAAGGTTTTATGCCAAAGCCCATCAAACCAGGTATGGTTGTGGCCGTGGTTTGGCAAACCATGGCTCAGCAGTCACAGCTGACCACAGCTGGAATTTCTGGCTGGCAGACAGGTAAGGCTACCCCTACCATCTGGGTGGGAGGGTGCACCAAACTCTGTGTTGCCACAGGCCCTGCAGAAGGAGCTGCAGCCTCTCTGCTTGGCTCTGGGGGGGATGGGGTTGCCAGTCCATGGTCACTTCTGGTCCGGCAGCTGACTGTGCTGCAGACTGACAGCCAACCCATCGTGGCTTGAGTAGATCTTAACCTTGATCTTGAGTAGATTTAAACAAATCATAAAGCAGAAACTGGAGCCCAGGTCTCCCCTTCTACATGAGCCCTGGTCTATTTGTGCTCTCTCAGGCCTGTGAGTATATTACATATCTAATTAATCTGTGCACAGTAGAACTACTTCAGCAGAGGTGATTGAACCATCTCTCCCAATGCCCTTTCATAGAGTGAATAGGTCCTAGGGGGTGTTGGTTCAACTCCTTCAAGAAACAACCTTTTATAAACCTAGGTGAAGGCTCTAACCAGGACCATCCCTAGTGGGGGCAAATCGGGGCAACTGCCCCAGGCCCTGCACTTTGTGGGGCCCTGTGGAGCAGGATGGCACAGCAGTGGCATGGAGCTGGGCAGAGCAGTGTGTGCAGCTCTGTGTCCAGCTGCTCACTACCCCCCACCCCGGCCCCACTGCTGCTTCCGCCACTGCCAATGATGGTGGCAGCTTCTTCAGTCCAAGGCCTGTGGGATCAGAATGGGGGTGGGGCCCCTCATGGACTGATTTGCCTTGGGCCCCGCACCCTGCTCAGGTCAGCTCTGGCTCTAACTAGTTTGCAATTGAATGAAAGTTAACCACGAACACCCACTGCACTCCTTTGACAGGACCTGTTAGGACACTCATCTGGGAAATGTGAGATCTGATTTAAATCTTTACAACAAGTATGCACAAGAATATTCTTATCATCTCCTGTATTGCACACAAAGACAGAAGTTGGCTTTCCCACTGGCAAACTCACAGAGTTAGGAAATCACTTCAGGCCTGATTGCTTCCTGATTCTTTATGGCTCTCTCAGAGGTAGCTTCTTTTGTCCTACAAGGGAAATCTAGCTGAAACTAGCCTGAAGTACTTTCATGAAGTCTCCAACAGGCCATGCTTTACACGCACATGCCACGGTTAGTACGTTAGACTTTCCTAACACCAGCCTTTGAGATTTGCTCACAATATAGAGCAAAATATTTAAAATACACTCAGAAATATACATTTTGTGGAGCAGGATTTCCAAATAGTGTGTTTTCATGTCCTTTTAAGTGTTATTGTGCCAAAAATTCAGCTCAAATTTAACACATATTGAAATATGATCTTGGCTGGGACTGAGACAAACCAAGACTGGATCATTAGACATTTATTTATGAAACCCATAAAGTATTAAAGACTTCTGCAATTTCTCTTGTTCTGTCTGACTTAGTCACACACTTTCTGATGCTAGTGTCTGTGGTTCCTTTATTTGTCATCTTTTCACTAGGAAAAGTCTTCTGAGGCAAGTCACATGGTATGGTTACTAATTCGGCTTATGGTTTCAGTGAACCTTTTGAGAATCCAACAAATGTCTTGCCCGAGGGTTGACAACAAGAAAGAAACATGAAAAAAAGTATTTTCTCTCACACCTTTCTAGAACTGTGGGATCTGCAAAGTCTTATGAACCAGTTACAACACAATAAGTTTGCAAATGTGTTTTGAACAAAAACTCAGAAGGCTTCACACTGTTTTTACATGTTCCAATATTTTTTTATGTTTTCACAATTCACCTTAGTGTTACCACCTCAAATCTATACCACTTTAGCAACACACTTGTCACTATTTATTGAATCTCCTTCATGAATAAGGCTTTTCTGTTACTCATTTTGGCTTTTTGTCATACACCAAGTCTTATGTTTGAATTTCAACAGACTGACATTTTCTCCACATCCCTCACTTCAAGGATTCTGCACTTTTGACAAAAATAATTTACAACAGTAAAGCAGGAAGACTTCACATTAATGTTGCATATAGAAAATCAAAATGAGTGATGTCCCTTGAAATAAGAGACAGTTGAGATATGGAGTAACAAGGCCTAAGCCTTTCAAAATGTGGATGTACAGGTTACTCAGCATCCATTATGAAACAGAACAAGAGACTATAGAAACATTGCCAATTAACAAAAGTTAACTCTATTTTTCCTCCCCACTGTACCTGTAATTGTATACACATTCCACTTATATCTTATCGCTTTTTATAATTTATATTGTTATAGCCCCTGAATCATTCTGACTCTGTTCTATATGCCACTAATAATTTAAAATTCAACTTACCCAAAACAAAAAGTTGAAGACAAACATGGAGTATTTCATACAGCTGCTAACACCTGCCATTTTTAAAAGCAATGAAAGTGACCAAAATTACAGAAAAGTCTTCTTTATTTATGCTGTAGTCCTTTAGAAAAACTCTCAGGGAACGTTCTATGCTTTATTCTCTGACACAGAAAACAGAAGTCTTGAGGGAAACTAGTTACACTTATTTAAACAATGCATATTCCCTAGGTAATTATTAACCAGGGCATTAGAAAAACTATCAGGTGTTATCTCTGACTCCGCGCAAAGAATGTTCTCTCATTCTGTCCACAGGAGTCATATTTTTATGGTTTCCTATTGTGAAACACCTCAAACGTAAACAGATACTCCAAAGGACAGAGGAGAGGAAACAGGATTTCAAACCTTGGTTTTCTAACAAAGCACAATAAAATAGTCACTGGAGCTATGAAGGTTAAGCAGGAGTTTCACTGGGGGGAAGTGGTCTTTTATTTGCAGATGAACTCAGGATATAGACAAATTAATATTTAGACACTTTATCAGGAGAGGAGAAACCACCCCCTAGGGCAACTGTAACCGTTGCTGCAGTTTCATCTTCATGATCTTCTAATGATCAATGCAAGTTTAACCCAAGGGTGTGCCCTATTCTCAGTTGAATAGGATGGGTAGTCAGGAGAGGGTGCTGTGAGAGGGATGCCAGAATATCAAGCAGATCTCTCTTTCCTCTATAGAGTTAGCCCAAGCCCAAAGTTCTTAACTATATACAGTTTATTAAGGTATAATATACATAAACATAAAACTAAATATCATACACACACAAACACACACATACACACAGAGAACACTAACCAAAGTCACATCATATATATTTTTATTTATTTATTTATTCTTTTATTTACACAGAGAACACTAACCAATAACCAAGGTCAAACCCTAAATAACACTATTTACAATACAACATTTCAATTACAAAATATAAGGCGCAAACATGAACAATCTTAATAACATCTATTCCTTAATATAATCCCTGACCCATGGCAAGAGATAGTCCTCCTTCCAATGGGGAACTGTATGGGGTGTTTAGGAAGCACCAGGGGCCCCTCCCCTTAGGGCCTTGACTAGGCGGGGGGGCTGCTCACCCAGCTCCTTCTCTGGGTTTGCCCGCCCCAAATGTCTTTTCCCCCATGGGACCCAAGGACCCAATGACTCACGCTCCCTCAGGAGGCAGTGGTCAAAGCACAGCTCGATGGGGTCTCCTCTGCTGGAGTGCCTCTCCAGGCCTCTCCTGTGCTGCTGGGCTCCTCTCCACCCTGTGCCCCGCTCTGGGTACCAGGGGCTTAGCTCCTGTCAGCTGCTGCACTACTGCTGCTGGCTCCTGGGTGTTGGGCCTTATGCTGCAGCATGACTATTTCCCTGTGCCCTGATTCAGCACTGAGGGCACTCTTAGCACAGCGTGGACCCTTCAGGCTCTGGCCAGCCATCCTCACACCAGGTGGCTAACCCAAGCAGCCTCCGCTGCTCCCTGACTCCCAAGTCTCAGGCCTGTGCACCGCCCTGCACATTGTGAAACCTGGCTGCTTGTAGGGATATGGGGCCTGAGCTGCCTCACTGCAGCCCCCAAGGCTCTGCCAGAGTTGCAGGTGCAAGCTGCCACAGGCAGCTCCAAAGCCTGGGCTCCGTGGACTGAACTGTGCACTGTGATGGGCTCAAGCAGTCTCGCACTGCTCCCAAGGCCAGGTCTCCTCACACCTTCCCTCTGTACCTTCAACAGCCCAAGTGGTCTCCTCCAGTGGCAGCTTCAGGAGCCTTGGGCCTATTGCCTGCTGGCAGAGAGCTCCCCAGCTTTTCTTGGCTCTGCTCTTCTTGAGTCCCTCACTGCACCTGCCCCTCATGCTAGGCACGCAGCTCCTTTTATATGCTCCAGGGCTCCGCCCTTGAAGTCTTCCGGACCTGACAGTTTACAGTCTTCAATCAGGTCCAAGGGAGCTCTTCTCCCCTTCCCCTCAGGAAAGGGGTGTGACTTTTTCTCCTCCTGATTGGTGGATGGTGTCCATCAATCAAAACAGCAGGATCTCAAGTCTGGGACTCAACCCAAACTCTGAAAGATGAACCTAATATACAAGCTTTGATTATGTAACTTTGACCCCAAATGGAATAGCATTGAGGCTGGAGTTCCTGGCTCCCAAAGGCATTCAGGAATGCCTAAAATCCAAAAAAGAGTCATACGCCCAGTGGAAGAGAGGGACTATCACCAAAGAGTAGTATTCCTTCATCGCTTGGGCTTGTAGAGGGACTGTTAGGAAAGCTAAGGCAGATATGGAACTAGTGCTAGCATCAAGGATCAAGGACAACAAAAAGTCCTTTTTTAAATACATAGGGAGTATGAAGAAAGCACCAGGTAATGTGGGGCCCCTGCAGGATATGCTTGACAATCTGGTGGTTGCCCCAGAGGAAAAGGCAGACCTTTTTAATAATTTCTTTGTCTCCATTTTTTTGTGCTGGGACCAGGACTCCCCCACTGAGATTCAGGATGGACTCAGGAGAGACTCTGACAGGCCTAGGGTCAGGGAGGACTGAGTTAGGGAACTTCTGGAGGGGTTGGACATATTCAAATCAGCAAGTCCAGATGCTCTCCACCCTAGGGTGCTGAAGGAATTGGCAGAGGTTATCAAGGGGCCCCTGGCAAGGTTTTATGAGCACTTGCGGTGCTCTGGCCAAGTGCCTGATGACTGGAGGAAGGCCAATGTGGTCCCCATTTTCAAAAAAGGGCTGACAGAGGACCCGGGTAACTAAAGGCCCGTTAGTCTTACTTCAATTCTAGGGAAGCTCTTGGATAAAATTGTCCGGGAGCACATCTGGGAAGGACTAGCAGTGGGGATGAGACTCAGGGTCAACCAGCATGGGTTCATTAGGGGCAGGTCCTGTCAGACCAACCTGATTGCCGTCTATGATTAGGTCACAAAATCATTGGATGCAGGTGTCGCGGTGGATGTAGTCTTTCTGGACTTTAGGAAGGCCTTTGACACTGTCTTTTACCCCATTCTCATTAAAAAGCTAGGCAACTGTGGAACTGATGCCTACACAGTCAGATGGGTCGCAAATTGGCTGAGGGACTGCACCCAGAGAGTGGTGGTGGATGGGTCATATTCGACCTGGAGGGATGTGGGCAGTGGGGTCCTCCAGGGCTTGGTCCTTGGGGCTGCACTGTTTAATCTCTTTACTAGTGTCTTGGACAAGGGGGTGAAAAGCACCCTGCTCAAATTAATTGACAACACCAAGATCTAAGGTGCGGTGGGCACGCTAGAAGGGAGGAAAAGGATATAGCTGGACCTGGACAGGTTACAGGGGTGGGTGAATGAGAATAGGATGGGATTCAATACTGACAAGTGCAGGGTGCTGCACTTGGGCAGTAAGAACTAGCAACATGCCTATTGGCTGGGGAACTCCTTTCTTGAAAGCACAGTGGCAGAAAGAGACCTTGGAGTCGTTATTGATTCCAAAATGAACATGAGCCATAAATGTGAGGACGCGGTCAGGAAGGCCAACCACACCTTGTCATGCATCCACAGATGCATCACAAACAGGGCCAAGGA
>JAGPOW010001296.1:76650386-76689865 GCA_030014935.1 Caiman crocodilus | reverse complement strand
GATCCTCCCCCTCTATGTGACACTAGTCAGGCTATAGTTGGAGTACTGCTTCCAGTTCTGGGCGCCATACTTTAGAAGAGATGTGGCCAGTATTGAGTTCGAGAGGGCAGGTGAGGGTGCATGTAGCGTCGCGCCCAGGGTTACACTTCCATGGATCTACTGGCAACACTCCTGCCAATGTAACCCAGTAAGCTGTTAGCTTTCTTGGCAATGAGGGCACTGTGCTGACTCATATTCATCTTATTATCCACTGTAACCTCATGGTCCTTTTCTGCAGAGATGCTGCTTAGCCAGTCAGTCCCCAGCCTGTACCAGTTCATGGCATTGTTCTGTCCTAAGTGCAGGACTTTGAACCTCATGAGATCTCTTTTGATCCAATCCTCCTATTTGTCTATGTCTCTTTGAATCCCAGCCCTAGCTTCCAGCATATCTACTAATCCCCTCAGCCTGGTGTCATTAATGAAGTTATTGAAAAAAAGTGGACCCAAAACTGACCCCTAGGGCACACCAGTTGATACCAGCTGCCAACTAGACATTGTGCCATTGATTATTAAACTTTGAGCCCAACTATTCAAATAAGTAAATGCAGTCACAAATGAATCATGAGAGTAGTTTAAGTGCCATATAAACTTATTTTACAGGATCTTTAAGAGAAATGAAACAACCACATCTAGCAGTGACTTTGAGAAGATAAATCCAGTTGTACATAGAGTTTTATTTGGAATGGATACATCACTAGATTAGAACTTGCATTGTACCAGAAACTACATAAAAACAAGTTGTCTCGGATGACTGGTATTCATTAAACATTGATGAGTTTTAGCATTGTTTTATATGAAATGTTTGGCCAAAAGAAAAAAAAAACCCTAAAGAAAAATGAGCTAAAAATGTAAGAGAGTTTGACAAAGAAATTGAGTACAAACTTGCACACAATGGTCTTTCAGCACTTAGTATGGAAAGATTTTGCATGGTATAAAGGAACACTTTGTAGTCCAATGTTTGTTTCCACATTTTCTTCTCACTTCATTATCTGGGTTCATCACTCAGAACATAAAACAACCCCCAAGTCACTGTAAACCTTGCTGCATGACTGTAGAGATCCCCAACAATTAAAATGGCCCTGGCTGATCCTTAAACTGGAAACAACTTAAAACAAGCCAGAAATTACTTTAAATTGTTTTGAAAATGGAAACAACATCAAGGTTTCTTGTTTCTTACACTTCAAATTGTTTGGGGCAAAAGACCAGCACAGTTGGAGATCTGGTTATATCATATATATGGCTAAAGTGAGTTTAGATGGTATAATACTCTTTAGTCCTGAATTTTAGCCCAGCCTTAAGCCCACATGCAGTTTTGCAGGCACAGTTTTACGTTCAATAGCTGTATTTCCTGAGGTAATTTACTAGGGCTGCTGGGATTGGTTTTGAACTGTTCTTGTCAGAAAAGAACCCATTAAACAGTAACTACGAGGAAACCCCAGAAGAATCCCAGTTCTTCCTCAGCCTGTCAGCATTTGTCTTGTAGGTCATTTACCTAAAATCACCAGGCCTGTTAATTTTTTATGAACTTTATGAAGAAAGAAAAATGGACTTTCGTAGGAGTAGACTGGTACACGTCTTTTAAACTGGTAAGAAGAGAAACAGTGCCAAATATATTCCCACTGTGGCAATGGTGTAAAAGATATGGCTCGCAGGCCAAGTCCAGCCCATGAAGCCCTATCATCCAGACCCTGGTGCTATCCATGTGTCTTAGGTTAGATTCAGGCTGCCAGCTGCGCTTGGAGCCAGTCTGTAGGCCAGGTCTGGCCTATGGACTGGCCCAGCACCACGCATCCAGCCCACAAGGCCTAATGAGTTTGACACCCCTACACTGTGGATTCATTGCTATATAATTTGTGGTTTTTATATGAATGTATTTTAATCATTACATCTTTTGAATCTATGCTTGATGTCCTTAAAATGCCTCCTATAAGGTCAACCAGAGGGTCAAGGTACCAGTTCTGAATGGATTAAAGCATTAGCACCATAATCAGCTAGTTTTGGATCCCTATTTAACTGTGCATGCCAAATTGTTCTGTCTTTCCTGAAGAACCTTCTTAATCATTTAGACTACCACACAGGTATATAAAAATTAAATACTTTGCTTTGAGAATCGGAAATATAAATACTGACTTGCCTAACAGCTTGTCATCATAAAGTTATCAGTCAAATCTGAGTCAGTTACTTGAACATAGTGACTGGGTGAGGCCAGCACATTAACATAGAGTAAATACAAGTCCAGGGATATTCTGACATCATTTTTCGATTGAGTAATAAACTTGTGATTAAATTGAGACAGCATATCAGAAAAGTCCCATGGCACTTGTCCCACAACCCAGGTATAACCATCTGGTTATAATGCTAAAGCTATGGAGTGATCTATGGTTTTGGAAAGGAGAGTGCAGATGGTGTAGTGCATCATCACATAACACATTTTTCCAGTTCAAAATCAAAGCAAAAACCAATATAACTATTAGAATGTGTATTACTTTATATATCATAGACTATGTATAAAAAATACAACAAACTAGGCAAAGTAATCAAAGGATGTTGTTCCTTTAGTCTTATTTTCATTAGAGTTAAACATATGCCTCTTTCAGATTCATAAAACAGAATCTAGCCTTGTTCAGCATCTTGACAGTGCATCCAATGCTTCACTGAAAGTTGTTTCCACACTTGAGTTGATGTTCACCTGAATTAATGTTTTCACACCTGTATTAATATTTTATCTAGAGTTGAAAAAAAATCTTTGGCACTATGAAATAGGAACTACATTAAGAGGAGCAGCTAACAGACAGCAGAATCACAGAAGAAAAGATAGCTTAATTAGTAGAACATAAAGACTATTAAACAAGGAGAGAGGATAACACCTGTGAAATGAGGAGTTGAGAAGGAATCAGGTGAATTATAGCAAGCTATGTAGTGAAGTGACTCCCTTGCTGCTTTCTGAATAGAAATGCTGCTGCCACTGTCAGGTAATTGATTTTAAATTCTGGATGAACCAGGAATCAAAGACGGGGAGGAGGCAGTGCAACTGGTTAAGTCTCACTGGGTGTGTTTAAATGAGACGCTTTAATGTGCATTAGACTAATCTAATGCACTTTCAAGCATCACCAAAAAACCTGTACTGGGCTAATGTGCATTAAAATAAGCTAATGTACATTTTTCTAGCACCTGAAAATACAGGATACCTGAACACGATCCAAATTTGACATACTTTGTTGTTTGCCCTTGGAATTTTTCTTCAACATGGAGATAAAAAAACAACAGGGCTAGGGACATAAGTTACACAAACTGATTTAAGTGATCAGAAACTGGTTTAAACCTGTAACAGAACAGAAGTTCAGTGTACATAAAATACTTTCAAATGACTGAAAATGATTTAAGATAAACCTGTTTGACTGTAGTATCAGACTTAACTGATTTAGGTCAAACTGATTTACAGAACTTCTGTCCCTGGTTTAAGTTAACTCACAGTCCCCCAGCATCCCAGGGCTGGGCTGTGCTGTCTGCTCCAGTGGAGCAGGGTTGGCCTCACCACTCTCCTTGCTAGCCAGATCACTATCACTACTCTGGCTGGCTGAGAAGGGAGTAGGAATGGGAAATACTGCTATGGACTTCAGGCAGGGTCTGCCTGGCAGGGGTGCAGCACAGCCCTGCTAGGCAGACCCCAGCTGAGATCCCATGGTGGTGGGACCTTTACCTCAGGATACTGGCATCTGGCCATGCCCCTCATTTCTGCTCCTCAAGCAGCGAGTAGGAGGTGGGGAAACCTGACAGGTTATGCCATGTCGGGGCAGACCCTGGCTGAGGTCCTGTACTGGTAGGAGAGGGGAGGGAGCGGGGATTAACCTTCCAACTACTTTTCCTCAGGCTACTGGCTTCTGGTCACAGCCCCACTCCTGCCACTTGAGCGGCAAGGGGTGGGGTAAGCCTGGCAGCAGCTGCTGTGCTCATGCTAGGCAGACCCCAGATGGGGTCCCATGCTGGCAGCAGAGGGGAGGGAGGTGGGACTTAATGGCCAGGGGCTGAGGTTTGGCCATGCTCCCCACCATTTGAGTGGAGAACAGGGAAAAGCATGGAAGGCGCTGCTTCCCCCTTCCCCCTCTAGGCACACCCAAGCTGGGGACTGTGCAGGCCAGGGTCAGGGTTTAAACCCCTCCCAAATCATAATCAGTGGCCTGCTAGGGCCTGGCCATACCCTTCTCCACCAAGCTCAGCTTCCCTCCAGCCTTCTGGTCACTGCTGAAGGGAAGGGAGGGTTTGCTCTAGCTCTCCCCAGCTTCTAGCCTGAGCTATGGTAGGCATGTGGCTGCATTTCCAAAATCAAAAGTGAAAAGTCTATTCACTTGCTTCTTGGTTCAATCTACCCAAGTTAGACTAACCTGAAAAGATTTAATCGATTCAGGTTTAGACTCTTTGACTGTCTATACTTAGCCCCAAGGAAACATAAAAGCCATATTCAAAATGAGGTTAGCAGCCTTCCATAAGAAAATTCCCAGTGGGTTCATCAACATGTGACACTACGTCACTGTAGCTACAAGCTATGGTGCCATAGCTTGTTGCTATGGTGATGTAGTGTTGGTGGGCATGAACCATGACACTGATGCTACTGCAGTAGGGTCAGAAATAACCTATGAGCCACCAGGACTGCACAGTAACAATAGTTTCTGTGCAGTCATTTAGTACTTGCTTTAACAAGATTAGATTAGTTGTTAGATTAGTAACAACAGTGAAATCGGGTGCACATGTAGACAGACCCAATATAATACAAAATTGTAAGCTGTAAATTAAAAGAATTGGATCTAAATTCAGCCTTCAGTCATGTGGTCTATCTATAACAACAGTTAGATCTTATTACACTGCTATGAATACTAATACTTGAACAGAAAAATAGTCTCCATGATTTTAGCTAAGAATGAAATTCAGGAACTATTTCAAAGTCAGACTCAGCTGACGCCACTTTAAATTCAGAGTAAAATAGGGTATGACTATTTTAGTCAACATAAAAACCTCATACAAATATACTAGATATCACAAAGAGAATCCTACCTACTTGATTATTGAATGGGCTGCTTCATAATCGAAGAACCAGGGCTACACTGGGATTTCCTACCTGTTCCAATTCACTCAATCCTTTGTCTACGGCGTGCACAGTTATTAAAAAAACCCCCGGCATACAAGGCAACTACCAGGCTATGCTGTTACAGATAGATTCTTGGCAACAAATACAGTACTTGTCTCAGAATAGCAGGGTTGAGTGTGTATGAATGTGGAGGAGACGCTATAAAAATAACTTGAGAAGAGTTCAAATACAAGATACCATAGTGCCCTTACAGACCTTATGAACTAGAACATGATATGGTGTTGGAACATATACAACATTGCCAAGTCTTGCAGGTTTATGCTTAGTTCCTCTTGGCACAAGCTTAAGTGAAAATATCAGTTTTTGTTTTAAAATAAACTACATGTCTAGCTCTCATGGTTGCAGAAAAAACTAGAAAACCTAACACAAATGCACTGTGAAGCTTAAAAAAAACAGAAGGAAAATAAAAGAAAATAATGTAATTTTTTTTTTTAAGAAAATCTTTGCACTAATTTACTTCCTAAATTACTAGACCAGTTGAATTCCCCTTTCCACTCCCAGTCCCAATCTTCCAGGACTCATCCTGGGCCTTCCCCAGCTTACCAGGCACTACCACTGTGTCCCAGGGCAGCTACAGAGATATCTCAGCTCTGTGTGTCTACGTGGTCTGCACAGCACCACTCCAAGCCCACCATATGTTCCCCTCTCTGGGAGAAGCACCCTTTGCTCTCCTTTTGCATTTTTCAGTGCCTAGATGCCCTCCATGTATTCTGTTTAACATGTCTTTCTTCAGCACTGCTGAAGCAACAAGTCATGAACCTTTACACAAAATGCCATCCAGTACTGACAGCTCTTCCTTGAACTGAGAGTATGGATTAGGTATATGTTTTCCAGGCCAACCAACACAAATAGCTATTATCACTTTTTGCAAGGTGGTATCTTGAGAAGTCGCTTCTGCAATTGCTGCCCACATTTTATGTGGCAGGAATCACACTTTTAATTAGATTAACATGCACTATATCTGAGTCTGGAACTCTGTCATTTTCTGTTGTGTTATATGCTCTGGACAATGTATCTGCATTAAGTAGCTGTTTTCCTGGCGTACATTTGCAGTTAAAAGAAAACTCTCTGTTATCTGTAATCTTCTATGCTTGTATTCCTTATACCCAGTACTCTTTGGTTTCTGATCATGTACTTTTTTAGGTCTCCAAAGCTGTATGTCTGTCTCAGAAGTCTGAGATCTTTGAAAAACTTCTTGATTTTCTCACATACTTTCTGCTGTTTCATGTGAAAATTATATCATTCAAAATTCTCATTTTGGGGGGTATACAATACAGCTGTGTGAAACTTCAGGTGCTGATTCAATTAGGAGGAGATTCAGCCTGATTCGGTGGCCATATCTTCGAATCTGAATCAAATCAGGAGACCAACTAAAAGATTTGAATTGATTCGAAGCTCTCCGAATTGATTTGGAAAAGATTCAGAGAGCTTTGGAGATTCAGGCAGTCCCCACTCACTGCTGCAGGGAGCTGGACTCAGACTCTGTGCCAGTAAGTAGGAAACAGGGGAGGAGGCTAGGGGAAGGGGAAGGGGGAGGGGACCACAGGAGTGGACCCCCTCCTGGCCCCCATTCTGCCTGCTCCCCCAGTCCCCCTGATCACCCTCCGACCCCTGCCCATTCTCTCAGCTCCCACCATGGCTGTGCCACCTGGCCCCTACTCCAGGTTCTATAAAAAAAAAAAAGCCCCACTCACTGGCTCCAAGGGCTGGGCGGGACAGTCATTGATGGGGCTGGGAGAGCAGGCGGGGGATGGGGCCTTTTTGATTCAGAGGTTTGGCCAATTCGGCGGCAGCCAAATCTTTAAATCAGAATAGCCGAATCAATTTGGGACAGTGATTTGAATCACCAAATCAAATCACCGTCCCCCAAATATGCCAAATCTGAATCCAAAGCAAATACTAGCAAGTTTATACTGGCCTACTATACAATATTCCTAAAACTTTCTTATTACTGTGCCATAGCTTGTCTGTTCTGCTTCTGACAGTTGTAGGCTAGTATAAAGAGACAGAGCTTCTGGGCCTGCTACATTTAAAAAAAATAGCTACCTTGAGTGAATCTTCCTTCTCTATAGCTCTACTAGGTGTCATATATATGGTGAAGCTCTGCTTAAATTTCTTCTTCCAGTTTTCTGCTGTATTGCTTGACAGCTTTAACTCCTCTAGAATTCTGCGATGCTCCTTTTTTTTTTTGATCTTTCCTCACATTCCTGGTACCATGTGTGGCTCTCTGGAGACCAAGGAGTAAAGCTTATAGAACAATAAAGCTTCTTTATTCAGAGAGCTGTGCTTTGCCTACTGTTCTGCTGTTCCCTTCTGCAATTCCCAGGCAAATATAACAACTTATACATAATACTTTTAAAGGTATGCACGCAATAAGAATTTGGCCACTGGAATATCCATTTTTTGCTGTGAGGTACTTTTTTCAGCTTCTCATTTCACATCTGTAGTCATGTCTCCTTGGCTGTGGCATCAAGTGTTTAGGTGCTGGTGAAGAAGCTCCTGCCTGACTTCAGTTATTTGTGTGCTGTGGTATGGTCATACAGCAGAAGTCTCATGTCTTCAGTCTGTCTCATTTATTCTATCCTGCTGGCCACTGTTTTTCTGATGTCAGGTGGAATGATGCCATCCAGCAGGTACACACTCTTTAGGCTGGTAGGTTACAGACATCGTGTGATGCACTGGCAGATATCATTCAGAATGGGGTCAAGGCACTTAGCATATATGGATCTCTCCCATACAGGGCATGCATACTCAGCAAAAGAGAAGCTGAGAGCCATAGCAGTGGTTCAGATGGTTGAGGGGTTAGCTCTCTGTTTTGAGTTGGTGAGCTTATACAAAATGCTGTTATCAGTGTTCACCTTTGCTTTTGTCTTCACAATGTGTCCTTTGTATGAGAGGGTTCAATCAAGGGTGACTCCAAGGTAAACTGGGTTTGGACAATGGACCATGCAATGTTGAGCTGGTGGTTAGCTTCATGGTTTTTCAAATGGAAGGCACATACTTGTGTTTTTGCTAGGTTGGAGTGTAGCTGGTTTTCAATGTAGCATGAAGTTAACCAGTATGAGGCTAGACCAGTTAGGGCCTTACTTAGGGATTTTTCAGCATGTTAAAAGCCAGTATGGTGGGTTATTATGCAGAGGTCATCTCCACAGATGAAACATTTTGTCTCCAGATTGATTGTTTGGTCATCCATATAGATATTATATAAAAGTGGTACAAGTACACTTCCTTGGGGGAGGACATTAATCTGTCACCTCCATAGCTTCCTTTCCCATCTAATTTGACAAAAAAGTCTGTTTTCAAGAATGTTTGTATCAGGTCTGTAACATGTAGATCTTTTGTCATTTCCAGGCTCTTATGGAGGAACACTCAATGGTCAACTGTATTATAAGTGGCTATTAGGTCAATAAACACAGCTTCAGTGATTTGATCTCTTTCAAAACTGTCTGAATTAGATTGAGAAGCTGGTTCACTGTTGATTTTCCAGGGTGAAAGCCACCCTGTTCAGGGATTAGGTATTTATCCACGTATGGGGCAAGGCAGTTCAGTATCAGTCGTTCATGCAGTTTGTATGTGTGGCATAGCAGAGCCATAGATCTGAAGTTCAGGTCAGATAGATCTTTCCCGGGCTTTAGAAGTGCCACTACCTGAGCACGTCACCATATTTTTGGTATTTTAGTGTTGGTTCTTTTCTCTTTGACCACAAATTCTGTCCTGGAACTGAAAACCCTTTCCCTTCAAAACTGGCAAGTTTTAGTTCTGACCAATTGGGAGTTTTGATGAGAATCTGTTTTGCCAAATAGTTCTCAATCAGTTGTACTCATAATCCAGATCCAGGAACTCTCAAATCTCTGCTTTATGCCACTACTTATCTTAGACCCTTATTTCATCAAGTTCTCACTCTCCTGTATACTCTGTCTTTCCTCTGTAGGCTAATGCCCATGTCACCAGAAACAGCACTTATATGGTCTATCTGTGATCCATTCTTACTTTTCCCTCAGAGGAAACTTCTCTTTCCATACACATTCAATTTTTCCAAGCCCATCATCCCTTTACCTGAAAGTTTTTATAGAAAAATTACATACTTTAACCCTTCATTGGAATTTTGCTCCATGCTAAAGTAAAAACACTTTATTTGCCCTCAAATACAAATAAATGCATGTCTAGCCTGTTTTTATATTTTGATCCTCCTACAGGGGATGTTCATTTATTCTTAAATTTTTTTGGTTGATTTACATCCTTTTTGCCATTTTGTGACTATAAGCTGTTACTTTACACAAGGTTCACATCAAGCACTTTGATTCCCAGGGTCCACTCACAATTCATTTAAGTTATATGACTGAGTTTAAAACATTATTTGGTCTCAAAGGAGCTAGGCTGAATAGATATGCACCTTACAGACTAACTAAGATATATATAGGATATGTCTACTTGTCACCCTACAGTGATGGAGGGATGCTGTATGGTGCGCTATGGTGACATAGTGATTGGGTGGGTCTACACATGATAGGCAGCTATGTTGTCATAGCGGCACACTCCCCCATTTTAGTGCACCACTTCGGTGACAGCAGCAAAATCTAATCATGTGCCATGTGCGCAGCATAGTATGGGAAGTTACTATGCCATGCGTTAGTACTTCTAAAAGGAAGCACTAAAGCACGGCACCATAGCAACATTGCCATACAGTGATATGTAGATGTGTCCATAGCACACAGATGAGAAGCAGTTAGGTTCAGGTCAGGCATATATATCTTATTTTGTGAATCTATAAGGTGCATATGAACCCTGCCCTCTGCCCAACTGCAGACTACCATGGCTAACTACCTCTCTTTGCTCATAGATTAAGCTACTACCCAATGTGAGTAAAGGTACCAGCATCTGTCCCTCAAGTGTGAACACAGGTTACTAGAACTAACTCCAAATTATTACCTCTGTTAAAATATTCTGGCTAATGGATAGATTTTGTCATCATTACCTCAAGACTTTAAACATACCTCAATTGAGGATATCTTGGCTGCCCTGGGTTATGACGCACATAAAAACAGGAGTAGCCATTTACAGCAGGTTTTACACCCCATGAACCAGATCCATCCTGTGGAGTCTTTGGGTCTGGCCTGTGGGTGCCCTCCTTGTATCACCACATAGATAAGATGCACATGATTGTGTCCGAGGAAAAAGCATTAGCAAATTTTATCCCACGTACTTCAGTGTTACTTGATGTGGAACAGCAGATACATGTATCTGTAGAATCCCAAAACAAATGGCTTTCTCCTGGGAGAAATGTTATGTCTTTATTAGTGTTGCACCTAAAGACTTAATCAGTTGCTAGGAACCCTATGTTCTAGACACTACAGAAGCATATAATAGCTACCCCAGGGAGCTTGTACAGTATCTTGAGGCTACTACAGGAAACGGTACTATTCATAGATAAGGGTAGAAAAATCTAGCTTAACTCCCTTTAAAAAGGTGACAAGTGAATTTAGAGATGGAGGACTAACAATGAGGACTCTAACCCTTTTCATGCAGAGGGTACTCTGTCTATTAGTATTTGCTCTGGGAAAAATACATGTATGCTTCATATTCATATTTAAATATCATGAACTTCATCTGTACTCATGTAAATCATAAGTAGTTTATATAGCAGAACAGATTTGAACTCAAAACCCAGAATCCTCATCCTGAATCTAATCCTTAGAAAATCTAAACCAGAGAAATGTGAACATACCTTTCTGAAAATTCTGCTACCTCCAGATTCCAGGTTGGTGTTATTTAGCTCTGGAACTGTGGCAGATGTACAATTTAATACTGCATGTTCCAGAAAGCAAATCTATATACTATTAGCAATCAAAGCAGTTCCCTTTCCAGTAGAATATATACATTTATTCCAGATCTGGTAGAACACAGGATATTGAGCATGAAACTATAAATGTATTATGGACCATAAAACTGTTTTAAAGTTTCTGTAGGAATTTTGATGATATAATATACCTTAGAAAAGATCCTACATAATCTGGTCAGTTTAAGTGTCATACTTTATGCTTATAGTTAATAAATTATAAGCACATATCTTAATCATAGAGAAGAACTGGAAAGGACCTCCAGAGGTTATTCTAGTCCAAGGGTTGTCAACCTTTTTCTTCCTGAGCCCCCTCTTAGCATGCTATAAAAACTCCTCAGCCCACCTATGCCACAACTGTTTTTTTGCATATCCAGTAAATTAAAAGATATATTAAATTGTTATACAGTTAAACACACACATAGCGCACATCCAGACAAGCACGCATATGCCTGTTGCAGCATCTCAAACCAGTTTGAGATGCCACAAGAGGCATGCTGAGAACAAAAAACTGTTCCCTATGCTTCATATTTGCAGCACAAGCTCTAAATTCAATACCTTGATTTACGGGTATCAAACCCCACCCCCCAAAAAAACCCACCACAGAAAAAAGTAGTGCAGGGCACAGTTCTGTAGCATGCCCTGAGGCAAGTGGGGCTCAGACCTCCAGAGACACTCTGGCATTTGGCCAGAGTGTCTTCATGGTGCTCCTGCCACCCTAACGTGCTGCCTCTGCATGCGGGGCAAACAGAAGCGAGGCAAGGCTGCAGTGTGATCCAGCCCAGGTGCTGTCCCAGGTAAGCAGGAACTGGGAGTGGAAGAGCTGTGTGGTTTCTAGCGGGTATGTGGGTGTGGGGTGTGTGGGAGGATGTGGGGAGTGTGGGGAGTGATGGGGTGTAGGGGGGATGTGGAGTGTGTGGGGGGATGTGGAATTTGTGGGGGTGGTTTTATAGGGGGTTGCCACATGCTTGCCTCCCCCCCACATCCCCTGCAGTGCATAGCCTCCAGTGCTGGCAGCCAGTGCCAGCCAGGTTGTACCAGCTGCAGAGCTACCTGACCCATGGTCTGTACCGGGAGAATGGGCCCAGCCCACTCCAACCTAGCAGCCCCACTATGATCCCTTTGACACTTGGCATGCTAGTACAGCGGGTCAGGCCAGGCCGGATCAGGTAAAGCCAGGCCTGCTCTCCCCACACACGCTGTGGGTCAGACAGTGCTGTAGCAGGCATGGCACAGCTGGCTGTTGTCGCCAGTACCAGGGGATGCACACCACAGGAGGTGGAAGGGTAGTTGTGTGTCAGCCCCTCACATTAGGGAAACATTCAAGCATAAAGATATTTAGAATTTATTTTATTACAAAACAGCACCATTTAGGTTTGACTTCCATTTCAATGTTTTGATGGAACACCATTTCATTTTGTTTTGAAAGCACTTTTTCATTTCATTGCGTTGAAACTGTTTTGCTGTTTTGCTGCTGTTTTGCTGTTTTGCTGCTGTTTTGCTGTTTTGCCTATAGGCTATAATGGGGAAGCATAAAACTGCCTATAACTTTGTCATTTCTTACCTGATTCAAATGAAACATACAGGGATGGTAGCCCCTTCTGAGGGCATGAAGCCTGCCAGGTTTCAAGGAGATAGGTGCAGAGGTTTTTGGGAAACTGCACCTCAAGGTGTTGACAAGCAAAACTCCTGTCACTTGCCGGCAGCAGCAGCCTCCTGTCATCTGGCAGGCAGATCCAGGGGCCTGCACCCCGAAGAGAGCTGTGGGGCTGTGCCAGACTACTCCTGGGGGTATGGGTGGGCCCCCAATCTGCCTGCTGCGTGACAGGAGGCTGCTGTTGCCAACTGGGACTGGTGCTGGGCACACCTCTTACCAAGCACCATAAAAATTGATGCTGCCACTGGCCCCAGCCAGCAGCAACAGCATGCTGTCATCTGGAGTGCACCCCATGAGAGCTGGGGTCTGTGCCAGAATCCTCCTAGGGGGCATGGCCCCTGGATCTGCACTGGATGACAGGAGGCTGCTGCTGCCAGCTGGGACCGGCACTGAAGCCAAGTAAGCCCAGCTTTGAAACGTGAAGTGTTTTGAAACTTTCAAAATGTTTCGAGTGCCCTCATTTAATTTCAAAGCTGTTTTGAAGGCTTTTGTTTAATTTCAATTTTTCTGTTTCAAGCTCAAAGTGCATTGAAATTTCAAGCTCAAAGTGGCACCGAAATTTTTCACAGCCTGTCCCAGGAGAGAATGGGAGGAAGGACCTCAAATAAGAAAAGAAAGTTATGGGGAACAGAATAAACAAGAGGGAGAGGGGACAAATGAAACAATTAAAATAAGAAAAAAACACTTACCTGCAACAGGAGCTGCAGCACAGCGGGAACAAGAAGAGAAGCCTGCGTGGCTGATCAGCCACATCTTTATTCAGATGAGGCCGGCCAGTGACATCACCAGCAATCACCAGCTGGCAAGAATAAAAATGGCAGATGGTGGAAAGAAGGGAGAGGGAAGAATGCATGAGAGGAGTGTGTGGCCTCAGGACCCACTCCAGGAAACCCTCAGGAGGGGAGGAGCATCGGACGAGGAGTCAGAAGAGGCTCCTGATCCTAGGCTCGGCAGTGGCAGCAGGGAACAGGGGGTCACCAGTGCTGAGAGCAAGTCAGAAGCAGCCCCTGCAATCTGTGATGGCAGTAGCAGCAGGAGCAGCAGAGAAGGACTTGTGAAGACCCACAGTACAGCATGTGGGAGTAGAGGGAACGGTTGGGAGGAGGAAGAGGTGGCCCCATCAGAAAGGTCCTGGCAAGAGCAGGGAGGGCTGCAGACGAACAGGACACCTACACTGAATACAAAGAGTAACCAACCATAAGTGAAGGGACTAAAAGGTACTTGGATGGGGATGCTGCAGGAAGGAGAGAAGTCGGGTGGCCCAGGGCTCACAAAAATTGCTGAAAAGGTGGAGAGGACAACCCAAGCAGGAGGACACGTGCATACGATTCTAGCAGGAGCGGGGTATCTCCTGCTAGACTATAGGGGAACCAGGCAGTGCCCTGTTGTAAGGAACCAGGGAGGGGGCTATCCAAGTTCCCAGTGAAGCAACAGATGAGGTGCCTTGTGGTTTTCTTTTGTGTTCTTTCTTTTTGTTTCCTTGGGTGAAGGGGTTGAGAGACAGAACGGGCTTAGATATATAGAGTAAGTGGAGCAAAGCCCGTAGGGCATCTTGTGGTGATTTGATCCTGAGGACAGGAGTTTGCTCTGGATGAATGCAGGTTCCATGAGCAGGACCTCCAAACATAGGAGACCCACGAAGGGGTAAGTGAAGCAGGCTCCAGGGCTGATACTCTGGATGAGAAGAAACCCAAGATGCACCACAGCTACATGAGAGAGGAGATGTGGCCAAGAATACAGAGGGATCCATCGAGGTGGCGTGAGTTTGGGATGTAGGGGTGGTGGAGCCCCATGGGTGACCATCGGGCAGACCGTGCGCTGCAGAGAGACCCTGAATAGTCAACCCCGCACTGAGAACATTCAAAGTCATGGCAGAAAAGATAAGGGAAGACTACTCGTGGAGTTAACAGCTACTCGGCCAATTACAGGAGCCTGTGAGACATACGTTACCCATCACTCGGATCAAGGCTGCACGTGATTGGGTGTTTGAAGCTCGGCAGACACACAGCCCTAAGAGACACTGGTAGGCTTCTAAATTGCTTTAAAACTGTAAATATATCAATAAAATGTTGCCCAACTGATCTCTCTCTTTCTCTCTCTCTCTCTCGTGGTCTTTTGTTTTAATTGTGGAAGAACATGGATTTGGGGATGTTAAATTTGGCATTTTTTTAATCAGAGAATTTACCATTTTTAAATAGGGAACACCAGGATTCCTGCTTGTGAGACAAGTGGCAGGACCCAAGCAAAGGAGCCTGCTCAGGGATGGCATCTGGGACCCAGTTGGAGGGTAAATAAGGTGGCTGACCTCCTGGCCATTTGAGGATCTGGGAGGAACTGGGCAGGGTCAGTTTGCCCCAAGTGGCACAACTTACCCCACACCAAAGTGCATGTTCAGCCACAGGCACAACTTGCTCCACATCAAAGTGCATGGCCAGCCACATGCACTGAAGCAAAAATCCCTAGCACAAATTTGTGCTGCTCATATTTGAGCTGCTGCAAATGCACATGCCTGCATGCATGAATATGCCCCTATAGTGCATAAGATAAAAACAAAATGATAATATATGTACAAAAATAACAATTGTTATTAAATAAATTATAATTATTATAATTGACAAAATAAATTATCATGACTTTTCACTTGGATGGATTTAATTACTTAAATGTTTTCTTTTTGAAGTTTCCACTTTCCTAATTTTATATATATTTAATTACTTTTGTTTTACTTGCTCAATGTGAAACTTGTTGCTGGTGCTGAGGACACCATACTGAAAACAAATTTGCTCAACAGAAAGACACTCTTTGAGGTTTCTTTTTAAACAGAGTTTCAGTTCCTAGATATTTTTCTTATTAAAAATTTGCAAGGTATCAACATAAATCCTCTCCAGTAGCTTCTTAATTACAATCATATTCAGACATATTAACAAATCTGCCTCTTCTCCCCACTGAGAGCTTCTCAAAAAGATGGGTCAAGTGAGTTTCAACATTCAAAAATCACAAACCACACTTTCCCCCTTTATGTTCTAGAATTTAATGGACCTTTTAAACAGCAAGCCAGAAACTCCTTCTGAGTCTGCAATGTGAATAAATTGGTGGATGGCGGTGCAAACCAAGGGCTTGGAAATATATTTCCCAGTTTGGACAAAGAGAAGGCTTTTTTTTCTCTCCTAATAAAAGTGGCCTCAGTTTCAAGGGTTCCCCTTCCCATTAGAGAAGTTCCTACCCTCAGGTCTTCCAAGTGAGAGGCAAGGGGCATGTAGGCAGAGCTACGCACCCTAAAAGACCCATCTAATAGCTCTGCTGCTGCTTCCAGGCCCCAACACACCACTGTGCTACATCAATGTTTCTCAGCCTTTTAAGTAGCAAGTACCCCCTACCTTCTAAACATTTTAATAAGTACCCTAACGCTCAATTTTCCAGGGGATTTTATATTTACAGACTAATATGTGCCATATGTTGGAAGAAGGGCTGTGTATATAAGGCTGTGCTATGACAGATGTCTGATCTGGTGTGGGTAGGGATGTTACCTTTTACACCAGGGGTGCTCAAGAATGTACCTGAGCTAGAGGTGATGTTGGTCAAAGCTAGGAGGGCTGAACCCAGTGTTGTGCAAAGCATGGCATGCCAAATTATTGTTGGGGAATTTAAAGCTGCTCCAGGCTCCAGCATCCCACAGCTCCGAACAGACAGTGGGGTGGAGGACCCTGAGACAGTGCAGCCCAGAAAAGCCCTGTGCCACCACCAGCACTGCCTTTATCCAGCCTGGGCTCTAGGCAGCTGCAGCAAGCAGGCTGCAAACAAGTGCACTGGGTTCTGCAGCCTTGGCATCAGCTCTGTGCTGCTGGCAACTGCGTTTATGCCTCAGAGCACAGAGCTGAGATAAACCCACTCTCTGCTTTTAGGTGCACATGCAGTCACCGGCATGAAGCTGATGCTGGGGCTGCAGAGCCTGGTGCAGCTCTTTGCAACCTGGCTGCTGCCTGCTGCAGCTGCCCCAGAGCCCAGGATTTGTGTAGGTGGGGCTGGCGGCAGCACAGGGCTTTTCCCCATGTTTGGTGGCAACGGCACTGGGGGGGCAGGAAGCAGACCCCTCCCAACATCACAGCCTGGCCTGAGCTCTGAGAAGAGCCGGGTGTCACCGCCAGCCCTCCCACCTGCAGTGAACTAGGACCAGGCAGGCTGGGTCATGAGGCTAATCCCCACAGTGCAGGAGGGAGTGAGGCAGCCCCTCCTGCACTCTGAGGGTCTCAGTCTGACCCAAAGCCCAGGCAGGATAAAAGATAAAGAAAACTTACCTGGCTGTCAGTGGGGAGTGTACAGGTATCTGTGTGCCTGCCCTCCCCCTCCTGCAGCAGCCTTTGGCCGGCTTGGGGGTGGGGAAAGTGGCCAGACATGAACCCTGCAGTGTCAGGGAGAGCAGCAGTGCCCCCTTGTTGCAGGGGTTTTCCACGCTCACATACCCCCAGGGGTATGTGTACGACAGGTTGAGAAACTATGTGCTATACCAGCCCACTTCCCTGCAGCCCAGCAGGCCACCCGAAGCAACAGGCAACATGAGGCCTATCCTGTCAGTGTGTGATACTGCTGGGCCAGCTGTGGTCAACAGCTTCTGGCTGAGTATGTCCATGCAGGGTTGCCTCCTTCCTGGGCTCTCATGGAGGCCCAAGGAGGGTTCAACAGAGGACTGGGAAACCCAACTGCCCAAGGCAGGGTGGGGCAGAAAGCAGGCAGAAGGCACACAAGCATGATAGCAGCTGCTCCAGACCGGTCCCTGGGCTGCAAGCTGCACTTCCCTCTCCCTCCTGCCCCCAGCGCTCTACCCAACAGCACCTCAGGCCACACTCACAGAGCACTGCTGCTCTAGGGGGCACATAGCATTCTCATTCACCCATCCTCCTGCCACACCTGCAGCAGCTGCTATCTGACCTCTCCCAGCAGTTCTGCTCAGCCCTACAGAGCCCACCATCACTCCCTATGCATTAGAAGACAGGCCTGGTTCTCCAACCCCACCCAAACAGCCCCAGGTGCAGTGGGTAGGGCTTGGTGGTAGGGAATCCCGCAGCCCCATTTACCTGAGCAGCACCAGTGTGGAGCCTCACCCACATACCCACAGTGCTGCCCACAAGATGGAGACTGTGGGCCCAGGCAGGACAGCATGGGCCCCACCCCAGCCCCTTGGGACTCGTCTTAGCCCCAGGGGCCTGAGGTGCTCCTCCCCACACAAGGCCAGGCAGACCCTCTGAAATCTGCTCATGGCCCCCCAAGACCACCTTCCCTAATCTAGTCCAACCCCCTACATGAGGCAGACCCATCTCTGTCCAAATCATTCTATATAATCCATAATTTAAACTCTACATAAGACTACCATCAACCCGAACATTACACAGACTTGACCCCCAAACCTGCCCCAGGTAAAGCAGAGAAACTGTGGCAACCAATGTCATGCTTCAATGAAATGTTGTCAATATATGCTCAAGAGATCCCAAGTAGAGAGTCTCACCCCCTCCCAACAGAGAAAACAAAATTCTCCGTAGTCCATACCAATCTGACCATGGGGTAAAATTCTTTCCTGACCCCAAATACAGCAATCAGTCAGACCTTGAGCAGAGGGACTATACCCTCAACCAGGAACATGGGCAACACTGATTATAAACTTTCAACTTTCGTGTGTGCACATGAACCCCCTGAGCATGGTGGTGCAACCCCTGTAAAAAAATGACAAAAAGGCGGTGCGCCCTCTGCAAAAAGGCAGTGCCAGTGATGCCTGCAGGCGGTTGCTGCTCGCCACCCTGCCACCAACACTGCTGACAACATCTATCGGCAGTCCACAATTGGCCCAGGCCACTGCTGCTGGTGGCACCTGAGGGTGGTCGCCAACCCCTGGTTGGCTCTCACCACCGCTCCCACCCTCCAGCAATGATGGAGGCAACATCTGCAGGAGCTCTACACTTACCACTGCCGAGCTTCCATCTCTGCTGCTATGCTTCTACCACCGCCAGTGCAGCCATGCCCCCCCAGCCACTGGGGCCACATGCCGTTCATGACCAGGAACCTTTAGCTTTGGTCCCAGAGGGAGCACTGGCATCCCCCAAGTTATAGTCCCTAGTCTTAGCTGTAACCAACACCCAATGCCTCTGAGAAAGGCTTAAAAACAATGCTGTTGAGGATTGTAGACCCCTGGCTTGGGGCTGAGCAGGCTTATTATAGAGACAACCTGTACTCACCATGTCACAGAACTGTCAAAGGACATATGTGGCTTTTCAGGGTGGGAAACCATTGCCATCTGCTGTCCTCACCACATCCTGGTAATACTGCTGCTGTTTGATTCACATCTGCTTATTTGTCAGAGTTACTCCAGGTTATTTCACAGCTAATCTTCCCTGAAGATCATTCCACTATCCTCCACCTGCGAACATGCTAGTACAACTCTTCCCCATGATACAATTATAAACTTTCAAGAGGCTTCCTTGCAGATTGCTTGGGGACAATATGTGTAGTGCACCTGACCCTCCAATCCCATCTACAATATGCTCCTTTGGGAGATAGACCAAGTTGTAGAGAGAGTCTCTACTACTCACAGAATGAGAGCACAAACAGTCCTACAGATAGTTCACTGCTCTTGAATGGAGGCAGGTGTGATCCAGGACAAAAAATGGATGCTTTGATAATTCTGTTACCAGAACTGATATTACCAATCTATCCCTATGCCTATGCTAAGTAGCTTGATTATGCTAAAGCCACCTGTAGAGAAGGTATCTAACATGTTTCTGGTTTGTGCAGTAGATACACATGGAATGGGGAAATTAATGCACGCAGACAACTAGCCCATGAGGTATGTCTGTACCACCCCAAGATGGCACTAGGAATCACCACAGTGAGATGCAGCACATCATACATACTCCCTCCCAAAATGGATGTAGTGTAGGTGGTTTAATACAGTATCTGGCATTAAAATATGACTCTCAGGTGCAGGAGCAATGCAGCACTAAGATGGCTATACTACGTCTGATTGGGGAAGTAGAAAGCATAATGCTGTAGCACATCTCACTGTAGCACTGCCTCACGTGCTATTGGATTGGCAAAAACCTGATCAGAGATTGAATTTAAAAAAGAAACAAAAAGAAAGGCCTGTCTTTATGAGAGCAAATCTTTGAAAGGAAGGATTATATTGACATTAAGGACAGACTGAAAAAAACATGGCTACAAGTGGAACAGGAACATTTTTCATTTCATTCCTCCTTTGAGCATAATATCTTTGATTTTCAACAGTTGGGACAACAAAAGATGTTTTTCCTATTTAAGACGTAGGTCTCTTATCAGAATGCAAATTGAGCTTTGTGCCTTCTCTGTGTTAAAACCATTATCATCCCGACATAAATCACAAAAGTTGTTGATAAAGTTGTTTCTTTTACATTTCCTAGGATGAATTCAGTGACTCTGCCTGTATATGCAATTCATTATTCCTTGTACACACAAGCCACACAGATGAACATCAGGTACTGATCTCAATGACATCATTGAAAATCTTTTGATCTGAGTACAGCCATTCTGGATTTATGCTGGTGTAACTGAGACCAGAATTTGCCCCTCTGTCTCTTTTCATACTGTCCTACAGTAGACCAGATATGCTCAGAGAATCCTTTAAAAAAAGTTCACTTAGCAAGACTGATGATATAAATGGGCCCTTTGGGCAAGAATTCTGATAAAAACGTATCCTAATAGAAAACCAAGCACAGAAGGGCCTTGTAAGGCATCTTTGGGCTCTGCCTCAAGACAAATAATTATTAATAACCACCACTACCAAAAATAATATTAGTGCTCAGACTATCATATAACAGATTCATAGACATGCACCCATGCATATACTTCCGATTTCATAAAACCATGATCTAAGACCAGCTATGTCAGTGGGCTGGGTTTCCATATTATATACTGTAACCAAACAGACACATGCCTGAAAAAAAACACAGATCTAAACAAAGAGATCTCTAACCATGGTAAAGTTCAGAAAAAGATTTGATGTTTATGGCTAGTCCAATTCTCTAACTGAACCAAACTAAAATCCCAAATCAAATCTCCTACATATAAAGAAGTTCAGCTGTCTAGTTGGCTCTTACCTTTACAGGGTAAGCCCATCTCCCATTCCTCAATTTAGACTCAAGTGAAGTCTGTAACAGAGGATATATTATTATTTAATAATAAAGAGCCTCAAACAATAAAAGGCATTTTGTACTAGATGCTTTAAAAATACATAGTGAGAACTTACACAGTAGTCAGTAAGCAATACAATTTTGATCCTTCTACATGTAATTCTTCAAGAAAATTGAGTTTCACCAAGATGTATGTCCTGTTACCTATTTCCTACTTGTTGAACATCCGTCCATCTCACCAAATCTAGAAATGTCAATTTTAAAAGTTATCCATTGCCATCTTCCCTTTAGCATTATGGATTGTACAATCCTTCTATTAATCCTCATCTTCTCCAACTTTAATAAGTTCCAGTAGACTTATTAAAAGCTTTCCTGAATTTGAGGTCTATGATACTTTGTTTATCTATGTAAGCAGTTTTGTTTCAAGAAAAGAAAATAGGTTAATTCGGAATCATATACCTTTGGTAAACCCATGTTGCATTTTATCCCATTTTCTCCATGTCTTTAATTATTCTTGTGTCCATAACTTGATCTAAAGCCTTGCATACTGTTGATCAGACTAGTGAGGGCTGGGGTTGCTTAGATCATATTCCTCCCCTTCTTAAATATAGGTATTACATTCATTATTCTCCAGTTATATGAAATTACTGCTTACTAGAAAGATTTATTAAAAATACTTGCTGCCCAACCTGTGATTTCTTTGAGTTTTGCTTCCACCTTTGTTATGCAATGCTTTCTCACATATTACACAATCTAGGATTTAACACACACCTTGTTTTTTAAAGATCTTATAAAGACTTAAAAAAGAGATTTCCATTTACAGCTCTGTAAAGCAGGGAGCCTAAACTATGAATAACTCACCCACCTTTTGTGTGTGAACTAAAAGTTAAAACCCTAGTTGCTGTTGAAGATTGGTCTCCATGGGTGGATTGATGATTTTGAAAAGAGCCAAAGAGTCTCCAGATCTGTGAAATAGGAAAGAGACCATCAGATAGTAAAATTGCTCTGACAAACATGAGTTTATTAGTGAAACATCAAAACCATTAAAAAGGAGAGGTGATCATTAATACTTGTAGAGAAAAATGATCCATTAAGTCAATTGACTCCCTCAGTTGCCACAGATAGGAATGCCACAACTGTTGAATTGCCAAGCAGAAATCAAAGCAGGCTATTTCTACCCTAGACAGAAAAATCAGCTTCCTTACTTAATACATGTACCCCAATTTGGGGGGACTGATTTTTAGAGAAAAAGATGCAAGCAAAACATTAGTAATCTCAGTTTCCAATGTCCTTGTTTCTTTGATTTATCCTGCCTTTTCTTCTTTGTGGATTGCAGAGGGGTTTTTGTCTCAGTTTTTGTCTTTTATTGAAAGGGGTGGGGCTAGCAATGCTTTTCAAGGAACACAACAAGCAATAAACGCAATATAGAAGAGTGCCAACTACTGGAAAAAATACATAACGTATATACATAACATTCAGTGCATAGTGTTCCATATCTTCAACATCATTTTTCTTCCTGGAAACTGTGTCAATAATTCACACATTAATCCCAATAATTCGGGGATAAAATCTAGGTTATATTTAATCTTTATCCCATCCTCACAATGTGCCTAAATATCACAATCCTAGTTCCACTCATGGATGCTCCTTGGGCATCAACCCTTCATTCTCTGCTTTGACTATGTCTTCAGACAACAGGACTCAGGCAACCACCTAGACTGGGACAATTCCAGAACACAAATTTGGTATATTTCACAACAAATCCATTTGCATTGTGCATCATCTTCAGGATACATGCATGCATTGAATCATTTGTGGACAATACACTCTGAACGGTGAAAGTCCTGTGTTGAAATTATTTTTGTGTCTCTCACACCTTGCTTTGTTAATAATTTGCCTACATAACATTTAATCAACAGGTATAGGTCTTGTTTTTATGGAGACCTCACTTATATTCCCATTATTTGCTATCTGCAACCACACCTAACAAACTGATAAAAATGTTTGCCCTATAACCGTACCTTCAGTGACTGGCACATTACTGATTGTAACGTACATTTAATGAAGAAGCAGGAAGAAGGAACACAGTGGCAAATACAATACTCTTTTACAAAAGTTTTTTTTTTCAGGATGTAAGTAAGCATTTTCTGTTCCTTTACTAAAAGTGCATTACAGACTTAATGTATTATTTAAGGCTGGTCAATAATGTCAATCTTTTTTTTTTTTTAGAAATCCTGTATTAAACTAATCTTAGCTATTGTGAAAAAAATTATTTTCCTTGGGAAATTTTGACTTTTTTGTGGAAAACTGAATAGCTAAAAATTAAAAAGCTTTGTTTGTATTATGAATAGCCATGGATCCAAATTCTTCAGAGAAGCTTACCATTGTTCCTCATGGAAGTTGGAGTTCATTGTCCCCATCTTATATTCTTTTACATTGGCAGGGCTCCCTAACTAGAGCATATTTGCAGTCATGCACCACAGCCAAAATAACCCTATAATTCACTGCTTAGTATCACTGAGACAGGAGCACAGTGCTGCATCATAAGAAATTTAGTCTGACAGGGGAACATGGCCTACAGAAAAGAAAGGGAGCAATAGGCACCCAGAAGAATCTACACATAAGACAAAACAGCATTTTCAAATTGGTTTGGGCAAAAATATATTAGGGGGTTTTTTTTATATAAAAAGCCCAAATAACTGCTTTTTAATTTTTATTGAAAAGTTTTGAGCAGCAGAAGGGGGTTGGAAAATCGAAAGATCAAATTCCCCATTCTGCCACAGCTTTCACTTGTGAACTTGGAAAAGAGTTGTGCAAATACACCCAAGTTAGCTCTTTATGCACTAGCTCTGGAACTGGAAACATTATGGTGACATTCACACAGAGTTGCAGCTAAGCTAATTAGACCTTTTGAGAAACAAAGGTCATGAGCTTGGACAATGACTGCATTAACTTGTCTGTACTGCTTCCAGTTCTAGAGGCAATGTAGGCAGAACTAGTTTTGATATCTATGCACAGCACTACATCATATAGACTCTGGTACACAAGTTATCATGATTACAATCAACTTGTGACATTTCTGCATACCAGCACATTGCATCACACAGCCATCACCTAAGTTTGCACTTCAATTCCCCATCTTTGAAGTGAGGATTGTAGCACTTCCCTACCCCATAGAGGTGTTGTGAGGGTAAAGATTATGAGCTGTTGAAGTCGTATGGTAATGGGGCTGTATAAACACTCCATGTATTTTGTACTCACAAACTGTAAGATAAAATATAGCCAATATGGGATATAGACAAGTTTTGCTTACAACACTTTGGGATGCCATTCCCTGAACCCCTTGCACCTATCTTATTGAAGGTTGGCAGGCTTCATGCCCTCAGAAGGGGCTACCATTCCTACAAGTTTCATCCAAATCAGGCCAGAAATTACAAAATTATAGGCTGTTTTGTCCTTCCTCAATATAGCCTATGGGTGAAAAGTCAAAACAGCTTGAAAAGTTTCAAACTGCCTTGTTTTGTTTCAAGGCTGTTTCAACTATATCTGTTCAATTCTGCTGTTTCAACCTCGAAACAGGTTGAAACAGAGTTGAAACAAAACTTGTAGAGAAATTTCACGCAGCCCTAATTATTATCCCTAGGTCATTTTATTTTATAGTGCTCATCAGATTGGCAATGCCAAGCCTGTTACATCACAAATGCCACTATTTTGTAATGGATGTTTGCTTGTTGCAAGATGAGGAAACATGGGCTGCCCAGAGCTGCCTGCCCTCTTCAGCTGCCTCCAGTAAGGTGCTGCTAGGGCTTTGGGGGCCCAATACTGCATGACCCAGAAATTCTCCTGCAAGGGTTTTGAGGACTGCACAATTGGGTCCATGAAGCCCTGGGATCACCTTCCTAGGTCAAGGTATACCCCGCTTCAGGGCACACGTCTGCAAATGGAGAAACCCCAGATTTGTCCACTTGCAGAACAGCACCCTGAGTCAGAATTAGGGTCTGCCTCAAGAAATGGAGGAATCTGTGCAGATGCTCCCAGAGCTTCTGGGACCTGATCCAGATTCCCCTGGCATCCTTCTGCAAGTGGGGGAACCCAGAGTTCCACCTGATGCTGTGGTATACTCTGAGCATTGATTGTCTCACAGGATTGATCCCCTACTATTTATGTGAGCAGCAGGCACTTGACCCTGAGGGGCACTAGGTGATGGTTGTTTTGCCCAATGAAGAGGATCAGCCATGCTGGGTGTCATCCCAGCACACCAGATCTGTGTCATTTGGAAATATCTGCTTATAGCAGGGATGAGCAATTATTTCAGCTGGAGGGCCATATAGTGAGTTTTGGTGAGCTGTCAAGTGCTGCAAGGGTAGCCCTGACTCTTAATGGGTGCCCAGACCCCTAGTTGCCCTCTTAGGATCAGAAATCCCTCCTATTGTCCTTGGAAGTACCCCTTTTGGAAGGGTGGGGGGGAGGAGAGGTTGCCATCTCAAAAAAAACAGATCATATACTAAAAGTCAAACATCTACTATAACATATTTTAATTTTATTTCAAAAAATATTTTTGTCATGATTTGTGTTTGCGTAGTGTATATAGAGATGATTGCATAATAGCTCAAAAATAAAGTCCTATTCTTGTATATTGTGGGGAGAGGGGAGGAAGTGTGTGTGTGAGTGTGTGTGTGTGTAGTTTGTGAGGGCATGTGGCTGCGTGTGTGCGAGTGTGGAGTATGTTGTGGGGTGTGTGATGTGTGAGGGAGGGTGTGAGGTGGGCTAGCCTAGTTCAGCTCCTTGTGGCCACATGCAGCTCTGGAAACTGGCCATAGCTGCATGCCGCCTGGCGGTAGTGCCTGCCTGGACAATGAGCACCTCAAAGGCCTGCTGCTTGTTGCTGCCACTGGCTGTGTACCATGGGGGGAGTGTGTGGGGGATTCCCCACCCCCCCACCATCCCTCACACCCCACAAACCCCAAACACCCACACCCAACAGCCCACTCAAGGTCTGCACTCCCATTGCCCTCCTGGACACATTGCCCATTGCCCTCTGGGCTCAATGCTCCTGCGAGCCCCAGCTCTATGCTCCAGACCAGCTGCAGCTCCTCCCTTGTCCCACTCCCTCTGCTTCCCTACCTGCTGCCTAGAGCAAGCACTGCAGCAGAGACAGGAGGACAAGCCACTGGAGACTGGGGAAGCTGAGCAGTAGGGCTGTGCGAAGCTTCAGTTGGCGATTTGATATGGCAGAGATTTGGTCAGATTCAGCAGCCAAATCACTGAATCAAATCAGGAGACCCTTTAATCTCTCTGAATTGAATCAGAACCCTCTGAATTGATTTGGAAAGTTTTGGCGATGTGGACATAGACACAGCTTTAAATGTTTTTTCTATGTGCCTTTAGGTACCGGGTGGCTCGTGACTGCTGAGATGCTGGGGCGGATGGAGCATCCACTTCTGGGTTCACCGCTGAGCATGCAGGGGGCCCTCTGTGCCATTCACCCCATCATCACAGCATTCATGAGCTACACCTGGTACCTTAAGGTATGTAGAAAAACATTTAAAGCTGTGTCTATGGCTGAATCGCTGATTCTCCAAATTAGTGTCAAATCTTCAGATTTGGATCAAATCAGGACAGTGATCCAAATCAAAGAATTGAATCACTGTTCCCAGTTTGGGCTGAAACCGAATCCAAATCGAATATAGCCCATTTCACACACCTCTGCTGCTGAGCAGGTCTCCCAGTAGCTGCAGCAGTGGTAGCAGCAGGCCTGCCCAGAAGCTGCTGCATGCTGGCTGGGCCAGGCATAAGGGCGGGAGCAAGGCATGCAAGCTGGGCAGGGTACAATTAATCAGTGGGTGCCCGTAAATTGCCAGGTGGGCCAGATCCACCCCATGGGCCATATTTTGCTCATCCCTAGTTTATAGCCATTACTGATGCCATCTTTTATTCATCTCAGACTTTGGCTTGATAGCACGAGCTGCTAACACATAAGCATGCTGCCACAATATGGTGAAATTCTGACCTAATGAAGTCAAAATGAACACCCCAGCTCCTTCTCAGAGCAACAGCAAGGAGGAAGCAGCAAGGGAGTTATGCCTTCAAGAGGGATTTTTTTAGAGGTGCACTGCCCCCTGGGGCTGCTTCTAGGGCAGTGCACCTTAAAGGCCATTTGTCTGGGGCTATGTCTGAATAAACCATCTAGCACAAAAATCCCAACTAAAAATTGATACAGTACATTTTTGTACTCATGGGAAAGGAACGATCTCCACAGGTTAAGAATATCTGAAATGTTTTGGTGTTGTAAATCATTTCCCATTCAAAGTAAACTAGAAGGCAAATTCTCTATATAACATCCTTTGTATTTTTAAATCCTATGTAAGACTTATTTAGCTTGCATTATCTTCACTTTTATGACAAAAATCTGCCAGAATAAAAAATGTTGATTCGATATGCACAACGGCACATAAAAGTAAATTCTAGCAGAGCTGGAAAAGTATCCAGATTTTGCTGAAGTGAAGTTTTATGGTAAGCGTAAAATCACAGAGAATTTTATGGAAACCACTGTAGTGCAAAATCACATAGAAGTATGTGACGGTCAAAATCATTCATAAAAGCTATATTGGAAGGTAATTGGAAAGGGTTATCAGAAAGGGATTAGTGCTACCAAAAATGGGAATGGGAAAGAGGAAAAGGTGAAAGCAGGAGGACAGAACACCTGACATATTGCAGCCACAGTTGTAGTAGGGACAAGAATACAAAGAAAGAGGAAAATTAAAGGCCTGTCAAAATAAACCTGAATTGTATCAGGACAATTATATAGGAATGTAGGGTAGAATGAACCTTCTTAGTCATCAAATCCAGTGTGAGAGGTAAATCAGCTGTTTGACCCTCTGTTGATACATCTGTAAACTGTTGATACATCTGTAAACAGAGAGAAGAAATGTCCATTGGGTATGCTCGTGGTTGTGGCAGTGAATCCTAGCAGAGATGTCTACAAGCACATTCCATTTGCTCACAGCCACAAGCTCAAAATTCACAAATGTGCCAGTGTGGTCACTCTAGGTTTGTCCCCAGCAGCTGGTCTCAACCACACCAGATATCAAGATCCAAAGTCAGCCACAGAGGAACCCTCTTGAAAGGCCTCACCAGTGCATTTCTAGGTTTGGAGCATGTGAGAGGAAGAGGGTGGCTGGGATGAGCTTGTGAACAACCCACCCTGCACATGATGCCACCACAGTGTTGTAAACATACCTACAGAGACAAAAGCAGCAGAAGAAAAACACAACTAAAACCACACTAAACCAACTTATTACAGAACACAGAAAAAAGCTGAGCTCCTTCCATGTACCCATGTAGAACCATAGTTTAACCTAAATAGTAGGAACAAAAACTGGTAACTGTCCATGTTATTTTTGTACAGCTGCCAACACTGGCTGCTTCTCATGCATATATAAAAGTTTGTAACAGAGCTCTTTGTACAAAATATTTCTTATTGGTTGATAAAAAAATTTCAAAAGTTTTGGACTACGAATGCAAATGAGGTACATTATAATATGACTTGGTAGACAGTTTGACAGGCAGCAATATGCAATTTACATATGCAAACCCATTCCACATACATGAAGGAGTCTACAGGGTGTAGAATTGCTCCGAGCCACATGCAAACATCACTGCACTACCTAGCTAACTTAGAGCAACTCAGTAGCACATGAAGGGACAAGCATGAGCCCCGACATCCTTATAAAGCCTTTAGAAGGAATTGCAAGCACTCTCCCAGCACTAGCCTTATTAATTATGTAAAACATAGAAAGGGGTTGACTCCTCCCCTCAGTTCTTGGACATGCAGCAATGGCTACTTTTGGTTTAGGCACCAAGAAAAGATTCTTTGTGCATCTAACCCTGCTCTCCACCTTCTGAACACTGTCACAAAGGTAGCAAGTAATTGATTTAATTCTTCTACCGTAACTAGGGGAGCCAGGACCACTCAAAAGTAAAATAAAACAAAGCAAAAAGGGAAAAATAGTAAATACTGGGGAGAAAATTATAGTGGCTGGTCACACTCAGTTATCAGAATAGAACAAGTACACTAAGGCTGCTCCATTAGTGGTGGCCATGCCAGGGAACAGAGAGACAGCTTTCATGCTAGCTGCATGTTAGGTCTTCTCCGAAGAAGCTGAACAGCTGCAGCCTGATGTCTGGAAGGCAACTCACCCCAGTAAGTCTTGCACTAAAAATCTTCTTCCTGCTTGTTTATCTGCTATCTTAGCAATCAGAAAGGAGGTAAACCTCAAAGGCATAAGGAAAAAGAGAGGCTAAACTCATATTGACAAAGCACCATGAGGGCATCAGATGGAAGGTGTTACATAGATACACAGCATAAAATATCAGAGTGAAAAACTATCATGGAAAATAATGGTGTGTTGCTTTCGTCAGCTGTCTTTTTTTATCTATACCTTTGGTTAAACTATAAACATCCAGGCAGGAATGTTTGAATAGCAGTTCAGAGTGTAATTTAAATAAACATTAATATGAATTACTACCATAAACAAAATTAGGTTCTCATTTATGTCCCAGGGGGCTGATATAACCAAATCATCTGTGTTTGGGAGTGAGTCTAGTACCCACAGGGAGCGTCTACACATGAAATACTTTGAGGTGGTAAACTCTGGTGCAGTTCATGCTGGAGTTTATTGCTTCCAGGCACAGTGTTTACACCTATGCCTAGGACTTCAGCATGTTGAGTCAGGACAGTGCAGCCCTGGCTGGCAGGGGGCCCTCAGCCCAAGGTTGCTTTGACCTGTCTCAGTGTGATGTGGAAGGGCTGGCTGGGGTACGGGGGTGCTACAGTGTGGGGCTAGCTAACAGGCAGCCTCACATTGTAGCACCCTCGTGCCTCAGACAGTCCTGATCACCATCTGCATATGCATCGCAGTGGAGTTAATAATTCTACCATAGGATACTACTTCTGTCAGACAGTACTATCTTACAGCGAAGTTAATTAGTTTACGCTGGCCTAATAGCACTATGTGTAGATGCCAAAGCTTGCTGCAGAACTAATTAGTCAGCCCCACAGTAAACATCTGGTGTAGATGCGGCCACTGAGAAGCAATGAAACTTGCATATTATAGAATAGTTTGTTCCTTGACCTGCAGTACTACAAAGATGCAGCAGATGGCACAACAAAGCATTGAAATAATATTACAAAACAGAACAGGTGTTCAGCTGTTACTGATATGTATCCTGGTGAAGCGAAGAAGTACCTGCATGTCATAGTATCTTTTTATTTAATTGTGTTACACTGTTTATATTGTCATGGTATATTGTGCTCCTGGGATAGCAAAGGTGTTAGAGTGTAGCTGAACTCAGCTCTGGAACATGAACTGTTTAATCCTCTGACAAGCTAAGTGTGAACATTTCTTTTAACTTTATTATTTTACAGTGTTTTCATAGTCGTGAGTGTTGTTTATTTTGGATACTAGGATTCTACTAACCTTTTCAGATTCTTGATCCAAAGATATAGTACTACCTCTCAGAAACACAGGTAAAATCCAGGATTAGGGGCTTTTGCACAAATTAATTTATATTTCCCATATTTTTTAAATTAAAAAGAGCTTCTTGTTCTTTCACTTAGTTTGAATCATGAGAAAGAATGAAGCTACAGCACCAAGATTGCTCTGAAGCCACTTATTTTACTTAGATGTTAGCCCAGTTTCAAAGCTGACAAAGGCAACAACCCTAATGTGGGTGCAATTGCTAAATCTTTTTGTCCAAATGGAATATGACAGAGGGATTTCTCTGCAGTCTCTGATGCTGACTGGAGACACCTTATTTGATCTTTGATCATCTGTTGATACCTTTTTAGGCACTAATCTATCCACTTTCAGGTGAGAGTAGGAACTTAATTTTATTATGCTAGAACAGAACTATATAATATCTATCTCTCCACAACAATCATAAAAATGAATGAAGTACCCAGAGCTCCTTCCTAAGGCTATTTGAGATGTCCTGAACAAAACACTGATGAAAACCATGAAACTTCTGCTCTCTCCCCTCTGTGTTTGGCATTTAGGCACTTCCATCTCTTCCTTTTGACCCATTCAGAAAACTTCCATGGTGTCTTTTCCCAGCCCTGCTTATACGACTACTCTTCCTCAAGTCTAGTCTAGGAATGAAAGAGGAACAAGGCTTTTGTTTTTTTTACAAAAGTTAAATATTTTCTCACTGTGTTCTTCTTACTTATTTAACCACCTGGAGTACACTGGAGAGTCTAGTTATTGTCACAAACTGCATTCTCTCACCAATTCACAGGTTGTTTTAATGATGTGCTTCATCAGGACAAACAGATGAATACCCCCAAGGCAGTGAAGACTGAAAATGCTGGTCCTGATTCTCTTTTACATGCAAACTAAGCTTTCTGTTCTAATACAATGGTACAAAGGGGAGACCGTGTAAAAAAGAAGCCCTGTTTTTTTTAAATATCATTTTTCCCAGAAACTGAAAAAAATAACCACTCAACATCTTGACAGTAACAAAAATTGTATGTCCATTTTTCCATCCATGCATAGGGGACATAAAATACACAATATAGCAATGGTGAAATGCCAGAGAGTCTATCATACCACTAACCTGAACTCACAAATCTTGTAAAGAAAACTTGACTGCTTCATTTGCTGTCCATATTAGGTTTGGGCCCTTGCTAGTTTTGGCATGATAACATGCTGTACAAATTGAAGCTGTTCATGCTGTTAAATAAGAACAGCTGTGTTAATTTCATTTCCATGCAAAACAAAGCAAAACAAACATAGGCACACAAAAAGTTTGAAAAGTGGATAGAAAAGAAGGAAATCAATAAGGAAATACATAGTGTTTTGAGCTTCTAAGGAGGGTATTAAATAATGCAGATTAAAGAACAAACCAAAGCTATGAAAAAACTTGATGGTATCCTTTTAAGTGAGCATGTGTGGTTTTTATACACTCACATATGCCCTGCAGGTGTACTTGCCAGCTAGCCAACCAGCTTGCATAAAGAGTATGAGTGATCCTCCCCCCACTCTCCTCCTTCCCTCTCCCTGGCCTCCCAGAAATGTTTATTGTAAAAGAAGTTGAACAGGTTTTGTGCTTTTGTAATAAAAAACAGTAAATAATTTCAACACACTACTTTTCTTTTTCTGTAAAGGCATAATGACCTGTAAGATGTTCCTTTCTGCTTCTAATGCACCCATCCCTTTTGTATCTAGGCACCAGTTAGAAAATTAATTCAGATAAAAGAATCATTCCCCTTTCCTTGAATGTTGGCTGCTTCTCTTCAGGAGGATGTCACTGGGAGTTACTGCCCTTCTTTGCTGAGATAGAAATATTTCTAATAGTAGGTAGGGGCTTGGGAGTCTTGCTGTATATTCTTAATCTAGCAAAATGGGGGCTCATCTTGACCATCAAAACCAAGGAATGACTCTGCATTGATCCAACTGCTGTTCCTGCTTTTATGGAGGGCAGAGAGATTATTTGCATTACAGGGCTTCTGCTTTTATTCACTTCAAAATGTACACAATAACATCTTTGACTTCCTTCTTCCAATTCTATCTCCACCTGGTTTATGCCTCTTCTACTTCACTGAAACTATTTTTACCATATACATAGAGTGTTGTGGTGCTGGTTTTTGACCTTTCAACAGCTTCTAACTCCATTGGTCCTTCAGTGTTTTAAAAAATGCCATCCTCAATTGGTTTAAGGAGACACTGTTCTCTTATAGTTATCTTATCACTCTGACAGATCCTTTGGTAGGTTTTCCTCTTCTCTTCCTTTAGTGGGAATTGTCCAAGGCTTGATCCTTGACCCTTTGTGGCCTTTCTATTCCTCACCCTCCCACCCATCTCTAGCAGTTTGTCCACACTACTACTGCAGCCCACTCTGACTATCTTTTTTAGCCCTGATTTACCCTCAAAAGCCCCTTTCCTCATCCTTGGCAACACTCCAGCTTGCTCTTGGAAGCATCAGATTCTGAAATCACACTTCTATCCCCATTCCCTTATGGCTCTGTACTGCATGCAGAACCTACCCAAATTAAGCAAAATACAAGCATAGGAATTCAGACAATGGCCCTTTTGTTTCTTCCTGTCTCTACTGCTTATAATTAAAGCAAAGGAGAGACAAATAGTAGCCATGGTCCTGTATAGGCTCTCCTTAAGTTTGCTGTCCTTGTCCAGCTGAGCTCTTCTGGGAATCTGTCTACTCTCTACTTGTCTTTGCTTCCATGCTTCACAAGAGCAAGATAATGCATGGATAGCTTTGGTAGCTCAGGTTGGTTGAGACCTTCAACTGATCCTAGCAAAGCAGTATAAACATACTGTATGTGCATTTATCCAAAAGCATTACTTCAAATACTGTCTTTGTTCCAATGATTCACACATCTAACCCTTCCCTTTTCATTGTCTGACCAACAACCTCACATCCTTCCCCCAGTTTCTTTTTTACTGTGGAATACGTCCAGATTTACTCGAAGATTTGCTGCTTTTGCCTACATAATATTTTACAGATTCAGCCTTTCAATTTCCAACTTGCAAGAGTCTTATTAGGTCTTCATCTTTTTGCACATTGTCTTTTGTCAACTGCCAGTCAAAAATCATAAAGTTACCTCTTTCATCTGTACTAACCACCTTCACCCTTAAAAGCTGCCTCTGACTTAGTACTTACAAATGATTCCCATCTGCCACTGGTCAGGCAGGTCATATACCCTGATTTCATTCCTATTTTGGCCCCATCACTGAATCCTGTTCCATATATGCCTTTCATCCGTCCACAGACTATGTGCTGACTGCCATGTAGATTGTGAGATATTAAGGGTAGTCTTATTTCTTTCTGCATGTTATTTCTCTAGCTTAGTGAGCCTCAGATCCTTGACTGGTGTTATTAGGGACTGGTGCTATTACTTCTCCTACTAATAATAATTGTGTTTCAGAGAGACAGAGCCCTCACAATTGTTACCTGCTTCAGTGAGGAAAATAGGTATGTAGCACATGTAAAATCCAATCATTTTTATTTAAATGCTTAGATGTGGACATAGACACGGCCCCCAATATGTAGGTTCCTGGACAGTGCAGCTCAGGGACAATATCAAGTCAGACCTAATGGAGCTGTTCTGTCCAGATAAGTTAACTTGCCATGCCTTTCCTCTAACCTGAGTTCAGGTTAGTGGCTGTTATTACTGCATGTCTGCTTAGGTCTTCAAAACTTGTTTGGACTGTTGGCCTGGAAAGCCTTGGTATGTTATTAGCTTGTTTGCAATGCTAGATTGTTCAAGACTTTGCAAAACCTACTGGATATAATACCTGTACTCATTGTTATATAATTGCAGAATTTGAGAAGGCCTGGTATAATCAAAGGGCTACAGCCACCTCCCACTTTTCAGCAGTTGCCAGAATTTTCTACCTGAGTTATCTTTAAAAGAAAAAAGTGGTTTTTCTAACTTTTCATATACAACTTTATATCTGCCGTTGGTTTGTATTCTCAGTGATTGTTTCGATTGTAAGTACTAACCATATGGAACTGAAGGTGAGACTACGGAAGAGGTTTTAACTTTATTAACTTTGAGCCACTGAAGTGGAAGCGTGTTATGTTCTGATTTCTTTTCTTTGAAGTTTTTAAAAATCCTATTAAAACACTGCTGACTAAAGTTCAGTCACTCATAAAACTTTATAGATCATTAAATTTCTGTTTATCCCGGCTCTGAGAAAGATGTAGGTTCGATTAGTTTAGATGTTACTAGCTTTTATTCCTGCAGGACCAATAAAAATCAAGCAGAACTAAATTCAAGGTCTGTTTTGAAGTCAGTTTTCCAGTGGACAGTCTGGAAAAACTGATTTTGTCAAAAGAAACAACTGACGTGCCTAATTGCCTGGATGATGCCTGGCATGGTTACTGGATAGGACACAGAAGTCAAGAGAATTGGATTCTTTTTTGACCTTGCTACTGAGTGACTTTGGAAATCATCTCTCTTATCCCCCATCCTTACTGTGTGAGTAATGATACTTTTTATTATAAAACACTTTGAGAGCTATAGGTAACAAACACACTATAACCATTACAGTGATTATACCTAGTAGGGTGAGCCATAAAACATCTAATGGGCCCTGTCCTTCTCTACTTCATAATGATTTTAACTGAAGGTTAGAACATCAAAATAAACAACTATCCCCATCACACATGTGCTAGGCAATGAATTTATTCATAAAACCTTCATTTTTCTCTTCTTAGTACCTGTCTGTTCTTTGTTTTGTTGTCTGAAATTGTATCGCTATTATTTATTTATTTTTCAGTACCTTCCACAGTATATTAAGGCTACATAGGCAATGGCCCTAATTCAGTAGGGCATTTACACACATGCAAAAGCTTAAGCATGTGAATTTTTTCATGGAACTTAAGGATGTGCTTAAAGTTAAGTACATGTTTAACTGATTTGCTATATTGGAATTCTAGGAAATACTTATATAGTAGCCTCAGTTTTTCTGGTTTGGGTTTTTTTTTTCTTTTTTCCATCTTGTAGACTTTTAAATGATGCCATGAACAAGGCTAAAAGTTTCAAAGACTTTTTCCATAATAAATTCCAAATTCCTTGCTAGTGCTCTACTTTGCTACTCAAGATTTCAATAACAGTTAAAGGAGAGAGAAATATCCATATTAGGGATGTAAATATAATTTTAAAATTATCTATTTAACCTCCTCTAATCATATAGTTTAAATAGTTATCCAATAACACAGCTGTTTGGAAACAGCTCCTGCTTGGAGCCACTCCCCAGGCCCTTTAAAGGGGATGGGGGGCAGTGGGGAGGGTTTGCAAGCCAGGCCAGACAAGGCAGCCCATGTGAAGCCTCAGGCTCAGAAGAAGGTAGCACCTGTAAACAAGCAGCTAATTGCTTAATTGACAATTCATTAAGCCTATTGCTGTTTTTCTCTTTAATCTCTTAGGCTAAGGATACTAGTCCCCATCCCCTCCCCTTTCCTCCCCTTCCCTCCTCCTCCCTCAGTCCTACCCTGCTACCTTCTGATCCTGCTGGGGCACCATAGCACTTACCTTCTCCCCTTTCCCTGCCAGACTGCACCCACCCGGCTCTAAAGCATAACCATTAAGCTAACCAGTTATTACTAGGCTTATTGGTTAAATGAATAATTGTTTAACCTTTCACATATGCAATTCATTTGCTATCAGATTAAAAATAACTATCAGAATTCTTATAATATTCCTAGAGAAGCATTTTCTATACTCTCTATCAGTTATGTTATGCCAGGGGCAGGCAATTATTTTGGGTGGAGGGCCACTTAATGAGTTTTGGCAAGCTGTTGAGGGCCCCAAGGGTAGCCTCACCCCTTGACAGATGCCCTGCAACCAGATCGCCATCTTGGGACTGACCAGAAGTCCTATTCCTAGCCCTGACCTTTGCCCCCAGAAGTACTCCTTTTGGAAAGGGTGTTTGCCATTTTGGAACTGGGAAAAAACCAACAAATTATATACTAAAAATCAAAAACTGACAATAGCATATTTTCAATTTTATTTAAAAATCTATCTTTGTCCTGATTTGTATTTTGTTGTGTTTATAGAGGTGATTGTATAATAGTTCAGAATGAAGTCTTACTCTTGTATATTGTCAGTAGTGTGTGGGTGGATATGAGGTTTGTGGGGGGATGTGGGACATGTGGAGGGAGGTGGCTGGTGGTGTGCATGGGAGAGGGAGAATGTAGCAGTGTGCAAGGCTCACACCAGAGGCATGTGTGTGTGTGGGGAGGGAGGGTATGGTTGTGGAGGTGCATGGGAGTCCCCTGTGCATCTCCCTGAGCCATTCAGACCCAACTCCTACCCCACAACAGCACACATGCCCTGCGGTGCCACCTCGCCACTGCCAACAGTGCACAGCCCCAGCATGCCCCACACCTGCTTCAGACTCACACTTGTCAGAGTGTATCAGCCAAATCCCAGGCACGACCTGGACCTGGCCCACTCTGCACCACCCACCCATAGTACATCCTGCTGCCCCCAGGACACACAGTAGAGCTGGGTCTGCTCCACAGCTGGACCGCCTTTCTAGGCAGCTTAGGTAGTGATGGCTCCTTTTGGTTGCCACTGGCACTGGCTCCAGCCCTGTATTACCAGTAGGGACATGTGCTGCACAGCCCTGACCCCGCACACCCCACATGTGCTCCAGGTTCACTCACCCAGGATCAGCAGCAGCAGCGTGGGCTGAAAACTGCTGCTCAGCGTTGAGTAAAAGCAGTCCCTCCCCCTTGCCACTGCTGGCACTTTGTGGTGTAGCCTTCCAGAGCCCATGCCATGACACACTGTACTGGCTATCCCTGCATCTGCTCTGCACTGCCACAGCTGCTCCAGTGGGCAGCTCAGAGGCAGCAGTGATTCAGCGTGTATGCAGGGCTACCCAGCATGGGCTCCAGGAGGCTATACCAGGAAGCACCAGCAGTAACAAGGCAGAGGGTCTGCCTTTACTCCATGCTGAGCAGTAGGTTCTGTCCTGTGCTGTAGCTGCTGGGCCTGGGCAGGTAAGCCTGGAGCAGGTATGCAGCACGCAGGGTCAGAGCTGTCCATCATGCGTCCCTGCTAGGACCATGGGGCAGGGGCTGGCAGTGGAGGAGGCTGAAAGGAACTGCCACCACCTAGGCTGCCTAGAAAAGCAGTCCAGCTGCTGAGCCATGCCTAAGACATGCCACAGCCATATGGTTCCTGGGCCAGGCAGGAGCAAGGGGGCCCACTGCAGACTGCACAAATACCCACCATAGGCTGATGTGGCTCACAGGCCATATTTTGCCCACCCCTGTGCTATGCTCTTTAGAAGCTTTGCACAGGAGATGGGTAAGTTACATTCAGCCTAAGCAACCAATTGTAAAGAACCTGCAGTCTTGTTCAATGGCTGCATAAATACATCAAGTTCTTCTTTTTTTTTTTTTTCTTTTTTTAAAGGAATCCTTTGTCTACAGGATTACTGCATTGTGTTATATGCAGTAATTAAATCAATAATTCTTTAAAAACAATTCACAGCTTTCTAATTTACTCAAATGCATGGTGCTATATCTTATATGCACAATTTGCTTTTTGAACATGATATATTGTTGTGTTCATAAGTTATTTTTTTACATTTTTTCTCACTTCCTAATGAACCTGAAGAGACCACATAGCAAAAGTGTTTTCATAGAATACTTTCAGAAGTGGTTAGCACACTAATTTTCAACCAGGGGACTTTGAGATCCTTTCAAGGTTGCCACAGGGTGCCATCCAATGTTAGCACTGTTAGATGTGCACACTTGATTCACAAGTTAAACCCAGAGATTTCAAATAAAAATCCATAGAGTTAAAATCAGTCAGACCTGTTGTGGTCTTTCTGAGTGCTTTGCAGCAGAATAATTTCTCTATTATTTTTCTAGTCATAAAACAAATGAAACCTAAGGCTGACATTTTCCAAGGGGTTCCTTGAGTCTTATGAAAGGTGCCTTGAGTCTAAAAATACTGAGACTCACTGGTTTAGCAGTTCTGTTTCTACCTGCTTACAATTTTCAGCAAGGAATTAGCACTATAGTCAAGAAACTCTTCTGGCAATGATCAAAATGTTGCTTCATTTTCCCAGCTACAGAGATTATGCTTTATAAATATGCACAAAGTATGTACACTTTAAATGGGAACAGGGAAATTGTTTGAAGCTTCAAATCAGAAGACTATTCAGAAGTCTGGATGTTTATCCAAAGTTTATCCAAATTTATCTGAATCTCCTGGCTTTGCAAAAATCAGTTGAAAATCTTGCAAGGTCAAGCTTTCTCATGAGATTTCCTCTAATACCTCTTGGTTTCAGTCATGCCAGTAAAAATACCACAGTATAGTCTCTTGTACACTTCTGCTGCTGGCTGAAATGGAAATGATGAGGAATGTGAAAATTAAACAATTAATCAAACCTTTCCAACCCTCAGAAAAAGGGTGTTGTAGTTCAAGCTTGTGTGAAAGTTCAGGTTTGCTCTTATTTTATTTTTATTAGAAAGCAGTTTTCTGAACACAGATTTGTTGTGAACCACATAACTCTCAGTCTGATCCAAAAAGTACTAAAGCTCACTGAACTGCCCTTGTTAACTTTAATGGGCTTTAGACCAGGCCCAAAGAATTTCAGTCTTAGGGTGTGAGTATGGGATTTTCACTGCAACCCATTGAATATTCAGTAAATTACTAAACCACTCTTCTGAAAAATAAACAAAGTAACGTATCATTACTCCGCTTTAAGAATGAAAATCTGGCCTACATTGAACGTGGGTGCTGAGCAAGGTGTATGTGTCATTTAACTTAGAGCCAAAAAAGGACTTAAATTACACAGAAACATTGTGTAAATCCTTTAACCAGAGGTGAATTTCACCATAAATGATTTCTTCCAAGACTTACACTAGCAAAGTGATTCCCTTAAAGATTATTCTCCTCTGAGAATGATATCAGGTAATACATTAGCCTAACCTTGTCAAGACCATTTTATGCTAAATTTACAGTATTTCCAAAGGTGAGTAACAGTTTTAGATAATTTACCAAACAGCACTTTAAATCATGTGAGGCTAAAATTCAAATAAAAATAAACAGTACTGTGTGTAGAAAACTTACTTGCAAATAACATCCTGTGCATGTACTGCTGAGATA
>JAGPOW010001296.1:76629428-76649985 GCA_030014935.1 Caiman crocodilus | reverse complement strand
GACTGTTGCACCATTTCCATGATTTGTTGTCATATTAAGGAAGAAGGAAAGTGTTGGCACATAAAGGAAAGACTTTCAGAGAATTCTTCTCCTACTTGCCAGAGTTTCCTTCATACTGGTAAGTCAATTGTTAAAGAAACTATTCTAGAATTAAATCTTTGCCAAAAAAGCACTGTAACCAAGATCCCAAACAAACAGTTTTTATACCTTTCACAACAGAGGAAATTAAAGCTGTTAAATTCCATGAATTATATCACAGGGCTATTTATTTATATTCCTTAAAGAAGTCTGTGTCACAATGGATGGAAAGTCAACAATAATTAAGAGAGAATAATAGATATATAACCTAAGTTTTTTAATAGAACTTCATTTTTATTTATACATTGACTTCACTGATGTGAACAAAGGTTCTGCATTTCACATGCAAAGAACAAATGTTTTTGTGTGTTCCTCATTGTATTGTTATTCCTGTGTGTTGAAATACACATTGGCCGTGTCCAGCCAAGCACAGCTGTGGGGTATGTGGTGCCACAGACTCATTTGTGACTCCATGTACCACATGTTCAGTTGCTCTCTGCACTGCAAGGGAGCAGCTCGGGGGGATATCCAAGGGTCAAAAAACCCATGGAAAATGAAAGCAGAGTAGCGTACATAGAGGCAGTATGTGCCACTCAAAACTAAAGCGTGGCCAGCCAGAGCCACACTGCAGCTGCCAGCCAGGCTCCATGTGGCAGGATCACTGCTGTTGCAGCCCTGGGAGGCCCCAAGGACGCTAGGAAAGGTTCTGGGACCAGGCCAGAGCATGCCCCAGCCTCCCCTACCCCGCCAAGGGTAACCTGCCATGCACTAGAGGGCACATGGGACAGGCATTCCCTGGGGACAACTAGCGGTGGCACAAGGTGTGCTGCTGCTAGTTGTCCCTGGGAGATCAAACATCCACATATGTGAGGATGCAGCCATTTTGAATAAAGGTATAAACTTGCTGGGAATGTGTCATCAGTCACCATGTTTTGTTCTGAATATCAGCACTAACTTTCCTGACCTAGTAACAGTCTAATACTCAAATCCTGTAGTGATACCAACAATCAAATACACATTCTAACAAGGAAGGAAAAAAGAAGAGTTAGCTCTGGAAAAACCTTCAGTTTTCTAAGAGTTCGATAAAACCAAAGGTGTCATGGACACTTATGATACAATTAAGATGACTCATAAAGCTGAAATCACTGGCTGGCACAAAGCAAGTATTTCACTAGGCTTAGTCACAGTTGCATTTAATTTCACCTTCTTCTGTGGAAGTGTCTGTTAATCATGGATATGCCAAAGATAGGAACTATATAGGAGAAAACTTGGGGATTACATTATTTCAATATTCATTTTCCATCTTTGAAGAACTGAATTTATTTCGTATGTGGTAAGCTGCTTTGTTCCTTGGCAGAGCTTTCTTCCTATTCTTCATTTGTTTATGTATGTGGTTATTAGTACATTACACAGTTTCAGCATGTACAAAATTCTGAAGCTTACCATTTAAGACAGAAAGATCCATCAAAGCATATCATGCGAGTGAACAGGGGTGCAAACAAGTCCATTTGCAAGCAGTTTGCTGGGAGCAAGAGGAGGAAGGAGAAGTGGAAGAGGAAGAAGAGCGAGGCACCAGATCCTGCTCTGGGAAGGTAAGTTAGCCAGGGCTGCCTGTGTGTAATGAGTGTCTTTTTGTTGGCATCTGTGTTTGGGTGTGTGCTCTGAGCAGCTGGGAGAACTGCTAGCTGGTTGATTGCAGGTTGATTGCTACCCCGTCTGACAAAAGCTCAACTCAGGGGGCAGAGCCAGTCCAGGCCCAGCGGGGTATAAAAAGAGACTCTCCATGTGACCAGGAAGCAAGTGAACAGGGGTAGCTAACAGAGCAGTTTGCAAACAATTCACATGTCAGTTTGCAGGTCAGTTTGCTGGTCCCCTTTTTGAAGAGGGGCCTTTAAGGTAAGCTCTTTCTTTAAATAAGAGTAGCTAAGTTATATATATGTATAGTGTAAATAGCTAAAACTCAGCAGTTAGGCCAATACTTACACCCCTTAGAATCCTAGAATCCTAAAATCCTGGAAAACTAGGGCTGGAAGGGACTTCAAGAGGTCATCTAGTCCAACCCCCTGCTCAAAGCAGAACCATCCCCAGCTAGATTATTCCACCCAGGGCTTTCTTGAACTGGGTTTTAAAAACATCCAAAGATGGAGATTCCACCACATCTCTAGGGTAACCCACTCCAATGCTTCACCACCCTCCTAGTAAGACTTTTTTTCCTAAAATTCAACCTAAGCCTCTCTTGCTTCAACTTGAAACCATTGTTCCTTGTTCTGTCATCTGCCACCACTGAGAATGGTCTAGCTCCAGCCTCGTTGGACCCTGCTCTGCCCTCGTGTGGTGGGCCCTGCCCTCTGGGCAGCTGAAGCAGCTCCTACCCATGCCAGTCTGGCCAGACTGCAGTCCTGTGCTGCTGTGGGTGCACAAATCTGGTGGGCATACCCACCCAACATGTCACCATTGCCCCCTAACTCCCTGATTCATTGTCTATGCCACCCCTGTGCCATAGACTTACCTGCAGGGAACTACCATAGTTGCTGTCATACTGCCTTGCTGCCACATTCATGTTTGCACAAGCACATGCATGTGGCACCCCCTGCCTGATTGCCCTCTTCCTGCTCTCTCCAAACCAAAGCAGCCCCTTGCAGGCTAGGACTCTGCCAGCCTACAAAGGGAAATCTGCCATTTCCCATGTGTTTTTCCTTTAAAAGAGTAGCCATTTTTAAAGATTGTTGATCCATTTTTAAGTTTCATATATTCTTGTGATCCACTTTTGGGTCATGACCCATGGATTGAGAAGTGCTGTTATAGATGACCAGACCAAGAGGATGAGGTAGATGAGGTTTTCTTCAAACAGATAGCAGGAGTTTCCTTATCACAGGTCCTGGTTTTCCTGGGGGACTTCAGTCACCCTGACATCTGCTGGGAAGCAAGAGGATAGTGTGTGGAACAGCAGTGTATAGACAATCCAGAAAGTTTTTGAGAGTGTTGGGAACCACCTCCAGGTGCAAGTGTTGGAGAGGACAACTAGAGGCCATGCTCTTCTTGACCTGCTACTCACAAACAGGGAAGAATTGGCAGGGAATATAGAAGGGGATGGCAGTGACCATGATATGACTGAGTTTAGGGTCCTGAGGACAGGAAGGAAGGAAAGCAACAGAGTATGAACCCTGGACTTCAGAAAAGCAGGCTTTGACTCCCTCAGGGAACTGATGGGCAGGATCCCCTGGGAGGCCAGTCTGAGGGGGAAAGGAGTCCAGGAGAGCTGGTTGTACTTTAAAGAAACCTTACTGAGGGTGCAGAAATGAACCCCGCCCCCCCAATACATAGGATGATGGCAGAAGACCAGCTTGGGTTAGCAGGGAACTCTTCAGTGAGCAAAAGCACAGAAAGGAAGCTTACAGAAAGCGTATTGCTTAGGCATGCAGGTATGAAATCAGAAAAGCCAAAACACAGTTGGAGTTGCAGCTAGCAAAGGGTAATAAGAAGCGTTTCTACAAGTTATACCAGATGAGTTGTGAAGGGTAATAAGAAGAGTTTCTACAAGTACATTAGCAACAGGAGGAAGGTCAGGGAAAGTGTGGATCTGTCAAGAGGGCAAATGCTCATCACCGGTCTCTGAACTGAGCTGCCCCCTTGCTTCTGGACAAACTGCCTGCCTCTTTCTCCTGCCATGCCTTGTTGTTACCTTGTTTAGTTGCTAATAGGCGGGAGACTGCCCTTTACACATACCCAGCTATACCATGAGCCCTCCATGCACACTCTGACCTCCCCTTGCACGTGTCCCATGCCTCATAGATAACACACTCTTTGACCTCATTCTTGGACTCCAGCCTGGTGCCACACACTGAGCCTCTATCTTCCTCAGCCTAGCACCTGACCTCCAGTTTTCATCTGCCTTATACCAACCCTCCATCCTGTTGGCACACACCAGGCCTCATTCACAGCCTACCATCCAGCCCCCAGTTTTCATCAATCAGGTACTGGCTTCCACCCTGGTCTCTCTCTCTCTCTCTCTCTCTCTCTCTCTCACACACACACACACACACACACACACACACAAACACCCTGGTCTCGCTCTCTCTCTCTCTCTCTCTCTCTCTCTCTCTCTCTCTCTCTCTCACACACACACACACACACACACACACACACACACACACACAGGCTTCGACTTCCTCAGCCTAGATTCAGGGCCTGAGTTTTCCTCAACCATGGCCAATACTGTCCTATGCCCCTTTCTCCAGGGCTTCCCAGCTGCCACTTATTTCCAGGGCTTCTCAACTACACCCTTCTCATATCGCCCCTCTCCCCATGGCCTCACAACTGTCACTCTTGTGCAGCCTTTCAGTTGCTCCCTGCACCCTACTCTGCACCTCCACTTCCACAATGAGGCACATACCCCACCCCTTTACTTTGGGACCTGAGGTCAACCACCCTCATAGACTCAGATGCCACCCCACTGTGCCTGGCACACCACATACCCTGCTCCTAAGGCCTGGGGTGAAGCACCCCTTAGCCTCAGGTGTCTCAACCCCTTGTGCCTGGCCCACCTGCCACTCTCTCTGTCCACCCACTCTAAAGTGGGGGCAAGGGTTTAGGCATCCCAATCTGCCTTATACCAGGGAGACCCTCGGTCCTGGTATTTGAATGGCTCTACCCCACCACAAGCAGGACCACCAGGCCTTCCTATCCCAGCAGGGTAAGGTTTCAAGTCATGTTCAGGATCATCCTTCCTGCAGCTCTCAGCATATGATGTTCTCGGAGCAGTAGCTCCCTAGGGCAGTGTTGCTTCCAGGGCAGCTGCCCACAACTGGTCTCTCTACCCTTTAACAGAGCTCCCAAAATGACTGCACTCATCAGCCACCTGGCATCTGCTTGCTCCATCCCATAAAGTAACAGAGCACTAAAGCTGCTCTGTTACAGGGTCCCTTAGTAAATATGGCAATCTAGTAACAAATTATGTGGAAAAGATTGAAGTACACAATCACTTTTTTACCTCAGTCTTCATAAGCTAGGTCATCTCTCAGACTACTGCACCTAGCAGGACAGTTTAGGGAGAAGGTGAGCAGCCAATAGGGGCAAAAGAACAGGTTAGGGACTATTTAAAATAGTTGGATGTATACAAATCCATGGGACCAAATGTGATACACCCAAAAGTGCTCAAGGAGTTGGTTGATATACTTGCAGAGCCACAAAACCCTTTCATTATCTCTGAAAACTCATGGCAATTGGGAGAAGTCCCAGGTGATTGGAAAAGTTCAGATATAGTGCCCATCTTTAAAAAAAGGAAAGAAAGAGAATCTGGGGAGTTACAGACTGATTAGCCTAACCTTAGCCCATGGGAAAAACATGGAGCAGATCCTCAAGGAATCCATTTCTAAGCACATAGAGGAAAGGAAAGTGATTAGAAACAGTCAGCACAGATTCATCAAGGGCTGTTCATGCCTGACCAACCTGGTTGCTTTCTATGATATGTTGATTGGCTTTGTGGATGTGGGGAGAAAAGTAGACATGATATACCTTGACTTTTGCAAGGCCTTTGATACCATCTCCCACAGCATTTTTGCAAGCTAAGGAAGTATTGGCTGGATGAATGGACTGTACAATTTATAGAAAACTGGCTGGAGTGTTGGGCTCAAAGGCTAGTAATTAATGGCTCAATGTCTGTTTGACAGCTGGTGTCAAGTGGAGTACCTCAGGGGTCATTCAGGGGCTGGTTTTGTTTAATATCTTCATCAGTGACCTGGAAGATGGGATAGAGTGCACCCTCAGCAAGTGTGCAGATGACACTAAGCTGTGGGGAGTAGTAGATACACTGGGGGGTAAGGCTAGGATTCAGAGACACCTTGACAAACTGGAGGATTGGTCCAAAAGAAATCTCATGAGGTTCAATAAGGAGAAGTGCAAAGTCCCGCACTTAGTATAGAACAATCCTGTTCACCACTGCAGGCTGTGGACTGATTGGCTAAGCAGAAGTTCTGTAGAAAAGGACTTAGAGTTTACAGTGGACAGTAAATATGAATATGAGCCAACAGCGTGTCCTTGTTGCCACAAAAGCTAACAGCATACTGGGCTACATTAGTAGGTGCGTTACTAGCAGATCGAAGGAAGTAATTATTCCCCTCTATCCAGCATTGGTGAAGCCACGGAGCACATGACTTACATGCAGAGGCTGTGAAAACTGGGTTTACTTAGTCTGGGAAAGAGAAGATTGACGGGGGGGGATTTAATAGCAACCTTCAACTACCTGAATGGTGGTTACAAAGAGGATGGAGCTAGACTGTTCTCAGTGGTGGCAGATGACAGAACAAGGAGCAATGGTTTCAAGTTGCAGCAAGGGAAATTTAGGTTGGATAGCAGGAAAAACTCTCTCATGAGGAAGGTAGTTAAGCACTGGAACTGGTTACCAAGAGAGGTTGTGGAATCTCTATCCTTGGAGGTTTTCTAAGGCAAAGCCTTGCCTGGGATATATTTGGAGAAGATCCTCCTGAGCAGGAGTTTGGACTAGACAACCTCCTGAGGTCCTTTCCAACTCTAATTTTCTATGATTCTATGTGGGGATCTGTGTGCTTTACCTACACTTATCTAATACTGGATCAAATCAAGATCAGTCCTCATTCTGCCAACCTTAGTAAGCCAGGGTTTAGGTATTTTACAGATGACTTCTCCATCCACAATCCGCTGAGATAATCTTGCTCATGTGGAGACACAGTTGTTAAAAGAGACAAAGGTGGAACTTTGGGAGTCATGGTAAAGAGCTAGAGATCAAGATGGGTTTGACTTGGAGTGGTTTTAGAGCATAGTATTTAAAAATAATTTCTTTATTTCAAAAAATTCATGATAGAATATGGAATTAAACACAAACACACACGCACTCTAGAAAGTCCCAGAAGATAACTCTCAAAGTGCTAAAAAATGGTACCCTTTATGTACAAATATTGCGTATAAGCTTGTGTACAAGTGTAAGTATTATTATTAAGTATTTGGTAACTAAACAGCAAACTGCAGCCTTAGAAAAGTTGACAGATCAGATAGTTAATACTAAGCTAAATCCTTCCTGATTTTTTTATCCTCAAGATTAGCACATTCCCTGTGTTATTTCGTGTTAATGCATCTGAAATGCTTCTTCTAGTAGCTCTTGTATTCTCTAGCCACTGCGAACTGCATTTACTTTTTTCTTTTTTTCAAAAGTTTATTTAGTACTAATGGAAGGTGCCAGATTTATGGCATCGAGACACCCAGTCTTCAGTTTTATAGGAAGTGCAGCTTGGGTGGCAGTAGCACAAATATACTTGTGATGTATTGAAAAAAATGATGTGAAAAGGCCACGTAAAAGACTAACCAGGAAACTTGGCCTTCATGCTCTTTCCTTTTCTCTGCTTCTTTAATGAGAGTTTTTGTTTTATACTGCATGGACTATGGCTGCATGTGAGTGAAAACTTCAGAATTTTCCTTTTCACTGAATTCCTCTTCATTCTTCAGTCAGAAAGCTTAGAGATGAGGAAAGATCATGGATTTTAATAATCAGTACCCAGTGTATCACTACTGCTTTAGGCCTGAGAGTTGATATGTGTGACAAACTGTCTAAAGAAAATCATATGACTCCACATTCACTCCTTGTCCCCATTAGGCACCTTATCTGCTGTCCATGCTGTACTGCCAGGGAACATTTTGTATTTACTTGCTGCAACTCCCTTTAAAATCTTCTCATGGGGGTAAAAAGTGACTCCATTTATACTGAATGTATCAGGGATCCTGGTTTTCTCTGATTAAAAAAAAAATCACAAATTATCTGGCAAAAATTCCCAGATTCTCTGATAAACAGTTCAAAATTTGCTATTAAAATCAAACACCACTTCAGGGCTGACCTAGTTCCAACCTTCCCCCCCTGCCACAGTGGGTCCAATCTTGTTCCTCCCCACTACCACGTCGGGGCCAAACCAGTTCCCCACCTCCCTGTGGAAGGTCTGACTCCACTCCCTTCCCATTGCTTTAGGCTCCATCCCATTACCACCCAACGGAGGGGGTGGGGGTGGGTGAGGATGGAGCTCCGCCCCCCAGTGCCCCACAGTGCTGCCGATCTGCCTTAGGCCCCATGCCCCCCTCTCCACCTCCTGCATCCAGCCCTGTGCACCAGAGCAGGGGGGTGAATCCAGCACTGTGCCACTAGCACCCGATGCCACCACTACCTCCAAGGAGCTCCATCCCCTTAGTTCCCTCCCCTGGCACTCCACCATGTGTCTGTCTGTGCAGAGCACTCTGATTGGTTCTTTCAATCAACTCCCTTTCTCAGCCCCTCCAGTTCTGCTGGTGCCCCTCACTCCCCGCCAGCCATGGTCCCCTCACCCTGCTGGTGCCCCTCATTCCCCCCCAGCCTACTGGCTCTGATGGTGCCCCACATTCCGCACACAGCTTCCCCAGCCCTGCTGGTGTCCCTTGCTCTGCACTCACAGCTCCCCCCCAGCTCTTCCAGGGGGCCCCCTTGCTGACAGCACTATGGGGGCAGGGGCAGGTGTGGGCTGCCTGTTGTAGGCTCAGGCAGAGGGTGGAACTCATTCCCCTCCACAGTCTGCACTCCCAGGCAAACTGGGGAAAACCAAGCCACCCAGATCAGTGCATGGGTTGGGAGTGGGCTGCCTGCTACAGGCTCAGATTCTCTACCCTGTTGCCCTCCTGCAGGGTCTCTGTGGCTGGACCTGGTGCAGCAGGGCAGAGCAGGGCCAGGTGGGGAAGTTCCTTGCCACTTCAAGGCCCGCATCACCCTTGTGAGGCATCCCCTCCCCACCCAGCAGCAACAAGAGGCACAACCCCATGCTGCTGCCCCCTCTTCTGCCAGGCACACTGGGGATGTCTCACCAAGGCAATGTATGGCTCACAACAGCAAAGAGCTTCCCCACCATAGGTGATGTGTAGGGAGTACACTTGCACCCCCTGAGAGCGCTGGTGTTCCCCCTGAGAGTGAGCTCTTGGTTTAGGCAACGGGCAGTGGGGTCAGATGGAACACTGGCACCCCCCCCACCTGAGAAGTGCCACTGGCACTTCCGGGTGCACTGTCAGCACTTCTGGGCTTGGCGTTTGGCCGTTGGGGGAGCCCCTCACCAGCTGCCAACACTGCCATGGCTGCCTGCAGACAATCCCCACTTGGCCCACTCTCACTGCTGACACCCACGTCGCCACCTGTGGGTGGTTGCCATGCTCCCTCAGCCTCAGGAGGCATGCGTCACCTATGTTCCCCACCCAGCCCCACTCTGCCCTGCTGCGCTGAGTTCCTCCCACTGGGCCCCAGAGGCCCCAGGGAAGGGCAGCAGGACACAGAGATTGAGCCTGCAACAGGCAGCCTCCCCCGCCTCCAACACCTGCCCCTGCCCTATGTACTGATCTAGGGGGTATAGGTCCCCCCTGCCCCTCCAGAAGTGTGCAGTGGTGGGGAGCCAACCCCATCCTCCTGCCCCCCAGACAAGCCACTTGTGGCCCCTTCCCACTGAGGACCTGCATCTGCACATGGCCCCAGACCCCAAGCCCCATGCATTGCCTGGCTGGGCAGCAGCCCCAGTCCCAGCCCCAGCCCTGCCCAACTCACTCCCTGAGGGGGCTTCAACCCCCACCCCCAATTTACCTGCAAGAGCTGCTCCCCAGGCTCCCCATGTGCATATAAATTCACATTACGTCCCCTGCCTAACCACCCTCCTCCCACTCCTCCCAGCCCCTTGTAAGCTGGAACTCTGCCAACCTGTAGAGAGCTCTTTGCAAAAGTGCAAAATCCATGTGTTTCTCTGTTAAAATGACAAGTCTGTGTTTTTCTCAGGTAAAAGGCAGATAGAGACATTTTTTCTATTTTTCTGTGGGAAACAGAAAACCCAGACCCATCATGCATTTACCTACTGAAAGTTCCACAGAGATATTGGTGGAGCAATGCTGGAATGGGTAGACATTAGGTGAGGCCCTATCCCATGCCCTCCTGCCCTGAACCCAGACACATAACCAGGTATACTAGTTTTCTGCAGAAAAAACCCAAAAATCTCTGAAAAAATCCCCCATTAAAAATCTGCTTTTTTCTGTGAATAAAATGAAACATGATTGGCAGCAGGGCCCTATGCCTTCCTGCTGATTGGCAAGAAGCAAAAAGAGCGGTAGAAATGTGGTTTTTGCCTCCCACCAATTAGTGGCAATGCAGAGGGCTGCTGGGACACCACAGTCAATCAGCAGCAAAAGGGGTGCAAAAAGGCAAACTTTGCTGTCTTCCACAGGAAACGGATTTCAAGGATCCTTGCACATAACTCGTCCCCAAGATAAAGAAAGGCATCCATAGGTCAGGAGAAGTAGGTGTGGAGGGGAGAATGGGGATCCATATTGTGGCTTAATACGGGAAATCTGACCCTTAAACTTAGATCCACTTTACTAAAGTACAGTCAAAAGTTAGGAAGCTTTTGTAATGAGCAAATTCCACACACAAGGAACTGAACTAAGATCAGCAACATATTTCACTGGATACATTAAGTCACAGCTAACTTACCAAATTTGGTAACTAGATCTCACAAAAGTATGAACATTGTATGTGCCCAAAAGAAGAGATTTACAAAGTGAAACAAAACTCTGCGAGTAAGGAAACAGTTCCAAATGTCTGCCATGCATAAATGTACTGTTATCTGCAGCAAAATACCAAATGTTTTGGTATATAAATGTACTGGGTGATGATCTATGTCAACAAAAGGCCCCAAAAATGCATTTTATGGGAAATTAATTTAACACCATAACTTAGTGTCAATCATTTCAAATCAATCTCTTTTGACTATGCAGCAAGTATGAGCAGACAGTTCTCACTTCAGTGTTATTAGTCTGGGATTTTCCAAAGCTCTGTGCTGCTTGATCAAGAACACATGAGACTATAGAAGTGTCAAAGGATATCATTGGCAATATCCCAGTAGCAAATCTTTCCTATTCTCTTGCGCGGTCCATTTCACTGAACACCCACGTCGGTGGCAGATTCATTGCAAAACACATTTTTCATTTTTTTGCACTTTTTATGTAAGTTGTAAAGTTACATGCTTAAAAGACTTTGGTTAACATTTTTTATATGAAAACGGATAACATTAATTTTCTGCAACCTTGGGCTGGAGTAAATTATTTGCCTTGTGGATGTACTTTAATATTATGATTTTTATGAACATTTCTATTGTTTACAAGCTATTACCAGATGTCTAACTTACAGTGAGTTTCTAGAAGATGAGATTCAAAGTAACTGCTACCCATATTAGTCCCTAAAGGACCAGCTATCTATTTATCCAGATAGCATGTGCATATTTAGTGACGAGAAAGAATGAGCTAATGGGTCATTTCTTTCTCCTTTTTACACCAAGAAAAGGACAACCTGACCTCACTGCAAGTCCAGAATTCTGTTGCCCAGTTGCTGGTGTTCTGAATATTGGCTCTGTTCTGTGAGGACCCCACACTATGAAATATTTGGGGCCAAATCCTGAGTCCCAATTCTTTTAAAAAAGGCAAATTCCTGTTGATGTCAATCGAAGTTGTGCCTGACTACAAAATGAAGGACTTGACCTCAAAGGATATTCTGAAAGGGCTCACAAAACAGCTGGATCTCATGCAAAGTTTTATCATGGGTTTTATTTCTCCATCTGAAGTCTCTAACACTGTAACACAGCCAAACTAAAAATGATGTCTCTGTTCCAGGAAGGTGAGGTTAAAATGTGTGCTACATATTCTGAAAATGTATGCACAGATTACAACCACATCATTATTCTCAGAAGGAAATTATAGTAACAGGCCACCATCAGTCCTAAAGTAGAAGTAAGTATATTAATGACAGGGTCGTTAAAGCAATATAGCACCAAACAACTCAGAAATAGAAAAGACATAGAGCTAGATTCAGTCAGGACCCAGGGACCTAAAAGTTATTCTATCCACACTATTTTATACAATGACTGTTTAATGTAAAATACAGCAACAGCTCTGGGAAAAGGTACTGGAACACAGGACTCCCCTGTCTCTAAATCTCTCCCCTCTCTCTCACCTAGTGAATCTTGAATTTTTTGGTTGCATAGTGGCACAGCTTCAAAAGAAGCAAAAGAAGGGCTGGAGATTATCTCCCCCAAAAGCAGCCAATCACCTAGTCCTAGAACATCACTGTTCTGAAAAGAGGAAAATGATGATTTGAACCTCCTTAGGCTGCGAAAGACATGGAATCAGCACTATTTCTTCCTGGATGAATGTTCCAACCACTAAGGTAGTGTAAAAAAAGAGGCACCAGCACCTCACCTAGTTATGTTGTAAAAGGAAATGGTCACAACCACATTTTGGGAGTAGCCTACGTTCACAAAGGAATTCTGCTGCTGCCAGTTTATCTCTAAATTTTGAAACCCTTTGATTTCCCCCACATCGGCAGTGACTCTGGAATAAGGGACAACTTAGTCAGCATACATATGCAACATAAGCAACCACCGCAGCTCCTGGCCAGGTGTTTACACCAGTAACCCACCCAGTGCCGCATGTGCTTGCTGTCACCTAGAGCACAGAACTATTGTTATAGGGGTTTAGGTTGTAGCCGTGTTGGTCTAAGGACATAGGCAGACAAGGTTCCTTGGGTGAATTTGATATCATTTATTAGGTTGGTCTAATAAAAGATATCAAATTCACCCAAGGAACCTTGTTGAACTATTGTTATGTCTCTTATGTGCACTTGCAGGGACTTCATCCATTCCCCCCAGATCTCAGTGATATGTGTTCCCAAGAACCACGTCAAAGACTGATTCTATTAAGACCTGTAAGAAGCTGTAAAACAATGATTTTGAAGCTATTGCTTCCATATCCAGCATCAGTGAAGAATTGCTTATCAAAAAACTGATTCTTTAGATAGTTTTCTTCAGTACTGAATCTGAACAACCCCTTGATTTTGGTTATGACCTCCATTGGCACGTTGCGCTAAATTACCAAATTTTTCCAACTTTTCATGACAAACCCATGCTCTGTTTACTGTAATAGAGAACTATGAGAAGCCATATTAGCAAATCTATATACTAGTACCTTAATTAGCATTATATCCAGTGCAATTTGTGGGGACTGGCAACCTGATCAAGCTATCAATTAGACTGTTAAATAATGACATGTTCCTTGTTCTGATCTCTTCTTTTACTTATAGCATCAGCACTGAGTTAAAGCATCTGTTTAAAACTCATGGGTTGATTGATCAAGCTGGTCAAAATCTGGATATAATTTATTAGAAATGTCACTGAAAATCAAAATGTCAATGAAAACTTCCTAATTTGGGAAATTCACCTACTTCTACTCATTAACACAGGGAAATGCCTGGCATTAATTAAATGTTTCTATTCTACATGGTTCAGAAGTAGACCAGAACTGTCTAGGTTCTCTTTTCCCTGTTTTTTTATGGTTTAGAGTGCTCAAGGCTGGTACATTCTGAACTGTTCTCAAATCATTTGAGAATAGCCCACACTTATCTCAGAGCTCAGCAGTATGCCAGCTAGTGACCTGCCAGGGAAAAATGAACTCCATCTGGAGACTCCACCAACTCATCTTCTCAATCATAAGTCATTGTTAATGAATACAAGGTGCTTCCCTTTTCCAGGGGTTGAGTGTACTGCTATCATACACGTTTTAGCTTCTTCTCTCTTAGGAAATATATTTGGTTAGGATTCAGAAATCAGATGCAGGTTGCTTGCACAGCCGTGCAAAGCAGTACTATAGGGAACTCCTTCTGGAGATTTTTAGGAAGCCAAACAGCCATGTGTCAGAGCTAAGGGTAGCAGGAAGTGGGTAAAAATGAAGAATTAAAACAGAAAATAAGAAAAAATAACATGCAAGAGAACAGATCTGTATAATGATTACTTGTACCCTAGAGGCAATAAAGGCCTGCAATCAGCAACAAGAAGTCCAGCATAAAGGGTGGCATACACATCTAAAAGAAAAAGGTAGGTCTACACCAATCAGATTACATATGTATTCCTACAAGCATAGAATCATAAAGAAGCAGGGCTGGAAGGGCATCTAGTCCAATCCCTTGCTTGAGACAGGATCATTCCTATCCAAACCATCCTATACAAATCCATTGTATAACTTCTTAGCAAAACTACCCAGTCAATCTTGACATAACCACAAGACATAACTCCATAACCTGCCATAGGTAAAGCAAGGTTTTTAAAATATGTTTGAGAGATCCAAGGAAGAGGGCCATGCCTCCTGCTACAGAGGCAGGAAAAACTCCCCAGTCCATATCAATCTGACCATTGGGTAAAATTCCTTCCTAACTCCAATCTGGCAATTGGTCTGACCTTGACCAGAGAAGTAAGGCTCTCTAGCCAGGAACCTCTGGGTTTAAGTCCTGGCAGAAGCACTGGCATGCACCAATCAGACTTCTTACCTTGGGTGCAGCCAACACCCAGTGATTCTGAGTAAGACTTAAAAACAAAAGCCTGACATGTAACAGCAGGAGGGGAAAAATTCCCTCCTAGTCCTAGGTGGCAACCAGCAAAGTCAGAAGCTTGGAAAATACCCATAGTAAAACATAGGCTTAGATTCTCCTAAATCATCTCAGACCAATGCTTTTCCAACTTTTTCTTGAACACCTCTGGTGCTAGGGATTTTACAACCTTCCTAAATTGTCTATTGGACTGTCTCACTGCTCTAACAGTGAACTCTTCCTGATATGCAATCTAAACCTACCCTGCTATAACTTCAAACCATTGCCATGTGTCCTATTCTCTGAAGAAAGAGAGAAAAGGTATTTTTCCTCTTCTTTGTGGCAGCTCTTTAGGCTTTAACCTTTGAAGACTGCTATCATTATGGACCTACCCAAATCACAATTTGACAATCTTTGTGGAAACCATGATTTCAGTCAGGCTCTGCACTTTTAGTGGGCTCCCTGGAAAATTACCAAAATTAAATGTTGTCTCCCCCTGGGAAGCCACCGATCCTTGTGGCTGCTGCAGGCTGGCCACACAGCCTGCCAGAGGTAGAAGGGAAGAGGGAGGCTACCAGCATTGCAAGATGGCTGTTGCCCCCCCCACCTCTTACCATTGATTGGTTGTGAGAGCTGTTCTTTATATGGCCCTGCCTCTCTTCACCAATCAGCAGTGATGGGAAGGGCTACATGATGGACAGCTCTCATAGCTAATCAGTGGCAAGGGGTGGGGCCACTGGGGCCCCTCAGACGATCAGAGGCCTGAGGGCCCCCGGCACTAGCTTGCATAAATGGCTGCCAGCCCCACGGTCTGCCTCTGAAACTGCCTGGCAGTTGCCTTAAGTTTGGTAGACTTCCAGTTATCATTTCCCCTCTTAAACACCTTTTTTGCAATCTGAACTTCAATCTCTCCTCATATGCTTGCCTTCTAACCCCTTTATCATTTTTGTAGTCTGCCTCTGGACCCTCCTTAATTTCTCCAGGTCATTTTTAAAATATGGAGCCCACACTATAATTGTACAGTATACTCTAGATGAGGCCTCACCAGTTCCAAGTAGAGGCATTAGCACCTCCCATGTCTCACACCTAATTCTGCTATTAATGTAACCTAAAACCTCATTCATCTTTTGTTCAGCTGCATCACACTGCAGACTCAGTGTAAGTCTATGATCTACCAAAACTCTCAGGTCCTTTTCTGTAGTGCTGCCATCCAGCCACGTGTCACCCATTTGGTATTTGTATTTTTTATTATTCTTCCTGCTGTGTAGTACCTTGCATCTGTCGAGACTGAATTTCATCCTGTTGGCTCCAGCTCAGCTTTCCAATCTGGCAAGATCACTGGAATTGCATTTCCATCCTTCAACATGTTTCCAATCCTTTCCAGTTTAGTGTCATCTGCAAACTTTTGTGTCATCTGCATCCATTTTTAATTACCCTTGGCTTGTAGCTATTGAGTCAGTTGTCTATTCACCTTATAGTAATTTTGTCTAGCCCACATTTCTCCAATTTGTTTATGAGAAGATCGTATAGAACCTTGTCAAAAACCTTGTTGAAGTCAAGATATACTATATTCACAGCATTCCACAAGTAGTTACTTCATCAAAGAAGAAGATCAAGTTTGTTTAGCATGATTTATTCTTAGTAGGTCCATACTGGGTGCTTGTCATCAGCCTTTCTTCCTCTAGATGCTTGCAAATGACTTTGTTAGGAACTTCCTAGGTATTGAGGTGAGCCTAACCAGTTTGTAGCTCCCCAGCTCATCCAGATTCAAAGACATGCTCTAGGAGAGTTGCATAGGATCATAGGAAAATAGGGAAGGAAGGGACCTCATGAAGTTGTCTAGTCCAGCCTCCTGGTCATAGCAGGATCATCCCTGGCTGAACCATTCCATTCAAGTGTCTGTGATAAACCCCTTAGGCAAACTCATATCATTCTGTAATTCTTGTCAGGTTATTAAAATCTATTAATGTGTTCTCAAGAAATACACAGATCTGGGTTAGATCCTAATTAGGTTGAGGTAGATATAAAAAAATAAGCATTCTAGTATTTGTATGCAAATAAAACTATATATTGAGAACTGGTGCAAAAAATCATGACATCTGCATATACAGGGGGAATGGGATACACTCATAGGAGTCTATTACACACCTCCTAACCAAGAAGAACTGGATCTCAAATTCAATAGGGAATTGGCCAAGGCTGCATGTTCCTGATGCATGATCATCATAAGAGACTTCAACCTCCCTGACATCTTGTGGGATGAGCACACAGCCAGGTCTGACAGGTTGCATAATATCCTCACCTGCATTGATTACCTGTACCTAACACGAGAGATCTATGGGCCAGCGAGGGGAGAGGCACTGGTATATCTGTTTATGGCCAAAGGAGATGATCTGGCGAGTGATCTGAGGATTGAGGGCAAGCTTGGTGATAGCAGCCATGATCTGATTACTTTCTCTGTCCAATCCAGGTGGGCAAATCCCTCAGTAAAACAGAAATCCTCAACTTTGGGAAGGCTGACTTTCACAAACTCAGGAGACTGGTCAGTCAGGCACTAAGGGACCATGGCCCCCTAGCAAGGGGAGTCCATGATAAATGGTTGTTCCTAGAGAATTTAATCCTCAATGTGCAAGGGAAGTCCATCCCATCCTGCAGAAAATGCAGTAAGAGAGCAGGGAAGCTCTCTTGGCTCAACAGAGATCTTCTCATTCTCCTGAAACAAGAAAGAGAAGCCTACACCAGATGCAAAACTGAAATGATCACCAAGGAGGACTACTCAGCACTAGCCTGTACCTGTAGGGAGCAGTTCAGAAAAGACAAGGCAGCAACCAAACTCAGGTTAGCCACTGGAATCAAGGATAACAAAAAGTTGTTCTTCAGATATATAGGAAGTTGGAGGAAGAACACAAGCAACATTGGCACCCTGTGAGATCAAATGGGGTAGCTGACATCTGACACCCAAGAAAAGACCAATCTCCTAAACAATTACTTTGCATCAGTTTTCCACCCATCCAAGGGGATCACACTGTCAGGCAGGATGCAAAGCAACCAGGGCTCAGGAGATGGGTCCACAATTGACGTAGATCAAGTAAGAGAATGCCTTGAGAGGCTTGACATCCATAAGTCCATGGGCCCAGACGGATTACACCCCAGAGTCTTAAAAGAGCTGGTGGACATCATAGCATGCCCGTGGCCAAAATATTGGAAAGCTCGTGTCATTTGGATGATGTACCAGAAGACTGGAAAAAAGTCAACATGGTCCCAATCTTCAAGGAAGGGAAGAAAGAAGATCTAGGGAATTACAGACCTATCAGTCTGACATCCATCCCTGGAAAGATCTTGGAGAAAATTATCAAGGGATCCATCTGCAACAGGCTAATGGAAGGCAACCTGGTGATGTATTACCTAGACAAGGGAGACGAGGTTGATGTAATTTATCTGGACTTCAAGAAGGCGTTTGACCTGTTTTCCCATGATGTCCTCATGACCAAGCTGGGGAACTGTGGCCTTGATAATATTACGCTCTGAAGGCTGAGGAACTGGCTCTAAGTTCAGACCCAAAGGGTACTAGTTGATGGGAACAAATCAACATGGTGCAAGATTACTAGTGGAGTCCCCTAAGGCTCAGTGCTTGGGCCCATACTCTTCAATATCTTCATTAATGACCTGAATTCAGATGCGTCAGATGTAGACTGGCAAAGTTTGCAGACAGCACTAAATTATGGGGGAAGACAGTCATGCTGGATTACAGGCTGGGGATACAGACTGACCTGGACACATTTGCAAAGTGAGCAGACCAAAGCCTGATGACATTCAATAGAGAAATGCAGGGTACTCCACCATGGGAGAAAAAACCATCATCATACTTATAGGCTCAGCGAGGCTACACTCACTACGAACAAAAGGGACTTGGGGGTCTTGATTGACCACAAAATGAACATGAGCCCTCAATGCAATGCTGTGGCCACCAAAGCAAACCAAACTCTGGCATGCATCTGCCGATGCATCTCAAGCAAAACCAAGAACATCATCCTCCCATTTTACTCGGCCCTAGTGAGGCCGCAGCAGAAGTACTGCATAAAGTTTTGGGCCCCCCCACTTCAGGAGGGATGTGGAGGAGCTCAAGAGAGTCCAGAGGGGAGCCATCCATATGATCAAAGAGTGAAGAGAGCAAGCCTTATGAGGAGAGGCTAAGGGATATGAGACTCTTCAGCCTGGTGAAGAGGACTCAGCAAGGACTTGGTGGCTGCCTAAAAGTATATAGGATCCGGGAGAAAAGTTGTCCACTAAAGGATAACTACCAAGGGATAACTAGGTCTAACAGCCACAGACTTCTAGAAAGCCAATTCAGACTCGATATAAGGACAAACTTCTTTACAGTCTGAGTGTCCAAGGTCTGGAACAGACTCCCCCCAGAGGTGGTACAAGCATGTGGATGTTTATCTTGCTGGGATCATCTGATCCCTGCAGACTTCGTGCCCGTAGCAGCAGGGCTGGACTCGATGATCTTACAAAGTCCCTTCCAGCCCCTAATGTCCAAGAAAATCTAAGAAACCTTCTTTGGAGCTCTTTTACATTGGAGCTCTCCTTTCAGAAACAGAGATTGTGTCAGCTTTGTGGAGTAAATGATCCTCCACTGAACTGGGTTTGGGTGACAGCCAGAAAGCAAGTGTCTTCAAAGCATTATGAGTAATGCCATGCTAATTAGCTATAACGCTTGCCTAGAAATGGTGAATAGATGGTTAGACATTGGTTTTTTTTGTCTGTCAGATGTTATCTGTTATTAGAGAAAAATATTTTTAAGGTGATTTCATTTACAGTTGCAACATAATATAAATGAAAAATCATGTTTCTCCACAAATGGCACTGTGTTAAATAACACCATTGACAAGGCTTTCATAATCCTTTTCCAAGTTCAATTTAATGGCAGTTCAATATTCTTTTGTTTCTACTAACTCAGGTAAATAAATAGACTGAACTGGCAATTTTGAACTGTAACCAGTTGAATGCTCTCCAGTGCATTGGCGCAAATGGAATTCTTGCAGATCACAAATCTACAAGAAATGTCTGTGCATTCCAACAAAATGTCATCAAACATCTGAAAGAATCCATATTTGTGCTTTGCATGGTGTACTAGAGTGTCAGATTGGGAACAGACAGAATTTAAAGTAACAGACCTAAAACACAGTGTTCTCCCCTTGTACAACTTAGTTAAGAAATATATTTATTTTATAATTTGCCTTATCACTCTGCAATATACATTACAATTGATCTCTAACTGGCAAAGTAATTTATGGAAAATAACATTCACAACCTGCTTTTGCCTAATCTCCTCCAATCATTGGCTAAAATTGGTTAGGACCACAGTAGATGAGATACAGGGTTGTGCAGTCACTACAAGGTTTGGTTCATAAATGCAATCAGAAATTAAACTCTGCAGAATGATATCTAAGGTTTATAAATGAGGTAGAAGTGTTCACATGGAAGTTTATGTCTGAATTATTCAAACATCTGAGAAGAACTGAGCATGTTGCTCCCTCCTTCACCAGGGTCCCACTGCTACCCCAAGAAAATGCTAGAACACCCAAGTCACATTCTTGGAGCAAGAAACAAATTCAGTTGAACTTGCCTTAGGTTCTATTAGGTTGTCAGGATAGGAAGTTGACTGTTAGTGTCTGCCTTTCTGTACAGTGGCTACAAGTGACTTTTTAAAGTGCATACGTACATCATTTATGGAAGGAAGCAAACTGGAATTAGAGGTAATTCTGGAAGTTTTTCAGCTGTGACATTTAGGTCCATGTCCATTATTCAGTTCTGCTTTGGTAGAAGAGTCCAGCAAATGTTCAAATGGCCATAAATATTATTAGAACTTAACACCCATGTACACGTGTAAACAGCCCAAGTGCCGCAGTGTCAATTTTAAATATATCTTCCTAATGAAAATAATAAGAGGCTAAAACTTGATAACAAAATATCACTTCTAGGATATACATCAGATACGATGCTTGAATAGAATTTTGACTCTGAATGGTGATCCAAGTCTCTCTCTCTCTC
>JAGPOW010001296.1:76614638-76629042 GCA_030014935.1 Caiman crocodilus | reverse complement strand
TCTCTCTCTCTCTCCCAAGTTTATGGAGAAGGAGATATGCTATTTGTTTCGGGTTGGCTTAAAAAGATAAAAAAACAAATATTTTCCATGGAATAGCAAAGAGAGTTTTTGGCCTTCCTGAACCTGAGTCTGGCATTCTCCACTTCCATATTTTGGGTGGGAGACCCAATTGGAATGGGCTAAAACAAGTGTTGGCACCCCAGCCTACTTTAGCTAAATAGGTCAACAGGTAGCCCCTAAAGATTCAAACTGCTCTCTGAAATGGAAAAACCCATAAATGTTGCCATCACATTGCTATGTAAGTACAGTGTCAGAAACCCTGACCCAAAGATGGCCAGAAAATTCAGCTCCTTAAGGGAGAGGATACAGACAGGCAGAGAGATTTTGCTTGTTGCTGCCTCAAAATAAACTTTGACAGAATTGCCAAAGAAGGGTGTGATAAATCACTGCTCTGTTTGTACCACCAAAGACAAAGATTTCTGTGCAGGGGCAGAAGTGGCGTGACTCAGTCCTGAGGACTTGTCTGAAGTCCCTCAAGTGTTTACAGGAAGAAAGGAGTAGTTTGGATTTACCATGAGGTCAGGGCCCTGAAACACTAATTGTTTCAACAAAGAAATCAGTTTTAAACTGAAACAATCTACACCTCGACTTCTGCTCCTCACAAAGCTTTCCTATGCCCCACTAAAACAGATCACCAACATTCCCCTCTATACTGCTTTCTTGTCTTCTCATTTCTTACAAAATCTACCACCACTTCAATCCTCACCACACCCACTCTTTTTCCCCACCTTGACACTGTAAAGAAAACATACCATGAAATATCAATCATAGATATAAACAAATCAGCAGCCCAGATGAATAGGATCATACTAGAGAATCTGGCCTTTCTTCTTCTATTTGAATATTGCTATTGATACGTGGAAAAACAAATAATTAAAATCTGTAATTCAAGTATCTACATACTATACTATAAATCAATAAGGATCCAAGTCAACATCATACTTAGAGAAAATGGCAATCCAGAATGAGAACAGAAAGGGTAAATGCCCACAGCACAATAACCTACAGTGTTAGACAGAATACCTATATCCTTCTTTGGCATTTTGATAAAATAAGGACTGTAGGATCAGACATCAAACCTGTTCTAACCTAACCGTGTCACATCAATGACATAGCAAATATTGATCAAAAGACAACCACTGATTAGTAAATGATGGTAATTTGGTTCTTTTTATTTACTTTTTTCATTAAATAACAAATGTAGCCTCTAGTGATCCTAGTTTCACTGTTTTTTAATGAAATGCATGCATGCTTAGACAAAAAATGTTAATGTATTAATAATTTTACCTATTTATTAACAAAACTGCTTTGCTTTCTGAATATATGCTATTCTGTTTTTAAGACTTTCTTGAGACTTGTCCTAAAGGCTGGCCCTAGTCAGCCTTGCTATTGATGGGGTCTTTTGGGCTGGAGAGTAAGAGGCTAGACATGTTGTTTCCTAGTACACATCTGCCTACAGAAACTGGCATGCTTTAACCACACAAGCCTGCTGATCCACAAAGCTCAAGTAGAGCTTCTACCTCTTTTGATTTCTTTTTTTCAAATAGGTATTTTTTCCTTGGAAAATAGCTACAACTTTATTAAGTGTTCTCATATGAGTGCAGTTATCTTTATTCTAAGATCACTACCATGATTCTATACTTTAAAGTTTTCTCAACACTTAGAGTAGAAATGCTGTTTCTCAGGATTCTGTGTCTCAGCTAGATCATTTCAATGAAGTCTGAAGTTTGACTAGAATGGCTGCTATTTAGGAATGTATTCACTTTTTACCAAGAAAGTCCATTTATACATTACAATATCATAGCTGAATAAAAAAAATGGAAGTTGCATGCACTCATATGTGATACAGACTTCAAAAATGGCTCTTGCTTAAAAATGAAATCTAACAAATACTTAAACTAAATGTGCTCCCATGGTAAATATAGACTTTACTCAGTGTTTTTCTTATTAACTTTAGTTGGACACCTGCCTTTCTAAAGGTTGCAGGATCAGTTTGAAACTCAATGAAAAATGCCAGGTTAGAAGTTACCGGAACATACCAAGCCAATTTTTAGCAAAGCTCCAAAGAATGGCACTGATTTAAATCAACAGAGACTGTGACTTTTGGTCCATTGTAAAGTTCAAGTAAGGTATGATCACTAACCTGCTTTTGTACCACAGAATATATAAGGTAGTCTAAAGTACAATGCTATATTAATCTTCAGACTGTAGAAGCTATCATCAAAGAGTCACGACTGACCTGGGTACAGGACCAGATTCTAAGATCTTGTAAACTGGTATCAATATGCTTAATTTAATAAAGTGACATTTATTTATACCGGATGAGAATCTGAACCTTTGATAGTATTTTCAGTATACAAGAAGAGAAAATGCCATGGTCAGTAAAAGTTGATGAAAACTTTGATAATGGTTAAGTAATGAAGCATAGCATGTGCTGTTTCTTGAAATGGACGGAGTCAAGCTAAATACTACACTAAGACTCAAGACACCTGGGTTGTATTCTAAGCATGTTCGGTAGTACACAGATGGAATTTCAAAAGGTGTTTGAAGGATGTTACAAATATCAAAATCAAAACAAAGTAGTTTCCCAGAGTTATTGTAAGGCTTAAATAATTAATGCTCATAGATTCATAGATGCTAGGCCTGGAAGGGATCTCAACAGATCGAGTCTGACCTCCTGCGTGGGCAGGAATGAGTGCTGGGGTCAGACGACCTCAGCTAGATGCCTATCCAGCCTTCTCTTTAAGACCCCCAAGATAGGGGAGAGCACAATCTCCCTTAGAAGCCCATTCCAAATTTTGGCCACCCTTACCATGAAGAAGTTTTTCCTGATATCTAGCCTAAATCTGCTTTCCGTCACTTTGTGGCCATTGTTCCTTGTTATCCCAAGAGGTGCCCTGGTAAACAGAGCATCTCCGATCCTTTGCTGCGTGCCCCTAATGAATTTGTAGGCAGCCACAAGATCACCTCTCAGCCTTCTCTTGCAGAGGCTGTAGAGGTCCAGGTCCCTTAGTGTCCTCTCATAGAGCTTGTCCTGTAAGCCTCTAACCATACAAGTGGCCCTTCTCTGGACCCTCTCGAGTCAATCAACATCCTTCTTGAAGTACAATGCCCAAAACTGTATGCAGTACTCCAACTGCAGCCTAACCAATGCTGCATAGAAGGGAAGCTTCACTTCCTTGGTTCTATTTGTCATGCATCTGCTGATGCATGATAAAGTGAGGTTAGCTTTGCTGATGATTTCATACACTAATGACTCATGTTCATCTTGGAATCCACTATGACTCTGAGATCCCTTTCTGCTTTCGCTTCTGTTGAGAGGGCTACTTCCCAACCAGTAGGTGTGCTGGATATTTTTGTGCCCTAGGTGCAGCACTCCACACTTGTGCTTGTTGTACTGTATCCTATTGTGTACTGCCCATGTTTCTAACCTGTCCAGGTCTGCCTGCAATCATTCCCTACCCTCTGGAGTTTGTGCTTCACCCCACAATTTAGTATCATCCACAGACTTGGACAGAGTACACTTCACACCCACATCCAACTGATGAATATATTGAAGAGTGCAGGTCCAAGGACAAAACCCTGTGGGACCCCACTACCTACATCATTCCAGATTGAAACTGACCCACCAATACCAGTCTCTGGGTGCAACTGCTAAGCCAATTTGCCACCCACAGGACAGTGTAAACATCTGTGTCACAGTCTCTTAATTTATTTATGAGAATAGAATGAGATACTGTATTGAAGGCCTTGCTAAAGACCAAGAAAATGACATCCACCTCTACTCTTGCGTCTAAGTATTTTGTGACTCTCATAAAATGAAACCAGATTGATCAGGCATGATCTGCTTGCTACCGATCCATGCTAGTTTCCCTGTTGCATTATTTTTCCCACTGGACTCCCACAAATATGATCCTTCATAATCTTTTCAATGACCTTTCCAAGGATGGAGGTGAGATTGGATGGCCTATAATTACTTGGATCTTCCTTCCTCCCCTTCTTGAAAATAGGGACCACATTGGCTCTTTTCCATTCCTCCAGGACCTGACCCAAGACCCAAATTGCTCAAACAGCCATGCCAGTGGTTCTGCTATGACACTGGCCAATTCCTTCAGTACCCTCAGATGCAGATCGTCCAGGCCTGCTGACTTGAACACATCCGGTCCATCCAAGTGACTCTGTGCCAAGTCACCATAAACAGTTGGTAGGCTGGTGTCCCTCTGATGCTCATCTAAGAACCCATTAGGAGAATTATCTTGAGCCCTGTTTAGGAACACTGAGGCAAAAAACTCATTGAATAGCTCAGCCTTGCCCCGCCTCTTTGTCACTAATTGCTCATCCTTGTTCAGTACGAGTCCTGTGCTGCCCTGCACCTTCCTTTTACTCCCCACATACCTAAGCAAAGACTTTTTGTTGTCTTTGTGTTGCCAGCCTCAGCTCTGTAGTTGTTTTGGCCTTTCTAACTGCCTCTGTGCAAGTGCAAGCCAAGTCGGTATACTCCTCTTTGGTAGCTTCCCCCTGCTTCCACCATGTATATGCCTTTTTTTTTGCCCTTATGCTCCCCTGGATTTCCCTGTAGTTTTTTGGCTCCTTTCCCCCTTTTCCTTCACACTGGGATAGTCTTCCCCTGTGCCCAAAGAATAGCTTCCTTTAGGAATGACCACCCTTCTTAGACTCCCATCTCACCAATACTCTTCTCCTGCAGTGCATTCTTGACTAAGCACACAGAAGTTAGCCTTCCTAAAGTCAAGCACTTCCACCCTACTAGTTATCTTATTCAGGATATGGCATAGGGTGGGTTCGATTGATTGGTGGTCACTGTCACCACTGTGACCATGTATCTGCAGCTGTTGGTAAAGAGTTCTCAGTTCCTTAGATAAAAGGTACTATAGGCAGGTTAATAGCAATCCCTTTGTAAGTGACTGTAACACAATGGTAAGTGAATAACCCGTGACCCCAGCAGTGATACTATCAGTTTTGTTTTAAAACTTGTACTCTTTCATGGCACTTATGAAAGTTATGGCCACAGCTTTTCATACTACTCCTTCCAGTGTTAACAAACTACAAATCAGAAGGGATGGCTATTTCCCCAAAGCAAAATAAAACAAATTTCACTTTAAAATTATGTACATAAATGTATGCAATATTAAAAATATGGTATAGGCTATGAGCTGGGAACTCATACACAAAGGATATTTTTACATGGGCTGTGGGATGTGGCACTGGGCACTTAAATTAGCAAGCTGTGCTAATTAAAAGTGCCTGCATGTCATGTGTATCAGAATCACTGCACATCCCCATGCTGAAAAAATGGCAGCAGGATGCTTTGGACTAAAGTTCATTGTAACAGGGGCTTGAGCGGAACCCCTGTTACTGGGGAAACCTAGGACACAGAGGAATAGGAGAACTGAGACACAGCGGTACAGGGATTGGCACACTGAGAAAGGATAAGGGTGATTTGGCCACTGCTATACATAAAAGGCGGAACCAGAGATCAAGCAGTTGCCCTCAGGGCACTGCATAGAAAATGAGTGGTTGCTGCAGAGCCAATGGAGCACAGAGGACACCACAAGCAAGGACATTGGAGGCAGATATCAGACTGGTGATATGGGGGATACTTACACACAGGGTGGTAGCCGGTGGTTGGCTGGCAAGATGCTGGGGAGTCTGGGAACGCTGACCTGGAGAAATAAGCCCCAGAGACAACTGGCTCTTGACTGGAGTGGCAGAGAGGCAGCCATGATTGGAAGACGAGCAGCAGAGAAGCTGTAATGATCTAGGCAGCAATACAGCTGTTTCTGCACTAATGAGGCAATTAGCACAGTCTCCTACATTGTATTCACTTCAATAAAAACAGGCACTTGTTGGAGCTAACACTTGGGTGGTCTGGTACTTCTCAACCCCTCCCCTCAGGATTTAACATCTCATCTTTTTACCATTTCCTTGGTTGTGGCAGGTGAGTCCTGAGGAAAAGGGGGTTGGGCAGTGAACACCTGCCTACAAAGTGGTGCATTGGCCAGGAAACCGAAGCCGCATGGGTAGCACCAGAAAATCATGGAGCCCATGGACATCCAGACCCCAGTGGATTGGCATCAGGCATATAACATTACCCTACAGCCACTACAGGGCCAACAGCCACAACTGGAGGAGATAGTCTGAGTATGGACACAGGAAGCAGAGACCAGGATCTGACTGTTCTCTCAGCAGCAGGATCTAAGTGAGAAGATTGAAGCTCAACAAGCATCCCTGGGGAGAGATGGGAAAGGCTCCTGGTTCCTGAGGATGACCCCTCAGGATGACGTGGAGGCCTATCTAGAAGCCTTCGAGAGGACAACCACAACTTGTAAATGGGGCCTTGAGTAGCTGGGCAATGTGCATGGACCCCTTTCTCATTGGCCCTGCACAAGGGACTCTCACCCAAATGGAGGCCAGAGTTTATGGGAAGGCAAAGGAGGCCATACTATATCATCTCAAGATATCCCCAGAGACATATCAGCAGAAGTTCTGGGCCTGAAAAGGGATGGAGGGACTCTGCCCATGCCTGCTTGCTCAGACCCTGAGGGACCTGATGGAACAGTGGCTCCAGCTGAAGACTCGGTCTACAGAGGAGGTGGTGGACTGCATAATACTGGAGCAGTTCCTGACTGATCTTGGGGGCAGTATTCAAAGCTGGGTAAGGTAGCATCAGCCAAAAACAGTGGAAGAAGCCTTGTGCCTAGCTGAAGACTATGTCACAGCCAAAGCAGAAGGAGAGGGTCCCAAGAAGGAACATCCAGAAGGGACCAGGATGGGACAGCATGCTGAAGGCCCTAGCAAGGGAAGAAGAGGAAAGGTGACCCAACCCACAGGCCAAGAACCCAGAGGCTGGGATGTCAAGGACATAATATACTACAGGTGCAGAGAAAAAGGATATGTGTCCTGATTCTGTCCATACAGACCCCAAGCTGAGGTGACACTGGAGAGTCCTCATGAAGAAAAAATGTACTATAGTTTCGGGTGACACAAGGGGCCAGGAAGTCAGAATAAGCCGATAGTCAAGGTTTGAGTGGGAGACGCCATCATCCCAACAGTTGTAGACACAGGCTGCTCCCAGTCCATGATCAGGGCAGACCTGGTACCTGCACAACTAGGAAGCCCGGAGTCACCCATGAGTATGGTCTGCATCCATGGGATGTCATACACTTATGACAGAAGACAGATTCAGATGTCAGTGATAGGCCACACAGAAGAGATCACAGTGAGGTTAGCAGAACTTCCCTGTCCCATGCTCCTGGGAGTTGATTGGATACACCTGAAAGAAGTAGTCTCACAGGTCCTACCTAAGAAGAAGCAGTGGAGAATGACAGAGTGACCTAGAAGCGGTATGCTTCAGGACCCCTAAAGAGGAAGAAGAGGGTGACCTGGCCCTGGAGCAGATTATTGGTGATAGATACTTCCAGGAAAAACAGAAGTGGGAGCCACTATTCTGGAATATCTGGCAGACTCAGATAGCAGACAAAAGGGAGACGTGGTAGATCCCGAGAAGGTGAAGCTGAGTCCCCCTCTTTGAGGTAAGGACAGGCATCCTATGGAGGACAAGAAAGAGGGGTGCAAAAAACAACATGTCCTAGTTCTGTGGAAATACTGGGGTGACTTGCTGTGGGTAGCTCAGACCCTTCCAATGGGAGGGCAGGACGGAAGCCAGGTTGAAGCAAGGAGTCTTCTGGCCTGGTCTCTACAAAATGGTGGAGAGATTTTAGGTGGAATGTCCTAAGTGTCAAAAAACAGAGGAGCTAAGCCTTGCCAAAGCCCTGCTGGTACCCCTGCCATTGGTAGGGTGACCATTCAATAGGATTGCCATGGATGTGGCAAGACCTTTTCCCTGCAGCCAAACAGGCTGCCAATTCATCCTGGTAATCATTGATTATGCCACCCAGTTTCCCAAAGCTATCCCCCTGCATTCAGTGACTGCCCCCACAATAGCTGGCACCCTCATGAGATGGATCGCTTGGGTTAGAATGCCCTGGGAGATTCCCACTGACCAGGACAAAAACTTCATGTCCAAGATCCTAAGGGGGGTTTGGAACATGCTGAAAAATCAAACAACTCATGACCTCCATTTATCATCCCCAGATGGATGGACTGGTGGAATGCTTCAGCTGGACACTAAAGGGGATGATATGAGAAGGCATATGGGGTGACCCTCAGTGGTAGGATGTGATGATCCCCTTCCATTCCACCCCTTCTCAAATCAGGAAAGTTCTTAAAGCATCCACCAGTTATGCCCAGTTCAAGCTGGTCTTTGGTTATGACCCGAGGGGATTCCTAGACATAATGTGCAAAGGGTGGGAAACTGGACCTGAGGGAGCGACACCACCACAGGCCATTAATGAATTTTGAGACCAGTTAAACAGGGCCCTGGCAATAGCTCAAGAGAATGTGGAACAAAGGCAAATAAAACAGAAACTGCACTATGACAAGCATACCATAGAAAGAGAACTGAAGGCAGGAGAATGGGTGCTAGTGCTACTACCCAATAGTCCACACAAGTTATTAGCTTGATGGCAGGGTCCATTTTAAGTAACTAGGATCCAGATGAGTGTGAAGAACTAGAAGGAGATAAGGAACCACAGAGGCTGGGGAAGCCCCCACCGAGACCTGAGGTAGATAGCTGACTCCACCCTGAACAGCAAAAGACCTTGGGGGCCCTAATAACTGAGTATCATGATGTATTCTATGAGACACCGGGGGAGGCTTGGAGAGTAGTACAATGCATCCAGACCCCAACAAAACAGATCGTATGCAATCATTGAAGGAGGCTACCCTGGCACCTTTGGCCTATGGTCAAGCAGGAAGTCAATGTGATGAAGAAGTTGGGTATCATTGAGGAGTTCAGGAGCCCTTGGAGAAGCCCTGTTGTGGTGGTCCCACAGACAGATGGCTCCATAAGGTTGTGTGTCGATTATTCTAAGGTAAATGAAATGGACTGGTAAATGAAATGAAATAGGAATGTTTGATGCCTTCCCAATGCCTCAGGTAGAGGATATGCTGGAGAAGGTTGGCCAAGCCAAATACATCTCAACCTTGGACCTCATTAAGGGCTATTGGCAGATCCCGATGGCACCATCTGACAAGGAGTAAACTGCCTTTGAAACCCCATGGGGCTTATTCCAATTCAGGTGGATGCCATTTGGTCTCCATGGGGTGGCAACCTCATTCCAGTGCTTGATGGACTGCCTGTTAGTACCCCATCAGGAATACGTGGCCAAGTATATGGATGACATCATTGTTTCTCCAGCGACTGGGAAGCACACTGCCAGCACCTATGGGAGATCCTCAATGAAATCTGGCAGGTCGGGCTGATTGCAAGCCCTTGGAAATGCACATAGGGAAAGAGGAAGACCTCAGCATCCTATGGAGGGCTTTCACCCAAAGCCCAGCCCCTATCTGGCACAGATGCTTGCCTCTATTGTCATCTATTTTAGTCAGTCTCTAGTGCTCATCACCTTGTCTGAGCAGTTTTCTTTTTTTTTTTTTTCCTCTTACTTCGTCTTCTACACCAAGACACTTTTATCACTTCAGCCAGCTGGTCAAAGCCCACCACAACACCTTGCTGAACTCTCCCACATGTCCATGATCTTTCCTGCCATGACTTGTCGTTAAGAGAGAAAAATAGAATGCCGGGGCATGTGGGTTTTGACGCTTTCACTCTTGAAATCTGTCTCAGTGTAGCAAAGGCTCCACCAACTCCTACACCCTTGCCCGTTCCACAGGGTGTTAATTCAGCAGTCCATACAGTCTACCTCAGAGAAGCGAAAATGCTTTGTAGGACTCTAGATCTGGCCAATCAATAGCCCCCCTGAGCCTAGTTGTACTTCAGCAGGCTTAGAGAAATGCATAGACCTGACATTCATTTTGACCAGTTCTTTTACTGGCCTATTGTACAGGTAGTTGCAAACACACTATCCTGCTGTCTTCAGGAGGACCTCCCTCTCACTCTAAAGAAAAGGAGAAGGAAAACAAATCAGGACTTCTTCTGCCCTTATATTCCAAACTTTATGGTACCTTTTTCTTTTTAGCCCTGCAATTAGGGTCATTATGGTACCTCCCAACTGCCCGGCTGCAGTTTCAGTTTCCCTCAGGACATTTCCTTCAGGATTCTCTCCTCTGGCAACTCCTTCCATAGAGCTGCCTCTCTGAGACCCAGTCTCAGCTGCTTTCTCTGCACCTTCGGTTGTCCCTTCCATCACTCTGGCTAAGTCATCCACTTCCAGTTCCTGGTGTCCCCCTTTTACGTGTTCTGGGTCTCTTTCTATCTTGGAGTTCCAGCTGACTCCTCCTCCCCTCAGGAAACACTGGGTGAAGAATGAGCCTGCATAATTCTTTGTGGCCTAGGGGCTAGTACGACTGCTTGCAATTCAGGTGGGACAAACTAACTTTCCTGGGTCTGTTTTCTTTCCTCACACTCGGGTTCACGGTTGGACAGGGAAAAATAAAGCCCATAGCTGTTAAAGTGGCAGCCATCAGATGACACTCATTACCACAAACACTCAGACAGCTACAGTTTTTCCTGGGTTTCGCCAAGTACTACAGGTGCTTTATCAAGGATTTCTCAGAGAAGGCGGTGCCCTTGACAGAGATGACCAGAGGATGGAAGAACTGGATCCAGTGGAACCCCAGGGGCATCCTAGCCTTCAAACAAGCAGCCCTGTGCCAGCACCCGAGACTTTATTTTATACCCAAGTACTTTATACCTGAGACTTTGAGAAGACTTTTTTTTTTACAAATGGACACCTCCAGCACAGTATTAGGAGCTATCCTTTTCCAAGAACAGGAGGGAGAAGAGAGACTGATAGCCTTTGCTAGCAAAAAGCTGACACCCACAGAAACCCAATATTGCACAATCGAGAGGGAGTGCCTGGCTATCTGGTGGTGGGTGGAACTTTTTCATTATTACCTACTGGGCTGAAAGTTCATATTGATCATGGGCCATATACCCCCTATGCTGGCTACAAACCTCCAAGCTAGCTAATGCCAGACTAATGAGATGGTCTCTTGGATTACAATCCTTTTATTTTACAGTGAAGCACCAGGCAGGAAAGAAGAGCGGGAACGTTGACTTCTTGGCACTTGCTGAAGACACAACAGATACTGGCAAGAGGGCAAAGGGTCTGGCTGGCCAGGTCAAGGAGTGTGAAGACTTGGCAACTTTAAGTTTCTTTGAACAAAGAGGGGAGGCGTGTAACGGGGGCTCGGGTGGAACCCCTGTTACTGGGGAAGCCTGGGACACAGGTGAATAGGAGAACCGAGACACAGTGGTGGGGGGGATTGGCACACTGGGAGAGGAGGAGGGTGATTTGCCCACTGCCATACATAAAAGGTGGAGCCAAAGATCAAGCAGTTGCCCTTGGGCACTGGAGAGAAAGAGAGTGGTTGTGCAGTGCCAACAGAGCACAGAAGACGCTGTGAGCAAGGACATAGGAGGTGGATATCGGACCGGTGAGATGGGGGATACTCACACAGAGGGTGGTAGCTGGCAGTTGGCTGGCAAGATCCTGGGGAGTCTGGCAACACTGTCCTAGGGAAATAACCCCCAGAGACAAATAGCTCTCAACTGGAGTGGCAGGGAAGCTGCAATCAGCTAGGCAGTGATACAGCCGTTTCTGCACCGATGAAGCAATTAGCGTGATCTGCTACATTGTATTCACTTCAGTAAAAAAAGGCATTTGTGGAAAAACAGCTGGGTAGTCTGGTACTTCTCACCCTCTCCTCTCAGGGTTTAACATCTCATCTTTTTACCATCTCTTTAGTCATGGCAGGTGAGTCCTGAGGAAAATGGGGAGTGGGCAGTTGACACCCTCCTACACTCAACTGCATTTCATTTCAAAGCACCCTGCCACCATTTTTTCAGCGCGGAGATGCTCAGCAATGCTGATGCATGGGATGCAGAAAGCTGTTGAAGTGCATCAATCTCCGTGTTCCAGAAGACTCCATTAATCAAGTCTGCTTCAATGCAGTGGATTTCCAGCACATTGGAGCAGGCTCCATGCATGTGTATAGGAGCCCAAATTTCCCATCCTAAATTTACAAAGCTGTTATAGATTTCTTTTCAGCAGATACTGCTAATAATGTCAAATACTATTAAATGGCACAGTAGTTTTGTAATGCTAAGAAATGGGGTGTAGAATGAGGCTTCTTAACTCATTTTTCCTTGAGGCCTAAGCAAGGATTTGAACCTACATCTTTTAAAATGAAAGGCCAGTACCTTTTGTGCAGTATGAAATGCGAAGAGACAGCCCCAATACTAAAGACCCTGTGATCTAAGTAGATAAACAACATAACACAGGCATATAAACTCCCAATATTTGGACATGCCTTATCTAAAAAGTATGGCTTATCAGAAAAGGCAGGATTTTTAAAGCACCTTTGCTAACTAGGCTCTAATACTATATCTCTTGCTTGGTCCAAATTCTGAAGAGAGGCAGTGGAAACTTGCAGTTTATTAGGAAAGCAAAGTCAGGCTCCTAGTGTTCCTTCCCTGCCTTCCCTGCAAAAAAAAATACTGTAATCATAAAGTAACACAGAAATGTAACTGAAAGATAAACTCTTAGTCTCATTATTAAGTTTTTTAAACTAGTAAAGCAAAATAGGGATTCCCTAAAGTAAAAGGTATACTTATTTGGCATGAAAGGACAGCTATGACTTACAAATTATTGCTGGTACTGTCCCCAAGGAATATAACACTTTTGTTCCCCTTAAAGAATAGACACGTGGCAAATCCATGCTAATGAGGACTGTGAAAATGGATAACCCTACTAAGAAAGTTTACACGAAGGGGACACTGCTCCTGAACCTCTGTAGAGGATGAGAAACTGTGCTGTCCAGGAGCTCTTCAAGGAAAGATATGTACCTCTTATAATCATGATTTGCTCCCTACTCCTCCCCTTATCCCAGATTTAGAGTAGTCTGCTGATGGCCCCACATATCACCATTTTTGACCTGCATATTTGCAGAGGGGCTGTGAAACTTGATCCTTACTCACTCTCTGAACACCTGATCAGGCTTATGAAACAGTGACAATCATGCCTTAAAGAAATGTATAGGAACAAGCAGCTATGACAAAGCAAGCAAGTATAAGTATGACTGGTATCAGAAAACTGAAGGGGACATTCTTGTCCAGCACAAATCATTGTAGCTCTAGCAACTTCAATTGAACATGTGTCCAAGTGAGGATCCACATCTGATGTCCCAAACATTACAAGTGTCTGTTTGTTACACGCTACCTTCTGTTGGTCAATACAAGTTTCCTTCTATACACAGATTCCAACAAACAACACAGATACAGTGACAATTTTTGTTTTGAACTGTGTAATTGGTGGGCTAAATTAAGCATTGTGTTAAAACATACCAATGAAGTCAATAGGCCTTCAGGGACTATTAGTCAGTGCTGAATAGGCTTTTGTCTGTATAATGCATATAATTTTTTAACGAAAACAGTCCCTTCTCTTTTATCTGTTGCCAAACCAACACTTGGTCCTGTTAACAAAGACACAATAGTTCAAATACCCTTGTTAAAAGGAAAATATTCTGCTCATTTTTAAAAAATCCAGGTTTTCTATAAATCCCACCTAATAGGACTTGGGTTTAAAGAGGGCATCACCCCAGGGAACACACCTTCAGCAGTCAGCCATCACTGTAGCTTTCTTTGAAGCTGTTGTTCTAATAGCATGAATCAAATTAGCTCCCAACTCTACACTTGGTCAGATAAAACCAAAAAACCCTCCATACCTTAAAACCCCAGAACATTAAAAGTCAAACATATTTTTGAAAGGGGAGGGAATATGTGATGCTTTTCTTCTCTCATCCTGTAATAATTTTGTTGCTTAAGAAGTTATCTTTCCTTCTGTGGCTGAAAAGTTCTGACTCAGTATCTCTGGATCCAAGCTGCAGTCCTCCTGTAATAGGGGCCTTCTTGGGGCCCATCTATCAATGACCCTACCCACCTGTTCTGGGCCAACTGCCTGCCTTCTCTCCTGCCATGCCTTGTTGTTAGCTAATTAATGGGTGGGAGGATGCCCATTTTCTTGACTCAATGCCAGGGGGTGCTATTTGAGGCTCCGTTTTCCCCCTACATCTTAGCCCAGGCCTCACAGATGGCATCCACAGATATTACTCTCACTGGCCGCACACTGGGCCCTAGAATCCTCCAGTCAGGACCCCTCTAAGATCCCTCAATTCAGGTGGCCTCCCCCATCCTTTCAGGCTGCCTAGTTTCATAGTTTCATAGTAACTAGGGTCAGAAGGGGCCTAGAGCAGGCCATCTAGTCTGACCCCCTGCCAATGGCAGGAAACAAGTGCTGGGGTC
>JAGPOW010001296.1:76587010-76614538 GCA_030014935.1 Caiman crocodilus | reverse complement strand
CACATTGGCCACCTTCCAGTCCTCCGGCACTTGACCAGAGCTCCAAGAGAGCTCGTACAACCGAGCCAAGGGCTCAGCAATCACCCCCGCCAGTTCCCTGAAACTAATTCCCCTCTCAGATGTGGTCCCCCCCAGAACCTTTGGCCACACAAGCCCTGGCCTTACCTCCAAGGCCAGTCAGAACCCCAGGCCCTCAGCTCTGGGCATCCCTTGTGGTGGGCCCCTGGTCCTTTTGACTGTTCTGGTCCTGGCTCCAGCATTGGCCAGTGAAGGGCACTCTATATCAGGCCTCTGAGCCTCTAGCCCCACTCTCTCTCTCAGGTCCACCTTCTGGACCTTACTAGCGGGTGACCCACCTGGTTGTGGGCACTGGGGCTATTAAGGCACCCTGACCCACCTTTCACTGGGGTGGTAACTGGCCTGGAATTTCCTGGAGGCTCCCACACCACTGGGAGCCCCACCCAGCCACCCACTCCTGGCATCGTGCAGTTTTAGGTCATGCGCAGGATCAGAAGCCTCCTAGGTATCCCCTACAGCTCCTCCCTTACCTCCAAGATGATACATGAAGCCTAGCACCCAGGTGATGTTACTGCCCAGCCTGCCAGCAGGGAACTGATCTGTTTATACAGGCAGCCAGGGATCTAAAATGGCTGCAGCAATCAAGCACCTGCTGGCTGCTTGGCTGGGTCCTTAAAATGGCAGGCACAAACAGTGCCCTGCCATATCTCCCCTTCACATTCATTTGCTATGCCTTGATGGAAAAAGAAAGGCAAGCTAGTTGCTGGCAACAAGATACCAAGGATTGTGAACTCTTCCCACTGATCCATCCTCTTCACCAGGCTCTACCTCCCCCCACACCCAGTACTTGCCACCCCATATGGTGAAACTAGGATCTTCTACTCCCTGACCCCGAGTAATACACTCAGGGCCGGTCCTGGCCATCTGGCCACATGCCTTCCTGGGCTTCACTCCTTTTCCTCAGTCACTCAATTAATTACTGGAATGTGGCTCTCTTGGTCGACCCCTTACTTTCTCTCAATCATCCCCCAGATAATTCCTTCTCAGGGACTTCTCCAAGCCAGATCACATAAACAGTCTTACCCTGAGTCTGGGGCCAAAAGCCAGTTCTAAAGATCAGTGTGCCATATGCCAGCTGCCTTCCATCAGCTGTCCAGGATCTCCACTCCAACGTCTCTTCAGCCCAGTATGCTTCTCTGAGGGGACTCAGTCATCAAGCCACACAGATTAGTGGTTCCAATTTCCTGCCACCAAGCCTATCTCCATGCCTCCACATGGGTCCACACCACTCGTAGCTAGAAGATAGTGCTTTCAATCTCCTCTCTGGGGAAGAATGGGTATTTGTCCTCTTACTTGTGAGCTGGTCTGCTCCTAGGAGGTCCAATCCCCTTCAGCTTCTTCCTCCATGTGACTCTTCATAGCCAGGGAATCCTCCAGCTCAGGGTTTCCAGGCCTTCTGAATTCACTCCTGGCTGCCTATTCAGTGTACTGGGGACAGCCAAAGGCTCCGTGGAGTCAGGATCAAGCCTGGATGATCTCTGGGACCCCTTGCCTGATGTTCGGAAAGGACCAGCTCTCTGCTGCACTATAGTAAATCCCCAGTGCAGGATTTTGGTGTGAGTCTCTGGCCTGGGAAGCAGAGAGTCCATTTATTGCCATGATCCCATATGTATAGAAGCTGAGAATCAGCTCCCTATTACACCTTCCTACTTCATTATCAAGATGACAATATATAGAATTTTCTTGTTCCACTGTCCTTAAATTAAAGGAAAGACTAACGAGGTAGATGATTAGGAAATGATGGTTTCAGCTGAGTCAGAGCTCAGATGCCCATGCAGATTAATAGGCTATAGAATCTGTAGTTCATCCACTCAATCTGGGTCTGTATTATCTAAAAGTTTTCAGCAGCTGTTTGGTGGTCAATGTGAGAATAAGTTTGATGACCTCTCTTTTTCTCCCACTGGCTAAACAGTTTCTATAAATTTATAATTGCAATGTTCAAGTTCTGAATAAGTCTGGAAATGGCACTACCCCAGTGGACGAAACCATCTTGGTAAGAGCTGAAGCATACTGGTGAGACACTGTGGGAAACCTAACATGTCACCTGCCTGTTGTTTGGAAAAAGGACTTTGCTCTCCAGTTCTGCCCATCTGGTACCTGTCACAAGAACTGAATTCAGAGAAAATGGAATTTAGTATTATAAATTATAAAGTATTATAAAGTATAGATTAAGTATAAATTATAAAGTATTATAACATTATACTATACACTAGAGGTCTGATTCTTCTTTATCACAACACCACGTTATAGCACTCTGGTCATGTGATGGTTCCTTAATGTGGATGTAAATATAGCTTACTTCTACTTTAAGGTACTTTTAAATTGCCAAAGTGCTGTAATGAGAACCTGGCATAATAAGAATCTGGATCTAGCTTTCTGATTTGTTCACATTTTACATCTACTTTGGTCATCATTCAGGCAATTAGCTAACAATCAACCGTTGGGCAATCAATGAGAGTTTAATGGAGGGAGAGGGATTATAAAAAATGTATTAATATTTTCAGATTTTTAGTAAGCTTGGGTAAATGTTGAGTGGGTAAATAAATTATTAGCATGTTTTGCTCTCACATCAAGACAATCGCTCCACCTAACGCTGAGTAACAAACCACTCATGCAGTTTCTATTTTTAACTGATAATATTTTGGGATATGTGAAATAAGCTACAGATGACAGCGAACTACACAGACTTGGTAGTGCCTTTCTAATGGATGTATTTTCCTGGACATTAACTGTTCTCAGCCTCACAATCTGCAAGTAAGGAGAAACAGTTGTGCAGTATAACCAAGGCTATAGTTGAAGGAATTACATGACGGATACATTATCAAAATGGCAAGAACAACTCAATATTGCCAGTATGGAATTTCCTTTTTCCACTCTCCTAAAACAACAAGGAGTGAAAAGGCAGTGAGTTGCTGGGTTTTTACAAACCTTTTTAACTCGGGTATTGTGCAATCTTGCAATTTTTGTGAACTCACCAAAATTTCCATCACCATAATTACTGCAAGATCAAGACTTTAAGTAGGAAATATAATGAAAATAACTAAAATGATCTGCAGTACTTTCCATAGATTAGCAGATAAACTACTAATAAAAACACAATGAACTTTTTCTTAAGCAGTTATCCAAAGAGCCAACAATTCTTGTTTGCACTGGCCAGACTCAATACTCCATTAAATTATTTTATGCTTCATGTGACTGGAGTTACAACAGCATAAAATCAGTGTGATAGAATGGAAAATAAGTGCACAGCTAGATCCAAAAATAGACTCAAGTTTAGATGTTGCAGGAAGCTTATTAGGTGCCTGGCCCCTAAAGTGAAATGCACTGCTAAGTACCTGAGCTCCTGTAGAAAGAAAGTTAGGCATCTCATAATGGGATGCAAAATAGCTGATACCCTGAAGCTTCCATCAATTGTAATGTACAATATGAGTACTTATCTTCTGGGATAAAGCCCTCAAGTGCTTTCATTTAAAGTTTATGTCTCATTTTCTGAGATCTCATTATCTTGAGAAATCTTCTTGTCTAAACAACCTTCAATGAAAAACACTTCAGTATCTATCTGATTGGAATCCTTCTACAAAATACCCTCAAGTTTCCTAGGAAAGTTTTGATGTTTTAGCTAAAAATTATGGACTAAATCTAATAAAGGTGTGAGTTGCCCAAGTCCAGAATTACAATCTCACTCAGATCACAACTAAACACATTAGGTACTTCCCAACTTGACTTCAAAGTTTGCTATAACCCCAAAATTCTGCATCTGTGCATATCCAAAACTGTCCCAGACTGAGTAACTTGGAGCAATTTTACATGTGCTCAAGGGGTGGGGGTAGGGATGGGGGTGGGGGGAGCAGGGGGATGGCACTGTAATTAGAGCTGTTCTGTGAACCACTAAAGCACCTCAACATCTTGTGTATCAGCATCCCTGTGCTTAAAAATGGTAGGAAGGGCACTTAAACTAAAGCTCATTGAATAAGCTTTAATTCCAGCATTCCTACTGTCATTTTTAAGCACAGGGACACGATATATGAGACACAGGAAGCTACTGGAGCACTGTAATTACAGCGTGTCAGAGCAGCCTCCCTACTTATGTGCAAGCATCTTTGACGTTTAGTTTCTACCTGATCCCAACTGAGATCTATTCTTCTGTTTTGATCCCAATCCAACAGGCATGCCTTGAAAACACAGTAGCAGTCACACATCAACAAAAATGGCCTCTCCATGAAATGTGGAGATACCAATTTCTTTTTAAAGATGGTGATAGTTCTTCCCCACAGATAACCTAATGTTTAGGTCGCTTTTCCAGGAAGTGGGAGACCTCAGTTAACTGCTTTTCTCAGCCTGATGGGATTCAAGCCCATTCCTTCTTTCTCTCAGGACAGTGCTGAAACCATGTGATTGACTCTCTGGGGCGAGAACACTCCCTAACCCTCTAATGTATGCTAGGGTTCATTGCACCAGAGATGAATAGAAATAAGGGAACCTTATAATTAGTGAGCACTAAGCTGGAAGGAGGGAGTCCTAAATTTGCTGCTCATCAGGAATGCTTGTGCATTTTGCATGAAGCAATCATGGAATGAATTACAGAAAAAGATAAGGAAGTAGCTGTTTAAACCCAAGACTTCCATGTTCTGACTAAAGGCCATAGCCACTAAGCTAAGCATCATACTTACCCTTGCCTGCTTTCTCTCTTCCTCTGGTGCCAAAAACCTTAACTTTTTTGCTGCAGAATTTCACTGGGGGTGGGGGGTGAAGAATGTCCTTCCTCCTCACCAAGACTTGCCTATAGTTTGGTGCTTTGGACACCACTCTTCTACCAGATGATATGTAAGTTTGAGCCCTCACAGGCTGAGAAAGGCATCGAACCAAAAGGGTTCTATTTCCTGGTCAAGTGCCAGAATACCTATGCTATTAAATGAATGGCAGACATCAAGACTGCTTCCACCACCAGCCTCTGCCTTTTGAAAGAAATGAATGAGCCAGTCATCCATTTCCAACTGGAAATAACAGTTAATTGCAGGAGAGGATTCAGGACTCTGAATTTTGATCCAGCATAGGCACCTCCCTCTAGCCCAGGCCAGATGCCTAAACCCAGAAAAGGGGTGGGATTTAAAACACACACCTTTATTTTGTCTTCACAGTCCTGGATCTGAACTGCTTTGAACCAGGTAACTACCCAATATTAAGAAATTACTCATGAATACCCTCACTTAGCAAAATTGTAGTACATGGGCCAAAATCTGATCTAACTTCCCTACCCACTCCCTTCTACTTACTTGAGTAAGACCTGGGTGTCAATTAGGTCAGTACATGTAGTAAGTAAATTCCATTCCTTTTGTCAGCACAGAAGTGCCATATTGAGTGAAACAACAGGTCCATCTATCCCAATATCCTGTATTTCATGGCGGTAGGATGCGAAAGCCAAAAGGAAGAGTATATTTTCAGGGCCTTGTCTTTGTCTTTTTCCATATAACTTTCAGGATTGAAAATTTTAGGAAGTCCTAATTTGGAGACTGCACCCATAATTATATTATGTCTAATTCCCATTAATGGATCTATACTGCAGGGGTTTGTCCAAAATAAGACATAATTGTGCAACAGAGACAAACAAAACATAAATAAATACTTATAAAAAGCTTCTGATGTTTGTATGATGCACAGCCATTTAGAAACCTTTTGGCCTTGCTATAACAACAGAATGAACCAAAGCCAAACCTGAGGTAAATGAATTGTCTTTAGTGCATTTAAGTAGAAAAACAAGCATAATTTGGCCAGAGTATGAACACTTAGGAACAATATTGACAATAAAATTTTACTGAGTATTATATTTAACTCCTCTGCTACTAAAAAAAAATCATCCACTTAAGTCAACTGGACAAAAAGGAGCAATATTTGGCCTCTGATCTGTAATATGAAGTTGTTAAAATATCTTTAAATTTAATTCCTCACTAAGTTTAGATTTTCATTTCCTTTCCATCTCTGATGACTCACCACTTTAGCTGGGGATGAGCCACCCTTCTGGCAGTGAATCATTGGCTGCTGCACTGGCAGGAAGCTGGCCCTGCCTTAAACACAACCTTAAAGCCAGCAGGTCAGACAGTGGTGAGCTGTCTGCATAACAAATCTCCTGGTGAGCTTGTAGACTGCTCTGATCCCTGCACTTTGCCCTCACTCTGGTCCCTGCTTTTTCCTGAGGTCCAGGTATCCAGCTCTAACTTATTAACCTTGGCTTGTTTCTAACTGTAACTTTCAACACCTGACCCTAATGTGATTTGTGGCTTCCGGAGCCTAGTTTCTCAACCCAAGCTTAACTCATAGCTTCCCTATTCTAGCTCCGTGAACTTGGCTAGTTCTTTACCATCGTTCCAACATCCTACCCTGCTCTCTTCCTGACTATCTTTAGCATCTAGAGTCTGGCTTGACCACCAACATCAGACCATGTCCTAATTCCAAGCCCAAGCCTAACCACTAGGACCTACTGCACAACTCTCAATTGTCACAACACCCCAATTTACACCCCACCCAAAAGTTCTTTTCAAACCCCTAAATTTTTGTGAAGACTGCATATCAGTTTCATACAGTAAAGAACAGTTGAGTCTTCCTCAACTCTGGTTTTACCAGTTTGTGGCAAATTCCTATGTCTCTTAACTTGTAGATCCTTGGAGAATAGTCTTTATTATTAAGTCTTTATTATTACTCAGGGGACTTTGCATATTGTTGATATTAAAATAAACAAATAAGCAGACCAAAATAATCAATATGTAAGTGTGAACTCAAACTAGCACTCAATTTATTCCAGTACCTACGTTTCTAAAGGATAAAACACGTGAACCATCATCTAAAATGAGTTTACCACTGAGATGCTGATATGACTTGCTCATAGCTATTCACACTCTGCTTTGCCTTCAAGCACATAAAATATATTAGAGGGTAGCTTGGCAAACACCAAATATTGCTATATAATCTTCTTCAGCAATACCTTGCAGTTGACAATGATTGTCTTCCATAATTGTTTTACCTGTGTTTCCAAAGATAGCTGATGAGGCCTCTCCAGGATTGAGTGACTGTACTGCAGCTCAGATATGCGTTTCCATGTGGGGTGGACAGTGCTGGATTCTTGATTTGGTCCCCAACATGCTGTTTCTGCCATTGCCCTTTTTCCATCTTCCATTGCCAACACATGGATACAGAGACATGAGGGAGCTCAAAAAGGCAATATAGCAACAGGTATCAGCATGATAAGCAATGGTCTCAGTGCAGTAGTAGCCTCATCATTGTCACTGTTATAGGCACCTAGGTAAGACCTTTAAAGAAAGATCTGAAGAACAAGGGAGCTTTGGGAATATAGCCAGGGACTTCATCCCTGCTATATAAGGCAAGATAGGAGAAAATTTTTTTGTTATATGTACTCTGTTTAGGATTGTTGAGAAGACTGTTAACAACTGAAGAAAGCAGACAAGTAAAATTATACAGGAAGACAGCCACCAAATTTGTTTTTTAATTAAAATCTTGTTAGAAAGGAATAAAGGAAAAAGCACATAAATTAACATGTTATAAACCCCAGAAAATAATCTATTGATTAAATCATTCATAATGCACCATGATTATCAGAAGATAAGACCTTCTATATACAGACCTTATGAATAGATATTTTTAATGTTTATATTAATTGACAATTCTTCTTCAAGTTTCTTTGAAACTTGAAGCCAAAATTTAAAAAATATCAAACTTCTGTTATGTTAGTTATAGTTAATCTTGTAAATTGCATGGAATTAGTTTTACTGCCTAATTTGAGGAGTGTAAGCCTTCAACAGATTTTTAGTATGATGTAAAATGTTTACAGAAAATGACTATACAGATTGACCTCGTTTATTCTTAAAATTTGCTTTCTGTTTACATTAATGAAGATTCATTAATATTGATTCATATTAATGAAGTTAATACAATAATGAAGATTTAATACATTAATGTATTAAAATACATTAATGAAGATTCATTAATGTAGTTAGTTATGAAGTGCAAACAGCAAAAGTCAGTGTGTTTAAAATTTCAAACAAGATATTTACATTAAAAATTTACAATCCCTGCTAGCTCTAATAACAACAAAACATTTCTTTACACACTTGTTAATTATGAATTGAAAGATGTTATTTAAAAAGTGTAAAATATGTAGATACCTATATTGAATTATTTTAGGACACCAAGTATATCCTGTTCAGCTTCTTCCTAATACTTACGGTGTTTAAAAAAATAATTGTAATTTACTTTCCAAATCTATTACAATTATTTTTAAAGTGCTTATTGGTTAGTTCCCAATAATTATACAATTATACAATTATAATTATACAATTATACAGTAGCAGCAGAAATAACTTCTCCTAAGTCATTGATTTAGGTCAAAGGGTCTCTGGATTCGGCACTAAATTGGCTTAAACAATTTTTCATATTGTTTAAGCCAATTTAGCCTGTGTGAAACGGCTAGTATTCGCTTTGGATTTGGCCAATTTGGGGGACAGTGATTCGATTCAGTGATTCAAATCACTGTCCTGAATTAATTCAGCCGAATCTGATTTGGAGATTTGGCTACTGCAAAATATCTGAATCAGGCAGGCCCATCCCCTGCACACTCTCCCAGCCTGGCAATGGTTGCCCCACCCAGCCCAGATCCTGGCACTTGGGAAAAAAAGCCCTGACTCACAGGTGCTGCCGAACAGGGGGGCAATCCCTACTGGCCCCCACTGGCCCACACTGTGAGGGGACTCTACATAAGCCCCCCAACCCCTCCCCACTGTCCCAGCCCCATCCCATGGCTGCTCTGCCCACCCCAGCTCTGGCCCTTTAAGAAAAAAAAAATCCCGAGCTCACTGTTCCTGCCCAGTGTGGGGGCAATCCCCACTGCCCCCTGCTGCCCTGCACCATGTAGGGGCTCTTCCACAAACCACCTGAAGCCCCAAGGCTGCTGCAGGAGCAGTGAGTCCCGGGGTTTTTCTCAGTTTTTTTCTTAAAGGACTGGAGCTGGGGCAGGAGGGATAGCCATGGGGGGCTGGGGGAGCAAGGCAGGTCATGGGGTTCATGGTAGAGCCTCCCACACAGTGTGGGGCAGCAGGGATCATACAGCCTCTCCTTGTATGGCCTTCCCTCCAGGCCTTGGATCATATGAGTGGCCCTCCTCTAGACTCTCTCAAGCTTCTCCACAACCTTCCTAAAGTGAATGGCCCAATACTGGATGCAGTACTCCAGGTGCGGTCTCACCAGGGCCAAGTAAAATGGGAGGATGACCTTCTTGGTTTTGCTTGAGATGCATCCTGAGTTTGGGTAGCTTTGCCAATGTAATTAGCATTACATTGGTGGCTAATATTCATCTTGCGGTCTATCGAGACCCCCAAATCTCTTTTGGCCGTGGTGCTAGCAAGCGTAGCACTGCTGAGCCTGTAAGTATGCTGGGGATTCTTCCAATGAAGATGCATCACCTTGCACTTTTCTGCATTGAAGGCCATTAGGTTTTAGTCAGCCCACCTTGAGAGTATCCAAGTTGGCCTGTATCCCCAGCCCGTCCTGTGGTGTGACCGCCCTCCCCAGTAATATGGTATCATCCGCAAACTTTTCCATTCACAGCTGACTCTCAAATACAGATCATTGATGAAAATGTTAAAGAGTACTGGCCCAAGCACCGAGCCCTGAGGGACTCCACTGGTAACCCTGTGCCACACTGATTTGCTCCCTTTGACTAGTACTCTTTGGGTCTGACCCCATAGCCAGTTGTCTAGCCATCAGACCATAAGATGATAAAGGCTACAGTTTCCTAGCTTAACCATGAGGACATCATGGGGAACTAGGTCAAAGTCCTTCTTCAAGTCCAGATATATGACGTCCACATCATCTCCCTTGTCCAGGGCATGTGTTACCTGGTCGTAGAAGGAGGTAAGGTTCGTAAGGCAAGACTGATCAAGCCATGTTGGCTGGCACTCAGAAGCTTGCCTTCTGTTTGTCTGTTTGTACCTTGGCTTTTCTCAACCACTCTCTGCAGATACAGACAAGTGCAGAGTAATCCTCTTTGGTAATGCATCCTGTTTTCCAGCTGGTGTAGGCTATTCTTTTGAGATTAATGAGGTCCAAGAGTTCTTTATTCAGCCATGGGGACTTCCTTGCCCATTGACTGCATTTCTTTTGAGATGGGCTTTGCCCTGGGCTTCAAGGATTATGCTTTGGTGTGATGACCATTCCTCATGTACTCCCTTTTTTTTTTGGTGGGGGGGAGGGGCAGGGTATGGCTTCTGATTGCCTGACTGATCAATTCTCTCAGTTTGCAGAAGTCAGCCTTCCCAAAGTTAAGGACTTCTGTTTTACTAAGGGGTTTTCCTGCTCTTCAGTGAACTAAGAAGGTGACCAGCTCATGGTCACTGTCACCAGGCTTCCCCTCAATTCACAGATTACTGACCAGGTCCTCCCCTTTGGCCAGGACCAGATCAAACAATGCCTCTCCCCTAGTCAGTCCATACACCTCCTGGGTTAGGTAGAGGTCATGAATGCATGTGAAAAAGCTACATAACCTCTCAGATTTGGCCATGCACTCATTCCAAGAGTTGTCAGGGAACTTGAAGTCCCCCATGACAATCATGCATTGGAAGCTTACGGCTTCAATCAGTTCCCTACTGAATTCTCAATCTAGGTCTTCCTCTTGGTGGGAGGGTCTATAGTAGAATCCTACAAGTAAGTCATCCTCTCCCCCATGTTTTCCTCGTATCTTGAGCCAGAGGGTCTCAAGACATCCTTCTTGGTTTGGAAACTCAATCTGTAGGGAGGCAAGCTGCTCCTTGACATAGAAAGCAAGACACCCCACCCCTTTTCCCCACACGGTCTCTCCTATACAAGGTGTAATCCTCTACTGCCACTGACCAATCATAGGTGGAGTCCCACCAGCTCTCCGTAAGTCCTACAAAGTCATAGTCATTATCACATAGGAGAAAGGCCAGTTCCTCATGCTTATTTCCCAAGATCCTGGCATTTGTATACAGGCAGTTAAGTCTGCCATGAGAAGCCCAGTGCTTCCTTGAGGGGTTGTGGGATCTTTCCTTAGGCTGTCACCAGAGTGGGATCCCTTAGGCTGCCCAAGTTATTGGTAGTGTGGCTGACATGACTTGGGCTGGAACTGTTAATAGACTGCCCATCCCCCAGCAGTCTCAGTTTAAAGACCTATCAAGAAGATCAGCCATTCTGGCCAAGAAGAGCTTCTTCCCTTTCCAGGTGAGGTGGAGACCATCCCCTCCCAACAGTCCACTCTCTCTGAAATGCTGACCATGGTCGAGGAAGCCAAACCCCTCGCGATGGCACCATCACTGGAGTCTTCTAGTCACCTCACAGATGCACCTACCCCTCTGGAGCCCATGTCCTGTGTCAGGGAGGATTGAAGAGAAAACTATCTGTGCCCCCAGACCCTTGAGCCCAGCTCCCAGAGCCCTGTAGTCACATATGACCTAGCCTGGACTTCTCTGTGACGTATCATTGGTGCCCACATGGATGAGGAGCATGGGATCATGGTTGGAGGGCTGGGTGAATTTGGGGATCCTCTCCATCACATCCCGGACATGAGCTCCAGGCAGGCTGCAGACCTCATGGGCCAGGCGGTCAAGGTGACAGATAGCTCCCTCAGTCCCCCTAAGGAGGGAGTCACCCACCGTGATAACTCTGCATCTACTTCTAGGTGCAGGTGCTGGTGGCACTACATCCTTATGTGCTAGAACCGGGTGGAATGGCTAGCTCCATTGATGTGAGAGGATTCACCTCTTTGCTAATGTAATCACCACCAGAAATGTTGTCTTCAATCAGAAGATGAAGGAGGGAGCATGCTGTAGTTAGCAATGTCCCACAGTAGAACTGAATCCTTGATTTGAGAAAAGATTCTGAGCAGGAACCTGAGACTGCTGATCACTGACTAGCCAGACAGGCAGAGAGAGAAAATATCTGGGGAGGGCTGAGTGCATGTGCGCTTGTGCATGCACACACACATGCCCCCCACAGCAGACAAGTCTGTTGTGGGTAAGTGGCTTGGGAGGACAGATCAAGGCCACCCGCAGTGAGGGAGGAAGTGGGGCAGAGGCAGGGTCAGGGGAAGGGGCAGTGGTTGGAATGAATGGGGCTGCAGGGCTGAGGCAAGTCCAGGGGTGGCTCATCCAGGGGTCCTGGGCTCAGGCAGCTCATTCAGGGGCATGGGGGAGGGGAACTCTCACCACTGTGCATCCCAGGGGAAGCCTGAGGGCCATGTGCCCCCTGGATCTGTGTGCAGGATGGAGATGGGCTGCTGCTGTGGGATGTACTCTGCACCCTACATGCAGCAGGCACATGGCATCACACAGCTCCAGGGCAGCAGTAGCAGGATGCAGAGTCCAGCCTACAGCAGCCCCCCTCTGCTCCATGCACGTATCCAGGGGGTGTGTGGCCCCCAGGCCTCTTCCAAGATGCATACAATGGTGGGAACGCCCCCTCCCTCATTTCCCTGGATGAGCTGCCTAGGCTCTGAGTATCCCATGACTCACTCTGGCCCCAGGACCCCTTTAACCCCAGTCCCTGCCCCTGCCCCTGCCTTTGCCCCACTCCCTTCCTCACCACTGGGGTCTCAATCTGCCCACCCATGCCAATTCCCCACAACAAACTTACCTGCTGCTCTGCACCCTGCCTGAGCTGCTGCAGGCTTTAGCTGCGTGTCTGTGTTTGTGTACAACCCTCTCCCCCTGCTGCAGCCACCCAGAGCCTATGCCCAAGCTGCTCTGTGGTCCTACCCAGTGCCACTGCTGCCCTACATTTAGGGGGGCTAAGCTCTGTTAGCCCAGCCCACTGCCACATAAGCTAGCATATGAAAGGCTGAAATAGCTCTCAGTTGGTTCTTAACTGAGCTCACAGCAACATAAGATTTCTAAAGGTCTATTAGATAATCTAGAATCTCTGGTATGAAGGACCTGATCTGGTTGATCTTCCTCACCCAGGCAAAAAGCTGGTACACTTTGCTAGGTAAATGCTTCTAGCCCTTTCTGCAATGAATGAAAATTCCTCTAATATGTATGAACCATTGTTGCTTGACCCAAGAACTACACAGCATTAGGTTAAAAGATGGAGAAAGTGGAGATCCAGATAGAGAATCCAATTTCTTCTCTGGATTAGCAGGTCTGGAACTAATGGTAGTTTGCCTATTCTGGGATCTCTGCACAAGACCAAGAAGAAACATAAGTACCTAAACTGCCTTGCCGTGTAGGGGCTATTAGTTTTACAAGGGGACATACTGTAGAGGACTTGAGGAGTTAGATGAGTAAGTGAAATGGAACACATAACCACTCTATTATAAATGTATCCAACAAGGGACCTGAGCCGAGCTCTCCATTGGAGCTCCTTTTGACCTTGTTTGCAAATAAGTCTATGGCAGGACTCTCCCTGGTGAAAGGTGGTTGGCACTGGTTGTACATCTGGCAGATGCTGGCAGGGATGAAGAATCTTTCCTTTACAATGTGTCAGAAAAGTACTTGAACTTGTGCTTGTAAGTGAGGCACAAACAGTTTTATACCCTTGAAAGGTAGGCCTCCACAGTGGCCTGGATCTCCTTCACAAAGCTGAAACCTTTTAGCTAAGAAGATCTACACATTATCAGTGCCAAAGCCAGGCATCTGGCTGCAGTAGCAGCTGTGACCAGTGTCACTAACATGGTCATTATCATCTTCACCAGATTCTGCCCAGGGAACGTAAGTGATCCAGAGCTGCCTGTGCCTGTGGCTTGCTAAGTGTGGGTCTAGTTGGCTGTGTGTGTTTGGAGCCTGTGCTCTGAGAAGCTGGGAGTATTGCTGACTGAATGATTGCTTCCTGGGCCTGACAGAAGCCCTAATGAGCTGGAAGGGGATGGGAAGGGTAACAAGAAAGGTTTCTACAAGTATGTTGATAGCAAGAGGAGGATCAGGAAAAAGTGTGAGTCCCTTACTGAATGGGGGAAAGCAACTTTGTGACAGAGGATACAGACAAAGCTGAAGTGCTCAATGCCTATGGTGCCTCAATGCTTAACCTTGTCCTAGAGGCAAGGTTAACTCCCAAACTACTGCACCTGGCAGCACAGTTTGGGGTGGAGGTGAGCAGCCAAAGTGGTGAAAGAACAGGTTAGGGAGTATTTAGAAAAGCTGGACATATACAAGTCCAAGGGACTGGATGAAATGCACCCAAGGGTGCTGAATGAGTTAGCTGATGTGATTGCAGAGCCATTGGCCATCATCATTGAAAACATAGCAATCAGAAGAGGTCCTGGATGACTGGAAAAGGACCAACATAATGCTCGTATTTAAGAAAGGGAAAAAAGAAGATCTAGGAAACTACATATAAGTCAACCTCACCTCAGACCCTGGAAAAATCATGGAGCAGTCCCTCAAGGAGTCCATTTTGAAGCACTTGGAGGAAAAGAAGGTGATTAGGAATAGTCAGCATGGATTCACTAAGGGCAAGTCATGCCTGAACAACCTGATTGCCTTCTGTGATGAGACGACTGCCTCTGTAGATGCAGGGAGACCAGTGGATGTGGTAGACCTTGGTTTTAGCAAGGCTTTTGATACAGTCTCCCACAGTATTCGCAGAGGCAAGCTAAAGAAGTATAGGCTAGATCAGAAGCAGGCAATTATTTTGGGCGGCGGCCGCTTACTGAGTTTTGGCAAGCTATCAAGGGCCGCATGATAGGCAGCCAGGGGCAAATAAATATTAATTTTCTAAAATTTTTAGGGGTCCCACGGGCTGGATAGAATGGCCTGGTGGGCCACATCCAGCCTGCGGGCCATATTTTGCTCACTGCTGGGCTAGATGAATGGGCTGTAAGGTGGATAGAAAATTGGCTGGAGCATCAGACTCAGAGAGTAGTAATTAATAGCTCAATGCCTAGTTGGCAGCCGGTACCAGGTGGAACGCCCCAGGTATTGGTCCTAGGGCTGGTTTTGTTCAATGCCTTTATCAATGACCTGAAAGATGGGATGGAGTGCAAGTTTGCAGATGACACCAAGCTGGGCGTAGTAGTAGATACACTGGAGGGTAAGGATAAGATTCAGAATAGCCTAGAGAACTTGGAGCATTGGGCCAAAAGAATTCTCATGAGGTTCAACAAGGACTCCTGCACTTAGGATGGAACGATCCCATGTACCACTACAGGCTGGGGGCTGACTGGTTGGGCAGCAGCTCTGCAGAAAAGGACCCAGGGTTACTGTGGACAATAAGCTGAATATGAACCAGCACAGTGCCCTTGTTGCCAAGAAGGCTAACAGCATTCTAGGCTATATTGGTAGGTGTATTGTGAGTAGGTCCAGGGAAGTGATTATTCCCCTCTATTCTGTAGTGTTTAGGCCAGTGGAGTACTGTCTTCAGTTTTGGGTCCCCCACTACTGAAAGGATGTGGACAAATTGGAGAGTTCAGCGGAGGGCAACAAAATTGGTGAGGGGACTGGGGCACATGACTTCTGAGGACAGGCTGAGGGAACTGGGCTTATTTAGTCTATAGAAGAGAAGAGTGAGGGGACTTAAAAGCAGTCTTCAACTACCTGAAGTGGGGTTCCAGAGAGGCTGGAGGTAGACCATTCTCAGTGGTGACGGATGACAGAACAAGAAGCATTGGTCTCAAGTTACAGCAAGGGAAGTTTAGGTTAGGTATTAGGGAGAATCGTCGCACTAGGAGGGTAGTAAAACACTTGAACAGGTTACCCAGACAGGTAGTAGAATCTCTGTCCTTGGAGGTTTTTAAGATCTGACTAGATAAAACTTTGTCTCAGATGATCTAGTTGGGAATGGTCCTACTTTGAGCAGAAGGTTGGACTAGATGAACTCCTGAATTCAGTTCCAACCCTAATTTTCTATGATTTTTTTTTTCTGTGACTAACAGACCATCTTTTACTAGAGATAGCAAGTCATTTCTCTCATGTGGAAAACAATTTTACCAGGTCTAAGGTATCTTCATAGACTTGAAAATCATAACAGGCCAGGAGACCCTGATAATTAGCAAATCTGAATTGCTGGCTCACAGAGAAGTAGGATCTTTTTCCAAATTGGTCACCTTTCTGTTTCCCTGTCCTTATTCAAACTGGAATTCTCATCTGCTGTTGAAACTACTAGGGAGGAAGGATTAGGGTGTCTGTATAGGATCTTGGTACTCCTGCAATCAACCCAAAATACTCTTTGTCTACCATTATTATAGTATGCTCAGTGAAAAACAGAAAAATATCTGGTCAAAGGAGATCAAAAAGTGTCCAATTCTGCCACTAGTATGGCTGTATGTCATGAGTAAAGATGACAGAATCTGGCCCAATATAAATAATCTATCAGGTTACTTCTGTTTTACAAGGTAGCATTTTTGAAGGAAATGAAAATGGCCGTGTAAAAGTAAACTGATCAAACATAATAAATAATCTCCAGTCCAACCTGACTTTCAAAGTTCATGGAAGGATGGAAAACAGGAACTGACAGAAACCTATGGCAAACTCATACAGAGAAAAGTGAATAAAGCACAAGAAAAGCAGAATTTCCTGTGGTCAAGCCCTATAATCTAGTTAAAGCAATAATGTTGTATCTAGTTTCCTCACCTAAGAACCTTTTAGCCATAACAACATGGTAAAGACTGATGAGGTGGTAGGAAAGCAAAGATGAGTGGAAAGTTCCATAATGTGTTCCTACTATGCTGATTTACTTGGATTGTCAAAAATGAATATCTTATATTTATTTTGCTAGAGATATGTCCCCGAAGATAATTATATTTAAATCAAGGATGTCTATGCTGAGTGAATTTGACAGTAATAAACTGTTTAGTTGTTTTATATTTTACATGGACAATAATTTTCAGAGTTCTTTTGGACACCACCTAATAAACACAGCCAATTTTGGATTTGTCTGACTAATGTATAATTCCTATAGTAAATGATGCCAATAAACCTATTATTTTGCACTTAAGTCTTTGCCATGTCTGTTTTTCATTTTAAAAGAGGAGGAAACTTTTTTCCGGAACTGGTTTCTTGGAAAAGGAGAGTGTTAGTCCCTTGCCCATTCATTACATTTCTAAAGGGGCCTAGCTTTTACCATGTATTGTAACTCCATATTGTCCTAAAAATTAATACCAAACGTCTGAACTTGGCAATAGTCATGTTTTATTTGATGGTGATGAGAAAGAAAGTACTGAAAAAGAGATACATAATTACCAACCCTCCAGTACAATTGATACTGTTGATATTTAATTCAGATGTAATTAGTTTTACCTCTCTGTTCCATTTGGACTAGAGCACTTTCAGTCCTGACTTCCATCTTCCAAAGCCTTCTGCAGCAGTCATGACATTAATGGTTGTTAGTTCTACTTTTTCTATAGATATCTATATCTATAGACAGACAGATAGGCATCTCCATAAAGTCTTTGGTCTGTTTTTTGATGTCTTTTGCCCTTGGGACTCTAGACCAATGGGCTCCTACACACATGCATGGAGTCTGTTCTGATGCACTGGAAATCCAGACTTGATTAATCAAGTCTGCTAGAGCACAAAAATGGACACACTCTGGCAGCCTTCTGCATCACATGCATCAGCATCACCGTATGTCTCTGCATGGAAAAAAATGGTGGTGACATACTTTGAAATAAAATATGTTCACTGAGCTTTATTTCAAAGTGCCCTGCCACCATTTTGTCAGCATGGAGACATGCAGCGATGCTGATACACATGATGCATGGATGGTTTTAATTAGCACAGCTTGCTAGTTAAAAATGCCCAGCACATCCCAACACATACAAAAATGCCCGATGTTTTCTTTATATTGCTTAGTACCCACCCCCGGGTCATCTAGAGACAGCAGTGGCAGTAGGCTTTCAGTAAGGCTTTGGGTGCTGTTTTAATTCAGAGGAGATTCAGCCTGATTCGGTAGCCAAATCTCCAGATCGGAATCAAACCAGGAGACCAATTAAAAGGTCTGAATTGATTCAAAGCTCTTGGAATTGATTCAGAGAGCTTCAGCGATTTAGGCAGTCCCTGCTGGCTGCAGCAAGAAGCTGTACCTAGACTCCATGCTGGTAAGTAGGGGGTGGAGGAGGGGCGGCTGGAGGAGGGGGAGGGGACTGTGAGGAAACACCTGCCAGGCCCCATCCTCTGCCTACTCCCTGAGGCCCCCTGAGCACCCCTCTAGTCCCCACCTGCTCTCAGCCCCCACCATGACTGCCCCACCCACCCCAGCTCCCAGTTGTTTAAGAAAAAGCCCCCACTCACAGGATTCTGATAGGTGGGGGGGTGATTCCCACTGCCCCCCGTTGCCCCACGTTGTGTGAGGGGCTCTACCATGAGCCCCCCAACCCCTACCTGCTCTCCCAGACACCCCCCCACCCACAGCTGCCCTGCTCACCCCAGCTCCTGGCCCGTTAAAAAAAAAAAAGCCCACAATAACTGGCTACTGCAGTGGCCTCAGGGCTTCTGGGGGCTCATGGCAGAGCCCCCCAGTGCAGCCTAGGGCAACAGGGGGCAGCGGGGATTGCCACCCTGCCCAGCAGCAGCCGGTGAGTGCAGGCTTTTCTTTCCCCCAAAGAGCCAGTACCTGGGCCAGGCAGGGCTGGGAGAGTGGGTGGGGGATAGGGCCTGTGTGATCTGGAGATTAGGCTGATTCATCAGCAACTGACTCTCCAAATCAGATTTGGGCAAATTGATGCAGGACAATGATTTGAATCACTGAATCGAATTACTGTCCCCTAAATTGTCTGAATCTGAATCCAAAACAAATACTAGCCGCTTCACATGGGCCTAACTTCCAGATGCTCCTGCTACTTGCCCACCCTCCCAGGTATCCCACAGAGTCTGGGAGCAGGTTCTACAAGGGGTGGGACCTGCCCATCATGGCATCACTATCCTTGGGCAAAACTGGCACCCCATGTACCTGCTTATGGAAGCCTTCATCTGGCGCGACGCAGGAGCAGCCCGGAGCTACCTAGCCAGTGGAGGACAGCAGTGACTATGAGTGGTTCCTTCTACTTGCACCCAGAGGCAGCTCCTAGGCAACCCCTGCTGGAGAGGGAGACAGAGAGGAATGGGAGGATAGGGAAAGGAAGATGCCTGCATTGGAGGGGAGTGGGTGCCAACAGCAGTGGGGTAATTTTAACATGGAAGTAGGAATCAGAAGGTGGTTCAATCTCTAGATACATGTTAGTGTGACTGTGGGGCCTGAGCCTCGTTTCGTCTGGTCTGTCTGGGGGTTGCCCTCTCCCCTCTACTCACCTGCCATGACTTTGATGTTAAGGTGTACCTGAAGAGGGGTCTTCAGTGGAGATCTTCTATCCTGGGTGGGGATCCCCGCCAGATGATGGTACTTACAGATGCTTGGCGCGATGGTCTATGGGGCTCCACCTCCCCTACACCCCGTCCATGTGTCAACCGCTAGATGATGTGCCCATGATGTTCTGGACCTCGTGTGGGATTCTGGCTGGTTCCTCTATTCCCCCCACCGCTACTCCCTCTTTCTGGGAGCCATCCCTTCGCCCAATTCCCCTGCCCGTGCTCTCTCTCTCCTCTCTGCTCCCGGCTCTGATGGCGTTTTTGAACCCTCCCGCGACTGCTACGGCCGCCGGGATTGGTCGAGCTGCTCCCCGTGATGGGAACAGCTGCCACCACAGCCAGTGTAATGGCGTCTCGCGCGGCCGCGGCTCCTGCTTCCCCGCAGGTACATGTACCCCCCTAGGGACTTGTTCTCAGGGTCTGGGGCCCTTGGGTTCCCCCTTTTCTCCTACAAGTGCCTGTGGGGGTGCCTCGCCGCCACAGACCTCCCCTCTTAAGTTGCCTCATGGCGGCTGGTCCTCTCCCAGGCTGTCGTTTGTCACCTGCGGCTCTTCCCCATGGATGTGGTCAATGCCTTCCTCTGAGGTGCCCATGCCTCCCCACCTGGACAGAAAGTCGGCCACAAAGTTATCCTGGCCTGGGCAGTGTATCACTGTGAATTTGAATGGCTGTAACGCCAAAGCCCACCGTGTGATTCTGGCATTCATGCTTTGTTTTCGTGTTAACCACTGTAGTGAAGCGTGGTCCATAACTACCACGAATTCCTTCCCCAATAGATAGTACTTAAAGTATTCTATCGCCTAGCGGATGGCCAGGCACTCCCTCTCAGTAGTGGTGTACCTGGTTTCAGTCTGGCTAAGTTTTCTACTGGCAAAAGCGATGGGGCTTTCCTCCTGTCTGTGTCGTTGAAGTAACACCACTCCCAATGCCCGTCCTGACACATCCATCTGTAGAATGAAAGGAGCGTTAAAGTTAGGTGTGTGCATGATGACGTCGTGGTGCATTGCTTCTTTCAAGCTCTGGAAGCTTCTCCATATCTCTGGTGTCCATTTCAACAGTGTTGTCATTTTTCCTGCTAAAGCATCTGTGAGTGTTGCAGAGAGTTTTGCAAAGTAGGGTACGAACTGACGATAATAATTAACAAGGCCCAAGAAGGAACGTAGCTTTTTACGGGTCGGTGGTTCCTGGAACCGCCTTATAGCTTCAATTTTATCTGCAAGTGGCCGAACTATCCCTCGGCCCACCCGAAATCCCAAGTACACTGTTTCTTTTCCTGCTAATCTGCACTTCTTTGGGTTGGCGGTCAGCCCTGCTGCTTGGAGCTCCTCCAAGACAGCCCTAAGGTCCTGATGGTGTTGTGGCCAATCTGCTGAGAATATAATGATGTCATTGATACGTGCCGCCGCATATGCTGTGTGTAGTGCCAGTAGGTTGTCCGTCAACCGTTGGAACATCACTGCTGTGCCGTTAAGGCCAAAGGGCATTTGCGTGAACTCAAATAGGCCCCACGGGGTCCCGAAGGCTGTTTTGGCACAATCCGTGGGGTGCACTGGGATCTGCCAGTACCCCTTCGCCAAGTCAAGTGTGGTGATATACTGCGCTTCGCCGATCCTCTCGAGATGTGCAACATGGGGCATTGGAAAGGCATCGAACGTCGTTAGGGCATTGAGATTCCTGTAGTCAATGCAGATGTGCAACGATCCATCAGGTTTAGCGACGGGAACTATGGGACTCCACCATGGACTGCGGGATGATCATATGATTCCCTGTTCTTGAATCCTCCGTATTTCCTGCCGTATTTCCTGGTGCCACCGCTGGGGTATTGGCCTCCACCTCTCCCTCACTAACACCTCCTGAGGTGTTCTAATCTCATGCTCTACTCCCGCTGCCCGTCCCGGGGTTGGAACACCATTCTATATTCCTGTATCAAAGCTAAGAGATCTTCCTACTGATGAATACTCAACTCTTTGCTTACTTGCACTGTCGCCTCTCCCTCAGATTGCCCTAGCCCGAGGCACGGCGGCCCCAGGTCTTCCTTCCCCTCCTCATCTAGGGCTAACCAGCCATGAGGAGTTTTCCACTCCTTGAGCAGGTTTACATGATAAATCTGTTGCTCCTGACGGTGGCCCGGTTTAAGTAGCTCATAATCTACTGGTCCTACCTGCCTCACCACGGTAAATGGCCCCTGCCGCATCACCAGTTGCTTACTGGAGAAGGATGGCAGTGATACCAGCACCTTATCTCCTGCCTGGAATGCCTGCGTCCTTGCTTTCCAATTATAGTGCTTTTCCTGCACCCCTTGAGCGTCCCTCAGGTTCTGCCTGGCAATTTCCTGGGCTCTGGAGATCCGGTCCTGCATCTTTTCTTGGTATCGTTTTGCCGATATTCCCAGGCCCATTGGCTATTCCCACTCCTCTCTTATGATCTGCAGCAATCCCCATGGACTGTGGCCGTACACTAACTGAAACAGGGAATACTGCGTCAACTCTTGCGGTGCATCCCTCAGGGCAAACAACAGAGGCGTCAAAATAGTGTCCCACCTCCAGGGATCCTCTTGGGCGCACTGTCTGAACATCCGCTTAATGGTCCCATTCAACCGTTCTACCAGGCCATTGGTCTGTGGGTGGTAGACTAACATCTTTAGCTGAGTAATGCCAAAGGTTTTGCATAAAGCCTTCATCACCCCTGACATAAAGTTCATTCCCTGGTTGGTGAGTATTTCCCGAGGTATGCCCACCCAGGCTACCCACATGAGTAGCTCTTCCACCACCTGAGTGGTTGTTATGGACCTCAGTGGCACCACGTCCAGGAAGCGGGTGGCATAATCAGTCATTACCAGGATATAGTGATATCCATTATGGGACCTGGGCAGGGATCCTACTATAACCAGGGCCACCTGTGAGAACGGCACCTCTATAATTGGCATAGACTTCAGGGGTGCCCTCGGGGGTTTCCATTCTTGTGCCCTCTGACACTCCAGGCATTCTGCCCCCCACCTTTCCACATCCTCTTGGAGATATGGCCAAAAAAACCCTCGAGCCAACCTTGCTCAGGTCTTGTTGTGTCTCAGATGACCACCCATGGGGGATTCATGGGCCAACCTCCACACCACTCAGCAAAGTGAGGTCGGGACTACTAAATGCCTCCCCTGTAGGGTACCCTCCTCACCCTGTTAGACTCTATATAATAGCCCCCCTGTTACCTCAAAGCCAGGGTGGCTCTCTGCGGTTCCCTCTCCAGGGTCAGTATCCCACATTTGGTGCAGTTCTGGGTCCTCATGCTGCGCCCTATGGAATTGGGCCGTGCTCACAAACTGTTCTAGGTCAATGCCGTCTGACCTTGCCTTGCTCCGGCAGGCCGAGGCCTCACCGGCCCAACCCTCTCCCTTCCTGAGTCGGCTCCTCTCCTCTTCCGTAGCCCTCACCTATCCAAGGACTGTATAGAAAAGACCCCACTCTTGGCCCAGGATCATTTCACATGCCAGGGTTGGGGCAATTCCGACCTTCAGGACTCCGCTAAACTCCATCACTCGAACTGGGACATAGCAAGTCTGGAACTGCATCTCCCCTCCTATTATGAAGGTCATCGTCAGGGACCCTGCACTTTTCCATCCTTTCTTTGGGATGAGGTCGGCCCAGAGCAGGGACTGGGAGCACTCCGTATCCAGTGTAGTCTTGACTGCCCTATCGCCAATCCAGGCAGTCACCACGAGTCAGTCCCATCTCCCATCGTGGGCTGCTGACCCAAAGCTACAGTCCATCAGCTCCTCCCTCTCTGCCTCCTTACTTCTATCCCTGGAGGGCAGAAATCTGGTTGGTGACCAATGCAGCTCAGTCAGGCCCACCCCACATTCGCGGGAGATGTGCCCAGTCTGTCCACAGCAGTAGCACACCACCCCTTTTGGGGGTCCTCGTCCTGGGGTCATCGGTCTTTCCCCTTCACCAGGTTGAACTTCCTTTGGGCTCCGGGGGCCTCGCCCGTATTCCCCCTCTTTTTCCGAGCTTGCAAAGGCTTCAGCCAGGTGAAGTGCCTTTGCACTGGTCTGCGGCTGATGTCTCCGGACCCACCTCTAGGTGTCCTCCTCTAAATCCCATAAGAATTGTTCCAACAGGACTTGGTCCAACATGCCCACCCGGTCAAACTTGCCAGTTGGCAGCCATTTGTGGAGCAAATCCTTTAAGGCTTGCAGTAACACCCGGGGCCGCCTAGCTTCCTTGGCCTTGCAGGCTCTAAAGGCCTGCCGATGGCTTTCTGGGGAAATCTCCAACCTATAGAGAATTACCGCCTTAACCGTATCATAGTCACGGGCTGCCTCCTTGGATAGTGCCTGGTAGGCGGCTTGGGCCTGATCTATTACCAGCGCCCCTAGGTGGTGGCCCCACTGTGCCTGTTCTAATCCCATCTGGATGGCTGTCCTCTCGAAGGCTTCAATATAAGCCTCCGGGTCATCCTCCCAAGTCATCCAGGGCATTTTAAATAAAGCGGCGTTCCGCTGCATCTACTCATACTGGTGGTCGCTTTGTAACTGCTGTACTTCCAGCACCTGTCCTCTGGCCTGAATTGCCTGCATAAGCAGGTTTGCCTGCTCTGGTCCTGGTTGCTGCATCACTATTTTGGTCCCAGGCTGAGATACTATCCCATTAAGGCCGTCTCCAAGATGATGCTACAAAAAAACCAATTTCCTGGCCAATGCACCACTGTGAGGCCTGAGGCCCGCTTCGTCTGGTCTGTCTGGGGGGGTTGCTCCCTCCCCTCTACTCGCCTGCCATGAATTTGATGTTAAGGTGTACCTGAAGAGGGGTCTTCAGTGGAGATCTATCCTGGGTGGGGATCCCTGCCAGACAATGGTACTTACAGATGCTTGGTGTGATAGTCTGTGGGGCTCCGCCTCCCCTACACCCCATCCACGCGCCAACCGCTAGATGATGTGCCCACCATGTTCTGGACCTCGCATGGGACTCTGCTGGTTCCTTTATTCCCCCCATCGCTTTTCCCTCTTTCTGGGAGCCATCCCTGCTTCGCCTTAGAAAAGGCACTCCTTGGGGTCTAGAGAAGTCGCCTGGGAATTCCTCTGGGTCCCGGTTCTTCCCTGAGCCTCAGCAGGCTTTCCTACCCAGATGGCCGCCGCTTGCTCTCCAGGCTCTAGACCATCGGCTGCTGTCGGCTGATATGGGAGCACCCTGGCTCGCCCGTCCCTTGCGTCTCCCGCTCTGCCTCCCAGAAGAGGCTCACAGCTCCCTGTCGAGCTGTCTGTCAGAGCCCCGCAGGCTGGGCTCCTTCCTTCCCATGCATGGGAAGAAGCAATTCCCCTGCCCATGCTTTCTCCCTCCTCTCTGTTCCCAGCTCTAATGGCATTTTTGAACCCTCCCACGGCTGCTGCAGCCACCGGGATTGGTCAAGCTGCTCCCTGTGCCGGGAACAGCTGCCACCACAGCCGGTGTAATGGCGTCTCGCGTGGCTGTGGCTCCTGCTTCCCCGCAGGTACGTGTGCTCCCCTAGGGATTTGTTCTCGGGGTCTGGGGCCCTTGGGTTCCCCCTTTTCCCTACGAGTGCCTGTGGGGGCGCCTCGCCACCACAGTGACCATTACTAAAATAATGAATTCAGGTTGGGTGTCTGCATTTCTAAAAGGCTGTTCATAAACTGGAAAAAGCTCAGAAGAACTGAACCACAACAATGATTAGTGGTCGTCATTGTTCTGAAGTCAGAAACTAATTTCAGTCTTCCTTTGTTAATCCAAGATTAAGAGATGAATAGATGTTTTTCACCATGTCCTTGCAGAGGGAAGAGATTTTAGATAGCAGGTAATAGGGATGTGGGAAGTGGGCCCTATTCGATTCAGATTTGGCCAAAATCAGGGAGAGTGATTTGATTCGTTGATTCAGATCACTGTCCCTGATTCAATTCAGCTGAATCTGAAGATTCAATGCTAATTCAGAGAATCAGCAATGGACACAGACACAGCTTTAAAAGTTTTTTCTACATACCTCGAGGTAGCAGGCATGGATTGTGAACACTGCAATGCTGGGGTGCATGGAGCATCCCACAGGAGCGTGGTGGGCCCTTCACATGCTCGGCAGTGAACCCAGAAGTGAACCAGAAGTACTTCCAGTCCATTTTCAGGTCTGCTGGGGAGTGCAGTGGGGGGGCACCCCTGTGCCCCCACTGGCTCGGCCATCAGCTGCAGAGGGACTCCGAGTGCCCCCCACCAAACCCAGGAGGCACCAGTCACCGAGCCGGTGAGGTGGCGGTGGGGGGAGGCCCAGTGCAATCCCCACTGGTCCACTTCTGGGTCTGCATGCTGGGAAGCCCCCTGTGCTTCTGTGGGACACTCCATGCACCCCAACATCACAGCATTCACATGCCTCTGCTACCTAGAGGTACATAGAAAAAACATTTAAAGCTGGATCTATGTCCGAATCAATTCAGAGGGTTCCAATTTGATTCAGAGAGATTAAAGGGTCCTCTGATTCAATTCAGATTTGGACATTCGGCCAGCGAATTGGGCTGAATCGCCACTGAATTGAATCAGGAACCAAAGCTTTGTAGAGCCCTAGTAAGTAACCCTTTACTGTAACAGAGAAAGGCACAACAAGATTCAGTGATTGGTAGTTGAATCAAGCCAAACACAGACTAAGAAATAAGGGGTATATTAACAACAGTGACTGTAATTAGCCATTAAACAAATTACTTAAGTACATAGTAAATTCTCTTAGTTGAAATATTTAAATTAGGCTTATTACAGAAATTACTGGGTTGGCCTTACAGTAATAATGGTGTGTCCTGATTTTACCCGAGCTCAACTCAATCTATTAATCTAGTCTCATTTGGCTAGAACCTCAGATAGTATCAATTGCCATAGCTCTACTGACTTCAAATGAGTTATGACAAGTTATAAAAGTTGAGAAACTGGACCACTGGAATTCAGTGGGACTCCTCAGGTACATATAATTAAATACATGAATAACTGCTTGCAGGACTGAAGTCTATAATTTGAATAACTAACTAGTGAGAAACCTGGAAAAATAGGATTGCTTGAGATTTAAGGAAATGTGGTTTTTTTTCTTTTTTTTACTGATTTACCTAAGTAATCTGTCCCCAAATTATATGAAAATAATTATTACAATCAGGTTGAATTAAGAAGGAGCATGAAATTTATACATTCTGGGTGCTTACACAAGTTACATTTTTCACATAATCTGGCCCCTGAAAGTGCAGAGTACTTTTAAAATGGTTGATTGTGTGAAAAATTAATCCTTGCTAAATCACCCATTAGCTGAAGGCACTTTATAGCAGAGTTCCCTGGGGAACTTCTATTCAGGTTCCCTTGAGGGTTAATTTATCACATGCACCTTTGTGTGGCTGGGCTGTTGCTCATTTCAGTAAACGCCAGCTCAGCTCTGCCCCTGGGTCTGTCCCAGAGAGCAGAAAGTCTCTTCCTTGTACAACAGGGGAGGGAGGGGAAAAGGGAGAGGGCAGCACACAGCTGCCAGCTGGGCTTTGCTATGGGCAGAACTGAGGGAAGGAGGGGTTAGAATAGAGCCCTCTCTCCTTGCAGGCTTCCTCCCCCACCAGTTACCATGGCTAGGGTATTGTGGGGAGCCAGGTTGGCCTCATGAAGCAGGCAGGGGTGCCCCTTTCCCCAGCACCCTCCTGCCCCCAGCTCTGGCAGCAACTAAGCTGAGCCAGCAGCTGTATGCTGCTGCTATCAAGAAGCTTGGGCCAGGGCTAGAGGAAGGTAGCTGCCTGTGCCTCATGGGCCCAGCCCAGTTTCCCATAGTACCCCAGTCAGGTCCATGGGGGGTGCCTGCAAGGTTGTGCGGGGAGGTCCCTTCCCCCAGCCCTTGCCCAAGCCTTTTGACAGGAGCATCACACAGCTGCTGGCTTGGCTTTGCTGCGGCCAGAGCTGGGGGGCAGGAGAGGGCTGGGAAAAGGAGCAGTTTGGCAGCCTCCTGAGACACTGCTAGAGTGCCTCTGTCTGCTGGCTGGGGCCACTGCAGACAGGTTTGGCCTGCCCCTGCTGGGTGGGGTGGGGGTTCCAACTCATAGATTCATAGATTTAGATTTAGACTGGACATTAGAAAGAACTTCTTTACAGTTACCAACATCTGGAATGGGCTCCCAAGGGAGGTAAGGAAACCAAGAGAGGTAGGGTTCTTC
>JAGPOW010001296.1:76558399-76576958 GCA_030014935.1 Caiman crocodilus | reverse complement strand
ATAGGTACTTGGCTGGGGTCCTGTGACCCTGGCACTCGTTTCCTGCCATTAGCGGGGGGTCAGACTAGATGGCCTGCTCTAGGCCCCTTCTGACCCTAGTTACTATGAAACTATGAAACTATTACATCACCTTGATGAGTTCTTCCATCTTCGTGACCATGTACTCTTCTTCTACTATTGTAGAGACTCAATTTCCCTCCAGTTTAGAATACCACCTTTTGAGGCTGATTTGCATAATCCATTCTGCGTTGTGTTCGCCGGTCTTGTTTGCGTTGTCCTTACCCTTCTGGGAGGAGCTTTTCCCTGCCCCTGACTTGACAGACTGACTTATACACTCTGCCACATCTCTCCTACTCTCATGTGGTTTTCTACCCCTCAACCCCTTCACACGGGGAAACATGAAAGAAACACCAAAAGAAAAACAAAAGCAACTCTCCTCCCAGGTCTCTTGTATCAGACCCTGGGTGCTGAGCTCGCTACAGTCTGGCTATGGGCTGACCCCTGTTCAGGTCCTCTCTTCCCCTCCTTCCCCTGCCTCTATATATATCTTTAGCTATCTTGCGCCTCTCCTCTCTGGAACAGCCCTGTTGGAGGACCTTCCCATTCTCTGCCACATGGCTGGCTCTTCCCCACACTCAAGATCACTGCCTGAGTTCTCTGTAATCCTCCTGTCAGCTCCTGCTGGGTTCACTTGCTAGAGAGAGCTCCTCCTCCTCCCTCCAGCGCTACTCCCACCTGCAGTGGTGGTAATTCCTCCATGTCCTCTGCTGTTTCCTCCACCACTGCAGCTCCTGCTGGCTGATGGAGTCACTTCCTGTTTGCCTCCAGCGCTGGCGACTTGCTCACAGTCACTAGCATTGCAGCCAGCATCAGGAGCCTCCTTTAGCTCCCTATTTACTGCTTTCTTCTCCGAGTGCAGCTCCCAAAAGGGGCCTGGCATCCCCACACTCCCCGGGTCCTATCTTTCTCCACCCCTTCCTCATCCGTCCACTCCCTGTATTCCTGCTGGACAGGGATTCCTCGTGATATCACCGGCTGGCCTCAGCTGAATAAACGTGCAGCTAATGAGCTGCGTGGGCTTCTTTCTCTGTTCCTGCCGTGTTGTGGCTCCAGTTGAAGGTAAACAGTTTTTTCCTGTCTTGTCTTCCCTGTGTGTTTGTTTTTCTCTCTCCTACCTCTCCTGCCTCTCATAACTTTCCTTTCTTGCCCGAGGTCTTTCTCCCATTCTCTCCCAGGACAAAGACCAAGGTAAAAAAAAGACAAGTACTTCAGCCTTTTCCTCATGTTCTGTCACTATGTGGTCTCCCACATTAAGTAAGGAACCCACACTTTCCCTGGTCTTCCTTTTGTTGCTAACATATTTGTAGAAATCCTTTATGTCCCTTGCTAGCTGCAACTTCAGTTTCACTTTGGCCTTCTTGATTTCATCCCTGAATGCCCATGCAATATTCTTATACTCCTCTCTAGTTATCTGTAAAAGCTTCCACTTCTTGTAAGCTTCCTTTTTGTGTTTAAGCTCATTAAAGAGTTCTCTGCTGAGCCAAAGGGGTCACCTGCCATATTTGCTATACTTCCTGAACATTGGGATTGTTTGTTCCTGTACTCTCAGTAAGGTTTCTTTAAACTATAACAAGCCCTCCTGGACTCCTTTCCCCCTCAGAAGATCCTGCCCATCAGTTCCCTGTGGTAGTTGAATTCTGCTTTTCTGAAGTCCTAGGTCCAGACTCTGCTGCTCTCCTTTCTTCTTTTTGTCAGGATCCTAAACTCGATCATCTTGTAGTCACTACAAGATGATCAAGTGAAAGCTTAAGTTGCCATCCATTTCCACATTCTCTGCTAATTCTTCTCTGTTTGTGATCAACAGATCAAAAAGAGAATGACCCCTGGGTGGTCTCTCCAACACTCGCACAAGAAAATTGTCTTCAATGCTCTCCAAAAAACTTCCTAGATTGTCTGCGCACTGCTGTATTGCCATCCCAACAGATGTCAGGGTGATTGAAGTCCCCCATGAGAACCAGGGCCTGTAATCTTGAAAGTCCCACTAGTTGTCTGAAGAAAGCCTGATCCACCACTTCCTCCTGGTCTGGTGGTCTATAGCACACACCCACCACAACATCACCTTTATTGATTTCTCCTCTAACCTTAACCCAGAGACTTTCCAACAGGCTTATCTCCAGCTTCATAATGGAGCTCTGAACAATCATAAAGCTCTTTTGCATATAGTGCAACTCCTCCTTCTCTTCTCCCCTGCCTGTCCTTCCTGAACAGTTTGTACCCATCCATGACAGTGCTCCAGTCATATGAGCTATCCCGTCAAGTCTCTGTTATTCCAATTAAATCATAGTTTCTTAACTGTGAGAGGACTTCCAATTCCTCCTGCTTGTTTCCTAGGCTCCATGCATTCATATACAGACACCTGTGATAACTAGCCAATTACCCTACTTTCTCAGAAAGATTGAGGTCACCTGCCCTGGCGCCCCCTCCTTGTGCTTCCTCCAGGTCTCCTGCTTTTCTGCAGACCTCAAGGCTTTAGTCTCCATCCCCCAGTGGACTTAGTTTAAAGCCCTCCTCACTAGGTTAGCAAGCCTGTCTGTGAAGATACTCTTCCATCTCTTCATCAGGTTGATTCTGTCTCTTCCTACTGATCCTTCTTCTTGGAACAACATGCCATGGTTGAAGAAGCCAAATCCTTGCTGAAAACAATACCTGCCCAGCCATGCATTAATCTGCAGGATGCATCTGCTTCTGCTAGGACCCTTCCCCTCGACCAGAAGCATCAAGGAGAACATTCATATGTTCTACCTTGATCCTTCTGTGCTACCTTTTTAAGATCTTTACATTGAACAGGAACATAGAAAGAAAACTGAAAAATATTTTAAAATAGCATTGGTTTATTTTAAAATCAAGTTCTAGAACTTGATTAGTAGTTGTGACTCTATGTGACATGGGCAGAAATAGTTAAGAAGATTTATTTTCTGGTTTTGGAAACCCAATTACATCAACAGATTTTCATGAAAGGGGGAAAAATGTTCTCTAAGGAACTTGAAAACTTAGTTTAACTAGAAGCCCTAGACAGATTAACATATTATTGTAGTATGCATTATGTGATGAGCTGTCATTAAGACTAAAATAATAAAATAATATCAGTAAGAAACTCAGAACCATCATTCATGTTGAATGTCATGTTTCTTGGAATATTTAAAATTTAGAAAGTGAGATATGTAAATTGTTAAGAAATAATGAATAACCTTCCTTAGACCTGATGAAGGATGTCTTGCATTCCAAAGTTTGTCTAACTTTATTCCAGGTGGGCAGTTGGTCCAATAAAAGATAGCACCCTCAAAAATCTTTGTCTCTAGAAAACACCTAGTAACTTAACAGAGATTTATTTCTAGAACAGTAAATCAAGGCCACATGACTTACAATATAACCAATTCTATTCTCCCTTACCAAACCAGAGTAAACAGGCTAAAGTGGAATACAGACTGCACCTTTCAACAGTAGACAAATTGCAAAGATCGCTGTCAGTCACCCTGAAGCTACTTTTCCAGCCTAATGCTATGGACCTAGAGACTAAAATAGCAGCCACAAATGCTTTCAACTCCCCACAGTGTCCGTAAAGTATAGAATGGTTCTGTTAGGGATTGGGTATTTATCTAAATCATAGGTTTTCTGTGTTTCTGTTAATAGCATTTACTAGTAAAACAGGAAGGAGAGGATAATAGGGTATGGAATTGCCTAGAGAAAACCAAATCTTGAAATGAACTCAACTCCTCTAATTTTCTTTTGCAACATACCAAAATGATCCTGGGGAAAAGATTAGAAAATTATAGAGATAAGAAGATGAAATATTCCTTACTTTCCACAGAGTCACACTCCTCCTGCACAGCAGTGAGCTGCAGAAGACTTCTAGACTAGGGACAGACATTACACATAAACAGTTTAAGTGATCAGAAACTGATTTAAACCTGTAAGAGAACAGATGTTCAGTGCACATACACCAGTTTAAAAGTGGCTGAAACTGGTTTGAGATAAATCTGCTTGAATGTAGTACCAGACTTAACTGATTTGGGTCAGACTGGTTTATGCAATGTCTGTCCCAGACCCCTTGCTGGTTTAAGATAAACCAGACACCACCAGCATCCTGGCATGCTCTCTGGGCTGGGCAGGGCTCCTTGCTTCACAGCAGAGCTGGCCACTCCCCTTTGCTCCCTGACCAGAGCTCCTCCAACACAGATGTGCAGACACAGCAGGGTCTGCTAGCTTCCCCATGCCCCCCTCCTCTCTCACTACTTGCTGCTTAAGCAGGGATCCCTTCCTCCCTTCTACCACAGCACAGACTATAGCCAACATATGGTATTCTAGCTAATGCTGTATAAGGCTCTGGCAGAAACTGCAGATGCAGCAAGGTCCACTGGCTTCCCCTTGGCCTTCCCCTAACCCCTCGCTGCTCAAGCAGGAATCCTGCCCTCCCTCACATCTCCCACAGCACAGACCCAAGCCCCATGGACCCTAGGCATGTGGTATGCTAGCTAATGCTGAGAGGTGTCTGTGTGTGTGTCTCTCCAATTTCATTGAGACAGGCAGGCAGACAGAACAGGGCTTTTGGAGCTAAATCAACAGGTCACCCTTGTAAGCTGTTTAAGAAGAGTTTGAAGTAATGCGAGAAAGGCTATTGTTTTGCTAATCATGTGATGAAGACTCTTATCAGCTCTAGGCTACCTTGCTCACCTGTCAGTTTGCTGCAGACAGTCTGACAAGTAGGGAGGGAGGTTGAAAAGCCCCATATTATCAGCAGATACATGTACTACACGCACCCCTCCTTGCCTCAGAGTGCTAACAAGGGTCTGAGGGCTTACAACTCTCCCACTCCTTGAGCAGCCAGTGGGGAAAAGCCTGGGATGGTGCAGACAGACCTCCTTAATGAGAAAGTCCTGCCAGGACTTCAACGCTGTGCAAGGCAAGGGAGGGCTGCTCTAGTGCCCCCCCAGCTTCTAGCTGTAACAGGTTGCCCTCCCCAGCGTCATTTTCTGGGTCATCCGCACCTTACGTGGGGCACCCTTGGAGTCCTCTTGGAACTCTGCTGTCCCGCCCTAATCTCGCCTGCCATGTCTTTATGGAAATTAGTATGCAAGTGGGAGACTGCCAATTATATTGGGTATATTGGGATCTCTCCTAGGATGGTCTGACTCCTTTTTCTCTAGCTATGCCTCTCCATCCAAAGCCACCAAACAGGGTTTGACTCTGAGGCTCTAGCTCTTCCTTCCAGTGCCTGGAGGCTCTTGGCCCCCTTTTCTATTTCCTTCTGAAGCACAACAATTCCCGGCTTAGAGGCATGTGCACTGGCTCCACAGCCAGGGGGCCACAAGCCCAAAATCCGGGTGTGACCCCACTCATCTAAAAAACAGAAAAAACATATACCTGCACCCCTACTCCCAGGTGCTCCAGGCCTCCCTAGCATTTTTAAGATTGTCCCAAAACTGCGCCCTTATTGGCACTCAGGCTCTCCGCAGCCTTGTCTCTCTCCATGCCTCACTGGCACTGGGGCTGTGCCCCCCCCCCGAAAGGCTGCACCATCACTGGCGCCAGGGTCTGTACCCCCAAAAAGCTGCACCCTCACTGGCTCCAGGGAGCCCACTCTGGAGTGGGTCCCCAAAATGAGGCCTCCTCCATCCCCTAACAGCCTCACCCAAACCTCTGGTCTTATTCCATAACCAAAAGAAAACAAATAAACAGTCCCGTCTGTGGGCAATATCTGCCACCCAAAAATGTGAGTAAGGAAAGTGGTATGTCAGCTTACAGTTGCAGGGTTTGTGTTTCAGCTCCCCACCATCAGCTCCAGTCCTTGCTGCAGTGTGGCTGTCATCTCTCCAGGGCTTCTATAGTTCCCTTTTCCCTGGCTTTGGATTTCCCACCAAGCTTCTCCCTGGATCCCTGAGATGCACTCCTTCTCCCTTGGCTACTGGTCCCCCTTACTGCCCTTCAATCCAGGGTTTTTATAGTCCTGCCTCTTCCAGTCAGCTGACCATCCACCTCAGTTCAGCAGTTAACCCCTTCCTCACCAGCCTTATAGGGAACCAGAAGGTTCTGGCCTTATAGGGTTGCAACTTCTTCCTCACAACAGGGTTAGGATTCCCTGTCACACTAGCCTAAGCCACTCTAGGCATGTGCTTGAATTTCCTCAGTCTAGAGAGAATGTCTGTCCAGTTTCTAACCAGTTCACCTAGCCAGGTTAGATTAACCTGCAAAGGTTGAATCAATTCAGACTCAGGCTTTGTGAATGTCTGTCCCTAGGCCTATAGGGTAGGAACTCAACTGTTCTGAAGGCCACAGGACCAGTCATTTTGTAGTAATAATTCCAACTATTGTTAATGGCTCTCAATCAGTCCATGCATTTTGCAAAAGGTCTTACTGGAACATCCACTAATTTCAGTGTGTAAACACGAGAGCTGATGTATTACAACCCACAGAGAAGAGTTTTATGGTCTGCGCTGAGATGTGTGTGCTCACTCTCCCAACATAACATCAGAGAGAAAAGGCTTTGTCTAGGAAGCAGGAGGGGTCAGGAATTAAATTCACATAAACAAAATGGTCTCCTGTGGGCTGAATGCAGGGGGCAGTAGAACTGCTATGCAGGCCCTTTTTAGCTTATGGTTTAGAATGGAAACCCTAGCTGCTCTATGTCCTCTACAAAAAGTTTCCCTGTTGATGAATTTATATCAGCATGGATCTTCCCTCTACCAGCCAAGTAAAATCTAAAGCAGAGATGCCTATGCTGTATACAGGGCAAGGCTATGAAGAACCTGCTTGTGATGTTGAAATGATTTGAGGTTTGTCACAAGTATTCAAAGCTCAGGTCAGTCTCACACTGCTCTAGACAACTTAGGTGTTCAAGACAAGTCCCCTCTTTCAGAATGAGACATTAAGGCTAAGTACAGATATTCAAAAAGCCCCGGGCAGAAGTGCTTTAGCTAACTAGCATGCTTTTGCAGCCCGGGTACACCCAAGGGTGTTCCCTATTCTCAACTGTATGGGATGGGTAGGCAGAAGGGCATGCTATGAGAGGGATGCCAGAATTTCGAGCAGATCTCTCTTTCCTATATAGAGTTAGCCTAAGCCCAAAGTTCCTAACTATATACAATTTATTGAGTTATAATATACATAAACATAAAACTAAATATCATATACATATATTTACACAGTGAACTTTAACCAATAACCAAGGTCAAACCCTAAATAATACTATTTTCAACATCACAATTCAACATTTCAATTACAAATTATAAGGTGCAAACATGAACAATCTTAATAACATCTATTCTTTAATATAGTCCCTGACCCATGGCATGAGATAGTCCTCCTTCCAATGGGGTCCCTGGGGGGGCGGGATATCCAGGAAGCAGCAGAGGCCCCTCCCCTTAGGGCCTTGACTAGGTGAAGGGGGCTGCTCACTGCGCCCCTTCTCTGGGTTCACCCGCCCCAAACATCTTTCCCTTGTGGGACCCTAGGGTCCAATGACTCACGCTCCCTCAGGTGGTGGTTGTCAGGGTGCAGCTCAATGAAGTTTCCTCTGCTGGAGCTCTTCTCCAGGCCTCTCCTGCACCACTAGGTTCCTCCCCACCCTGTGCCCCACTCTGGGCACTGAGGGTTCAGCTCCTCACAGCTGCTGCACCACCGCTGCTGGCTTCTAGGTGCTGGGCCTCAGGCTGCAGCACTACTATTTCCCTGTGCCCTGGCTTTGGCTCTGAGGGCTCTTTAACACAGGCTCTGGCTGGCTGTCCTCACACCAGGTGGCTAACCCAAGCAGCCTTTGCTGTTCCCTGTGTGGTGCCCTGCGCACCATGAGACCTGGCTGCTTGCTGGGAGATGGGGCCTGAGCTGCGTCACTGCAGCCCCAAGGCCTTTGCCCCTGTGCACTGCCCCACACACTGTGTGGCCTCTTGGCCCTACCGGGGCTGCAGGCTCGAGCCACCACTTACGGCTCCTAAAGCCTGGGCTCCATGCACTGAACTGTGCACCATGATGAGCCCAAGCAGTCTCATACTGCTCTCAGGGCCGGGTCTCCCCACACTGTCCCTGCGCACCATCAACATCCTGAGCAGTCTCGCACTGCTCCCAAGGCCGCTTCTCCAGTGGCACCTTCAGGAGCCTTGGGCCTATTGCCAGCTGGCAGAGAGTTCCCCAGCTTTTCTTGGCTCCGCACTTCTTGAGTCCCTCATTGCACCTGCCCCTCATGCTGGAAATGCAGCTCCTTTTATACGCTCCAAGGTTCTGCCCCTGAAGTCTTCCAGGCATGACAGTTTACAGTCTTCAATCAGGTCCAGGGGAGCTCTTCTCTCCCCTCCTCAGGAAAGGGGCATGACTTTATTTCTCTTGCTGCCTCCTGATTGGTCGATGGGCTCCACCAGTCAAAACAGCAGGATCTCAAGCCTGGATCTCAACCCAAGCTCTGAAAGGTGAGCCTGCTACACTTTACCTAAGCACTATAAGTTAGAGCACAAGAGAACCAAACAGATTTTCACTGTTGGTAGTGTGGGGCAGGGCAGATGGGTGGGCTTGGAGACTGCCCACAATGACTACTAAGGGCGCTCCTATGCACCTTTAAGGAGACTTCAGAAGTAGCCCCTCTCCCCAACCCAGCCCCCTCTGCAGGCTGGCAACCATCAGCAGCAGCTGTGGGGAGAGGGAAGAGACTCTGGACCCCTTCCCCAACTGTCCCTCCTAGCCAGGCAGCCGCTCTTCACAGGGAAGGAGTTTGTGTGGAGAGAGAGACGCTGGACCTCTCCCCCACAACAACCCCTGGCTGGTCCCCTGGGCAGCCCTCCCCACCAGGGGACCAGCCAGAGGACCAGCCAGACAGTGTTATGCTGCAGAGCCAGGACTGCTACAGGGACAAAGAGCCTAGATCCCTCTCCCTACAGTGCCACCCTCCTGGCCAGGCAGCAATACACCACAGGTAGAGAAATTCCAGACTTCTTTCCCTGCAGCCAGCTGCAGTTCACAGTTGGTCAGAGGGAGGAGGCAGAACTATGATCAGAAGCTGTCACTGACTCAGATCAGTGAGAGTCAAGGGAGCAGGGCCAGCCTGGCACTCGGGCAGAGGAATTAATCTGCACTCAAGGCTAGAGCACAACCCTGCACAACACCAGCTGGAATGGTGTAATCACACTCCAAGTTACTTCTTGTTGGGATCTGGCACAGACATTCAATAAAGTACTCTAACAGAAAGTGCTTTAGTCTAATACCTCATCCATCAAAGGTTAACTTACAGCATGATCTGCCATTTTTAAAGTGCTCTAAAAGTAATTAACATCTATTGAATTATGACTTTATAGCACATTCTTTGTGCTTAAAATGTGATAGGTAAATTGGAAATTTAGGCTAGGTACAGACATTATACCTTTCTGTCAATGCATTTGTATCACATACCTATTGTTCTCTGGTTTATTTTTTATTTTTGTTTTTTTATGACTGATCATATGCTATGCCTGCTATTTATAACCAGCAGCATGTACTTTTTTGTTGTTAAGGGGCAAGATACAAGAACCTAATATTAAATGCTTACAAACAAGGGAAAATAACTTCCTATATTTTTTTTAATTTTTCACAGAAGAAAAATTGGCACTGGTGGTGCCTGCCACTTTAAGGGCTGGAGAAGGCAGCAATCAGGTGCTTGATTCTGGTGGCCATTTTGAAGCCACACTATATAGGGTGAAGTAGTAGTTTGCTGCTGGCCCTGCCGGGAAAGACATCAGCCAGTTGAGCTGAGGCTCAGGAACATTTTGGATTGCTCTTAGCAGTGGCAGATGACAGAACAAGAGCTGGGGCTATGGGGATGGAGGAGGCCCCAGGTTCTTGGCATGACCTAAAACTGCACCCTGCCAGGGTAGAGAGGCCTAGTGGGACTGCCAGTGGTGTGGCAGCCCCAGGAAACGCCAAGGCCACAAAAGTCCCTGGTGAAAGAAGGGTAGGGGGCACCTAATAACCTCCAGACTCTGCTGGAGAAAGCCCAGATCTGGTGAGATCCTGAAAAGGCCTGAGGATCATTTGATCTGATGGACTTGCGAGGGTTAAAAGAAGGCAAGTAGATTAGACTGGGCCTGAGGGAACTCGACTGGTCCATGCTGGGGCCAGGATCCAGAGGAGGGTCAAAGGGCCAAGGGGCCCACTGCAAGGGATGCCCAGAAAGCAAAAGGCTCAGGATCCCAACTGGCCTGAGACAGGGCCAAGGCCTAAGGGGGAACCAAAGGTCTCAGAAAGAGAACCACAGCTAATGTGGTGAAGTGTACGGCTGAGTTTAACTGCTTGGGATGCCATCTGCAAGGCTTAGGCCACAGTCTAGGGGTGGAATGGAGCTGTGAATATTCTCCTTATCATTGGGATTAAAAATGGGCAGCCTCCTGCCTGATTAACATCTTAATACTATTAGATCAAGGTGTGGCGGGAGAGTGAGGGGACTGGCTGGCCCATAGACAGGAAGCAGTCCAGTGCTTGCACTGGGCATGAAAGCTTGTCTCTGTCACAGGTTGACCAATCTGGGACTACTCATCCAGCCTGTGGGCCAAAAGGTTGGGCAACACTGGCTTAATGCTTTAAAAATAAAATCAAGCAAGAGTTTGCATACAATACCTGACAGCTTAACTTCAGGCTTTTAGTTTTAAGATATCATTGTGAGATGTATAACAATTTTTAAAAGGGAGTATAGTATTTAAGTTGCTGAATGTGACTCAATTTTCCCGTTTGTAGGGGTGTTGAAAAGTAATCCTACTAGATATTGAATAGTAACAGCATCACTAGTACCATGAGTTTCCACTAAAAAAAAGAACTGTTTGCATTATAGGGCTCTTTTTTAACAAAAGAGATATGTTTACATATCTTCATGGAAAACATTCTGCAAAAAGGAGCTATCCACTTCTTTCTATTCCCCCTGCTCTTTCTCTTTGGAGCACTTTCAGTAGTCCTAAACTAATATGTGCTTAAAATCAGGTATTTGAACCTAGTGTTTCTTATTACAGATTAATTAGCTTGCAGAAAGCTAAAGATTTTTCACATATTAAAATCTATTTATTGGTTCTACCTCAACAGAGTTATAAATGACAGCATGCATACAAATAAAACAAACCAAGTTTAGCTTTAACAAAGCTAACAGTAGAGAGAATAGGAGACAGCACATTCTTTTACATTTGTGACCTCTAGAGGCCATCCTAAGTCTGACTCACATAATTCATTCAGATGTCAAAAAAAAGTGCGTGTTCAATGTTAGACTTCAAGAATGAGATGGGCTTGGGATTGTTTTCTTTCCCCTTATTGTTCCATACAGAAGCAAGCCAGAGCCTCAATACCTGCATTTCCAAAGCCTTATATCTAATGAAGACTTCTGCAGAATTGAGGAATCTAAATCCAGTATTGCAAATAAGTAAGCCACAGAACAAAGTTCTGTAGGCTCCATGAATTCTGTTTCTGTGCATGTCCAGTTCTGGCATAACGCCTAACTAATAAGCAGTGGTGGGGAAGTGGGCAAGGTGCACACAGGGGAGCATGCAAGATTTAAGGAGACACCGCGTACTCTACTTCCACCATAATTTTCGTAGTTCCCTAAACATAAGCCCAACCCTTAAGCCAGAGAAGGGCATTCTGGCTATGGAACCCACTGAGGACAGAACCTGCTCTGGGAGGCACAAGGACAGAAACACAGACTATGGCAGGGGGAACTTAGAAAGAAGCCTAAGTGCAGAGAGGCTGTTGACCTGCATGGAATGCAAGCTAAGTACCCTGCACATTTTTCTGTTTTATTTTCTTTCTACTTGGAGCTTGCCATACAGGGGTGAGGTTAACCCCTGCAGGAGATTGTGGTGCCTGGGGAAGGGCATTGGCATTTTGGTACTTTTTATTTTGTTCCCTGAAGGACCAGGTTGTAGCTGATGGGGAGGTGGAGGCCACTGAAAGGGGTGACTGGGGACACCTCAAACTCAAAGCTCATCCTAGCAGGCAGAGTGTAAGGATTGGGGTATGATCTGGGACCACTAGTGTCCGATGTAGTGGATATCACAAGTTTTGGAACCTGGGGTCACAAAGCATAACCAAAGCTGAACCAGGAGCTGGCAGCCCTAAACAGTAGGCCTCCAAGCTAGAAGGCTCAGATTAGTGGCCCTTTCCTGGCTAGGGAGCTCTGGACAAGACAAGAGCCCTTTTCTTTAAAGTGTGCCTTATTCTCTGGACAGCCTCCACTACTGAATCTAAATGTGGCAGGGGAGAATACTAAAAGGGAGAAGAGGATAGAGGGTACAGACACTGGGAAGGCTCTAAAGGCAGGAACCCTGTAGTGACACCCATGGAGTACCTAGACTCCCTCATAAACCTGATTTGAATCCAGAAACCAGCTGTTTCTCTACCTACACCATTCTTAGGGCTCAGTCAATCCAGTAGACATTTTCAGAGAACAGCTAAAATATATCCACCCATAGGATCAGGTGCCCAGCAATATGGGATCTCCACTTTCTTTAAAACTACAACTGGAAGAGGAGTGTCTCATCTTTTCTATGATAGTCTTATGTGGAACATCCACCAGGACGTGGAAGATCAAGGTCCATTCCTGATGGGAAACTGGGTTCACTTCCCTGATGAAGCTGTGTCTCTGCTTAAAAGAAGTCAAAATTCACTGGGTCAAAGAGAAGAAAAAAAGGAAGCATCATTCAGCAGCTTGATGGTTGGGAACTTACCTGGTAGGTGAAGAGTCCTGGTTCTGGTCTCTTTACAGGCTTTTTACATTTGACAGACACTGGATAAAAATGCATGAATAGTCCTGGGACCAGAGACTATAACCTAGGACTCACTCATTCTAGACGAGTATCCTAACTACTAGTCCACAACAGAAAGAAATTCCTTTTTTGGTCCAATGAATCTTGCATTCTTTTCCACAAACATGCACAAGTTCATCAAGGAAGAGTAGTGTGCCTGTATAAAAGGACCGTGCCCCAGGGGCAGCTGTTAAGTCCCTTGGTGGCTGTATGACTCCATCCCAACTCTGACCATTTATTCCTTTCCTGCCATGCCTTGTTCTTTTTAAGGTATTTAAGGAAGGGAGGCTGCCCATGGGTCTTAAACTAAGCCCTTGCCACTTCTAGTCACCAGCAGATCCATCCTGAATCCTGTTGGTCTCAATTTTGTTCTTAAACAAGCTGGGTCCTTTCAGCCTGTCTGTGCCCCCAGGGCACCTGCAGCCTAAGGGCTACTTGTATGACTCCAAAACTTCCCTACACCATGTCCCATGCCTCACAGGTGGTTTAAGTCACCAGTCAAGTGGGACTCTTGTCCCTAAGTCCCCAGGCCACCTCAGGCCTTCCTTCCCATGTTGGGGTTTCCGCCTTCCTGGCTTTCTTTATTTTGGCTACTCCCTTTGGCGCCCCTTTACTTTGGCTACTTCCTTAGCAAAGACCACTGTACTAGGTCTGACTTCTGAGCCCCAGCCCTATTAGTGTTTGGCAGTAGCTCCTCTTGTTCTTTTGGCCCTTTCTGGGCCCTGGATCCTAGGCCATTTGGGATTGCCAGGCTCCCCAGCCCTAGCAGCACCTTGGCTGTGGTGCTCTCTGAGCCCTGGACCCTTGTGGTCTCCCCAGGCAGCTCCCTTCTGAGATCCTGGGCTACTGATTCCCTGAAGATGCCTTGATCCTGCCCTCAGCAGGGCCCAAGGCTAAACCATCAGTGCAACTTAAATAAAAAGCATCTCTGCCCTCTGGCAGGCTCTCTCAACCCTCTGGATTTAACATAAAACAAAGACCACTTGTGCGCATCAACAAGCTTCCCTCTGCCAAGGCAACTTCCCCTGTTACCAGACCTGCAGAGTCTCTTAACCTGTTTTACTTTCTGCTCAGAAGCCCTACTGCTCGGCTTTCAGGAGCTCCTACCTTCATGGCTCCCAGGGCTGGACTGCCTGACCACCTCAGACTCTGGGCTTATATGTCTCAAGCCCAGCCCTCTTTTGGTCAGATAAGCCTCTAATCAGCCCCTGCCTCTCAGGCTGCTTGCCTTCTTAAAGGGACAGGTGCCCTGTCACCGTATCCTATCAAGTTAGCTTAAACACTACTTGATTAAGGCACTACTGGAAGACGTGAGATGTGAATTTGAACCCCTCAGGCTGAGAGAGGAATTATACCTAGCTCTTTTGCAGAAGAGAAGAGTGAGGAGGGATTTTATAGCAACATTTAACTATCTGAAGGAAAGTTACAAAGTGGATGGAGCTAGATTGCTCTTAGCGGTGGCAGATGACAGAACAAGAAGCAATGGTCTCAAGTTGCAGCAAAGTTGAGTGTGACAAGGGTGACTTGCAAGCCTGGTGATAGCCTGGGCCCACCCCTGTCTCTGGGCAAAATGCCCATCTGGTTCGTCTGCCATGCCTTGTTGGTAGACGATTGGGATGCTAAATAACTAGGATGCTGCCTTTAGAGTGCCCAGGTATAACCGAGCAGTGCATACACACTCTGCCCTCCCCTTATACCTATCACATGCCTTGCAGATGTCACTTTGTGTGATGATACTCCAGCTCAAGGCTGGGCCAAACTGGGCATACAGTTGGGTCTTTATCATATGGCCCCTTTGGGGCCACGCACACACCACCCCCCTCTCACCAGGGTCTCTTGCACTCCACTGGCTCTCACCCGGTCTCTTGCACACTGCCTATCCTGGTCATACTCACTCTTCCCTACTCATACAGATTCTTGGGCTTTGCTCTCCACCCCTTAGTCAGACCTGGAATGGTCTTTCAGGCCTTCCCATTGCCCTCACCCATTTGGGACTGAGCAATTGCTCAACTATAAGCCTACTTCACCCCTGGCCCATCACCAGACCACTATGCCCCTCTCTCAGGCCACAACTCCACCCCTACTTTCTGGGGCCTGGGGGTCTTCCACCCCAACAGGTTCAGGTGCTTTTCTCCCTTAACCTTCACTCCACCCTCTCCCAGGGCCAAGGTCTTATACCCCTAGGGCTCAGATACTACTTGTTCAGCATGTCTGGCCCCCTTTTGACACCCCCAGTATGGGGGTTGGTGCTGGGACTTAGGCACACCGACCTGCTTTACACTGTAGAGGTAATTGGTTCTGGTATTTAAGTCTGACTGCCACACCACCAGCAGGCCTACCAGACCTCCCTATCCTGGCAGAGTGCAGTTTTAGCTCATGCCTAGGACCAATGAGGTCTCCTTCTTCCCCATTGCCTCATCCATACCTCCAAGTTCTTCCTGAAGCAGGAGCTCAGCAGGGAGATGTCTCTTCCCTGCTGGCTGATCTCAAACTGCTCGCTACCCTCTTATAGCAAAACCCCCAGTTTTTTCTTTTGCTGTTGTTGTTGTATTTATTTTAAAATGCATTCCCTCCCCTTCCCCAACCATTTCTGACCTTTTCTCTCCCTCTCTTTTCCCTATAGATAAGTATAAGTAAGCTAAGATGTGGGATAAGCTTTAAACATTTTTATTTTGGTAGCAAGATTTTGGTTTTGGATATCCACTATTTTATATTGTATAATTATCAGGTTTGTGTTGATTCTTACGGTTGTATATTATATTATTATCATTTTTATATTGATTTTTATTGTTTCATATGGATATTGTATGGTTTAGGCCTGTGTTTGTAAGTGAATCAAAGTCATGTCAAGTTTCCATTTTTTTATGTCAAACCTCCATCTTCTGTCCTTTGCCTGGCATCCCATGTTGTAACTATATGAGTCACGTACCCCTCCCATGTAAATTGGTTCCCCAATGAATGAGTCTGATTGGAAATGATTGAAATACAATGGTAGCAGGCCTCTACTAAATGGCCTGTAATGACTAGGCCATCACCTCGCATTGATTCACCCAGGAACCACAGACCTCACCCAGGAACAGAAATAAGACCAGCATTTGAAAGACAAAGGACCTTGCAAAACCAGGAAGTCTCACCATTACAGACACCGGAAACTGCACATCCCTGCATGGAACACACATGCTCACTACGCCAGGGGCTGACCCTTGCCTGGGCATGCCTCCTGTCAGTAGGGTCACACAAAGTCTGCCCCTATAAAAATGGGCAGTGAAGACAGACCCAGTGGGAACGCCATTCCCATCTGCATCAGCACCATGCCACACCACCTATCCACCCAGAGGCCCTGCCAGCAACCCCCCTCTGGACAACACCTACTGGACAAGGACCCCTTCCAGCCTGGATAGGTAGATATTACCTGCACACCTCCTCCTACAATTTGGACTCTTTCTCTCTGTCTCTCTCTCTCCTCCTGGACTTCAGTGGACTTCAGCACCTGCACCAAACCTTTCTAACCCCTGTTGCCATTTTGTGTGTGTGTGTGCACGCGCACATGCATGTGTGCATGCGCATGCACACGCGGGTGCAAGGGAACCAATTTGACATTGTGTCACCATCTCCCCTGTTGAATAAAACCACTGTCATTTGCAATCCTGGGTTAGGTCATGTTTTACTAAACCCCAGTCCCTTCCCTATCTTAAATTCCAGCCTCATCCTCTCTCTCAGCTCCAGTCCCCACCTTCTCTGCTAGTTTCCCAATCTCCTCCCAATTCCATCTCTACTTTTCTGCCACCTCTCAACCTCCTCTGCTCCTACTGCCTTTTTCCTTTGACTTTCTGCTGTCTTTCTCTGTTTTTCTGCTGCCCTGCCTCCTGCTGCTTTTCTTGTGATTTTCTGCTGTCCATCTCTCTGTTTTCAGGCTTCCCCTACACCTTCTGTAATCCTCCTCCCCACCCCCCTGCAGCTTCCCAGCTCCTATTAGCCAGCAGCTAGAGCCTTACTCCAGCTTCCAGCACCTACTGCTGTTCCCTGCTGTTCTTTAGATGCCCCACAGCCATCCTCTGGCTCCCCATACCCAAAGCCCCCTCTTTAACACCCACACTTTCCCTTAGTCCCATTTTTCCCTCTCGCCACCCACCTTTTCAGCTCCTCCTTAGCTCTGACTCCAGTCCTAGCTTCTGTGCTGGCATGCTTCCCTGTTCTGCAGGCTTTGGGCATTGTCTTGTAATCAATTAAGATCAATTAACCTAAAGTTACCCCCGAGCCTCAGGTCTTCATCCCAGGTCCCTCTAGTCTACTGGTATTTATCCCAGTCCTGGTAACTTTAACTCGGTAAACTTCTACTCTCTTACCTTAACTTTTCCCCAGGTATCCCAAGTACACCAAGCATATACATACGTACACATCACAACACGCAACTTAGGAACTCACCTGTGTGTATGTGTACGTGGGTGGTATGTGTGTAAATTAGTGAATACACACATAGATACGTAGATAGATAGATAGATAGATAGATAGATAGATAGATAGATAGATATCAGTGTGTGTGTGTGTGGTATATAAATTAGTAATCAACATATATGTATTGAATGTGCAGATGTTGATACCTTGTAACTGAGTCTGTCTAAATCTGGTGTGTGTAGCGTGTACAGGCTTAAACTGGTAATAGGTGTGCATAAACCTAAACTAGTTATTTGGAACGTGTGTGTATCTGAGTTGCTTGTGTGTGTGTGTGTGTGTGTGTGCACTGTGTGCATGATATGCGAATTAGTGATCTGTGTCTAATTTTGGAGGTGTATACTGTATGTGCTTGAATTGCTAATAGGTATGCATGTGCCTAGGCTGGTTTAAATGTGTATGTGCCTGAGCTGGTAGTGTGCGTGTGTATGAACCTAGTTGATTTGTGTGTTTGTGTATGTGCAATTTTATTACATCCTCCTGTCAGCACAATATTGAGATCCTGAGAGTTGGCTTGACCCCCCAGGCCAACACTCTCAGAGCTGAGCCCTAAAATGACCACCTCATAAGTCACCGGACAGCTCGCTGCTCTAGGCCGTAAAGTGACAACACCCAAAAGGTTGTTTTGTTACAGCTGGATATTAGGAAAAACTTTCTCACTAGGAGTGTGGTGAAGCACTGGAGCGGGTTACCTAGAGAGGCAGTGGAATCTCTATCCTTGGAGGTTTTAAGGCCCATCTTAACAAAGCCCTGGCTGGAATGATGTAATTAGGGATGGTCCTGCTTTGACTGTGGGGGACTGGACTAGATGACCTCCCATGGTCCCTTCCAACTCTAATTTTTTTATTTTAAAGTATTCCATTAGAGCTGTGATATGCAAGGAGGGAAGGAGAGTGACTTTTACATGATGCCACACACACTTGCAACAAGACTAGACACAGTTTAATTCTCTATTATTATTTGAATGTTAATCTTCTATATTTTCATTTAATGAATGGATGCATCATTTCAATCCAATACATTTTTATTTACAAACATAAGCAATGCTTACCCAATTGAGCAGTTCATGTTCTCAGGATTTAGGTGGAGATGGTTATTTTTCACCTATTATGTAGAAGTTCCTAATAGCTCTTCTTAATGGCAGAAGTTCCTAATGGCTCCAGAAGAACAGGAATAAACCCATTTTGTGAAGCTATGAAATATTGCTGTTTTGGGACATCCCTCCCGTTGGAGGAATGTATTCCCCCTTGGAAATCGCTGCTAGGCCGAGGGTGAGGGTTGACCTAGTGGAAGGGCTTCTGGAAGGGCTG
>JAGPOW010001296.1:76545914-76558299 GCA_030014935.1 Caiman crocodilus | reverse complement strand
TTGGCTGGGGTCCTGTGACCCTGGCACTCGTTTCCTGCCATTAGCGGGGGGTCAGACTAGATGGCCTGCTCTAGGCCCCTTCTGACCCTAGGTACTATGATACTATGATACTATGTTACTTGCTGTCTCAGAGAATACTATGCACAGTTTGAATACAATGCATGCCAGAAAACCTTAGCAAAATTGATAATCTTTGCGTAGTAGCAATGCTGAAACCAATCAGCAGAGTTGTGGCATTTAAGCATAGATTAGCAGAGATATGGAAAGATGATAGCATATCTGCCTATATTCCTGCTCATAATAACAGCTACCAGCACTGTAACAAGCTGAATCCCAGATTTTAAGAAAGACAAATATTTAAGGATGAAAAAAATCTGGTGACTCTCTGACAAAAAGTTAATTTATGCTTTGTGTGTGGAGTCAGGAGACTTTTATAAAACCTCTTGTCTGGCCTTGGATGATTCTGAGATATTTTTGTTGGGCCCAAAATTCTATAAACTAGCTACCACTGACAGTTTCCTTCTGTGAAAGGCTCTGTTTCAGGCTTCAGCTAAGCTCATAGTTTAAGTCCAAAGTAAGCATTCCCTATAAAAGTAAATTGATAAATAGCTACCCTGTAATCACATAATTAGTGGTACAATGTGTTAACCACTTTTGTAAAAGCAATTTAAATACTCACCATTCACATTGTCTAAAATGTCATTGAGCCAGTTGTTCAAAAACTATTGATAAAATGTATGCTGTTCTACGCAGAAGTTATTGACACTGGGGCAAATCTTGCCCTCTTTCTGCAGACATGGGAACTTTCATAGGAAACATGTAGCTTCATCACACTGGCTCACTCTAGTCTAGAAAAGGTTTGGAGGATGGGGCCAAAAAGGGGCGTGGTGATGTGGAAAGGATCCAAATCTGGTCTCCAAGCTTCCCTGTGTGCTGAATCCATCAATCAAACCTCCCACATACTGAGCTGTAGCAGCTTTGGGAAAGGTTGAAATAAGGGCCATAGACAAAGGCTTGGATAGGAAGAATCTTTCACCCATGATTCCTAAATATGGTCCATTTGCTTGTACTGAGCTAGAGTATAAGATTTGTCTATTATTAGTTGCTTATCAGACAAGTGTAATTTTACAAAGTTAAGTAAAGCAGTGGAAAGACATTGCATACTGTATTGCCATATGTAATATCCATTTAGTGAGAAGGCAATTCACAACTGCAGTGAGGTGCCCCATATCTATATACAGATGTACTGAATATCTTTGGCCACTGTTCCAAAGGGATAAACCAGGATATTATTAACCAAGACATTCATTACTCTGCAATTCTTATTTTTATGTCATTATGAAAAGATCAGTGTCTCCTGATACCTCAAACACGTAATGGTTTTCATCCTAAACATTAAAAATATGACCAGAAGAGATCTCTAAAAAGTCATCCAGTTCATCTTCTGGCAATAGAAATCCTATATACAAAATGAAAACACATAAAATGTTTGACACCTAAAGCTATAGAAGTAATTTAAATCTGGTATGTGTAGCGTGTATGGGCTTAAACTGTACAATAAAACTACATGTACTTTAATGTGTGGTGCTATAGAATTATTCATCTTACAAATCAGAAAGCATCTAAAGTTTTTATGGTCACATTCCAGTCACTGTTATGTCAATAAAATACAGGATAACAAAAAATGGTTTAGTTGAGTTACTCCTCATTTAGAAGCAGGGTAACAGACAACAAAATATGTCTCATCACGATTAAATATAAATTAATGTTTCATTTCAGTCACTAGAAACAAGTGCCCCCTCTTTAATTTAGTCTGACTTCTTTTATGTGGTTTACTGGTTCTCTATTTTTAACTTCTGGATACTTGTTGCAATCTTCAACATTGGTCTTTATTCCAACTGCAAAGTATTTGTTTCAGTATAAAAAGGAACAAAAGCAAAACTGATATAAATGTTATATGAAAAGCACTTTCTACTTCTGCCTTAGCACAGACTGTTTCCTTTGAAGGGGATATGAAGGACAGACTTCATTATAGCATCAGAACTTTAATTAATAAACAAGTACGGCTAAACTTGCTATGGCTACAGAGAAAGACTTCCAAACATGACATGAGTGTAACTGATGCAGAGATTTCTGTTTAAGTTCACAAAAAGCCAGAAACTACAGCTCTGAAGAATAAATTCCCTTTTTCATTTTAATGACTGTTAACCATAACACTTTAAATAGCAACACCACTATTCGCTTCTGTTCTTATCAATATGTATGAAACATGAAACATCTTATGAGATGGTCATAAGGTCAGGGGCAAGGACAATGATGCATCAATAGTGGGACGAAAGTAGACAAGATGTATAAAATAAAATGTATGCCTTTAAAATGAATAAAGGAGCTGAAAGGTAGGAATGAAGGGCAGAATTGGTTTAATTTCTGAAAGAGACTCAGCTTTCAAAAGTTTGAGAAACACTGCAAATATAATGATACTTCTTTCTATAGCCAGACCTAAACTATGGAATTTATTTCTACAGGAGATAAGAATACCACAAACATCACAACTTTCAGCTTTAAATGAAAAATGTGTCTACTTAATCTTGCTTTGCCTTCCCTATAAATGTTTCATGAAGACGCACATTTTTCCCATTTCTTCACATTATCAAATAGACTATAAACTATTTGAGCTAATTTTTAATAGTGGCTGAGGGGAAGAAAGAGAAATCTCTAGCATTATTGCCATTTTTGTTTTTAAATACTCAGGGGGCACTCAGATAGTTCGATAATAGGGTCATATATGTTCCTAAAAAGACTGTATACCCATTAGTACAAAGAATGATATTCAGGACAACAGCTGCAGGAACTGATGTGTATATAAAAAAAAATTTCTGGCTCACACAGCTCTAATGGTGGATTTCAAGTCATTCAAATCAATTTCCAAGCAAATGACAAGCCAAACCTATTTAATAATAAAGACATCTTGTTGAGGCCAGTCATTCAGTCTCCAACAGTTTAAATGTTCTTCCATCTTGAAATGAATTTTATCTACCTTGGAACCCAAATCAAATTGAATATAATTTGGCTTCAGAGATTAATATGAAAATAAAACACAGCATCTAAAAGAGCTAATGGAAATATGTGATGTAGCACAAGTGATGCCATGTGTTTTTTATTAAGAAAGATAACCAGAAGACTAACTTTGTCTATGAAATGGACATACACCCTATTCATAGAAAGACCCTGTTGAACAGGAGAGCTTTGGAGCAACCGGATTCATAAGGGAGGTTGGAATTTAAACTGGAAGTCTTCTCCTAGATATTTTCTCCTGCTATCCACCTGTTAAATAAGAAAAGCCCTTTTTTTTTCTACAATTGCCTACTGCTAATATGGCTAATCTCTATATGAGGTCATCAACTGGTTGCCAGTTGATAGCTCTCCCTTTGGATTTACTTACTCGGTACAATAATTCACCCAATAAAAATGCTGCTGAACACAGTTCTGAAACAAATATAAAAGGTAAAACCAATGAACACTCCAATCAAAATGTTTTTTTTCCCATACCAGCACACCTTGCTCTGCATATTCTTTCGCTTTTAATTGTCTTTCTTGCTAGCATAGCAATTTTGAACTCCTACATTCTTTTACAAAAGTAGAATCAGGAGTCATTTAATGCTCCTATTTAGTACTTTTAAAATAAGATAAAAGTTAAATCCTACCATAGCAGCTGTGGAAAAGAAAAGAAAAACCTGGAGGCTGTTTGGGAGGAATCACAAGCTTTCACTCTTTCTCTGAAGACATGCAGAAAGACAGAGAAGATGGAAGGGATGCAGTTTACTTAGGTCCCAACTTTATTAACTTATTTTGGAACAACTGTCAATAACTTGTATAGTCTCCACTTTTTTTCCTTAAATATTTCCATGTGGTGGAGGGTGGCTGTCATTCTCCAAGCCTCCACAGCTGTTCACCAGACTTTGCTTTCCATACTACCTCTTGAGTGAGGGTCAAAGTACTAGGAGAGAGGGTTGTCTCATTGCTGTACTAGATTTTTGGAACCTCCAACCCCCAATTCTCAGGTTCTTTTAGGAACAGCCTTTTCCTAAGACCACTTTCAGTTCTGGTTTAGCAGTCAATTGGAGACCCTATGGAACAAATACTTAGCATCTGCCACATGGAAGTAAAATCAATGAGCTTGGTTGACTTCCCTGAACTTCTCATTCTGTTTTAAAAGAGTTAATCATTTATAGTGGTTGATGCTGTCATTACACATAAACTCACTAGTACCAAACTAAACCTATTACTTTCAGAAATATGCCATAAAATGAAATAGGTGCAAAACAAGCTTAATTTATCCAGAACTCTTTTTATCAAAATGTTTCAGGTGACTGAGGCTTATCTCTATAAAAAATGTACAAAGCCATTTCAGTAAAGCAAAAACCATTATATTGTTTTCCTCCCTGTCTCCTTTTAAGACAAATCTGACTTGCATAACAATTAAATATTTGCTTTTTTTAAGATGGAAACTTCAAAACACCATCAGTAAAGGGAGCTAACTAGCCAGTAAATTCTTAGGCCAGGTGAGAATATGCACATATATCTGAATACATAATCTGCTAATCTGTTCATCAACATATTATGTATACATGCAACAGCATGTGCACTTACATGTCCCCGCTCACAGCTTTCACTCTTGGAAAAATTGACTCCTAACATTCATATCATATTAAAATGGAAAATTCAAACCATACAGAAAGAGAAGAAAAAATCAGGAGGATTTGTTCTTCCATTAGAAATCTGTCTTTTAACAAAATAAAATCACAAAAACACAATCCTTCAAGCAGGAGGGACTATGAAATAGTACTTCCCTCTTACTCATCTACCAGGTAGTTAGACCCTCCCTGGAAAAAGAAAAGCCTAAATTAATTTGGTACAGAAAAGGTAGGACCACTAAATCTTGGAAATTGCTCAATCATATTTTTAATGTGAAGCTTTATGTGAAGCTTTATGTGATTTTGCAATACACATTTTCTTTGAACCATCACTGAATTTCAGAAAAGGTTTCCAGGGTCTTTGGTACAGCACATTGGACTATGAATTTTATTAAAAACATATTCCTTAAATATTAAAATGTCATATTACGAAGTCGCTATATTATCTCTGTCATGCAGTTTTGAAGAGGTCCCCCTCTTAAATACTAAAATTCCCCCTACTGCAGATATTTATCAAGTTTAATGATCACACACAATGGGTCTGATTCTCTTCTCTCATTAGCACTATAACTCTATTGGAGTTCCTCTACTGTACATATAGTGTAAGTGAGATCAGAAATATATTTCTTCTTATTTACCTCAGAAGAAATGGGATAAAATTATACACAGGACTGGTGCCAGCTGGTGCCAACATCTGTTCCAGAAAAATATTGTTTTCTTTGTTCATGAATTTAATAGGTAGAAAATCAGCTGAATAAAAGAGAAAAAAAGTATATCAAAATAACATATTTTAAAAGAATAAAAAAATAAAACAAAAAAAGAACATATTTTATCTGGATCGTTACATTTTCTGAATTAAATATCTTAAAACAAAGTATAAAATTGAATCAGATATATATTTATTGCTCATCAAAATCTATCATGCCCATGATTTAAATGGTGTACTACATGGAGAAAGAGTATTTCTTCACATTTTCCACAAGAAGTCCTGCTAAGTTAAACTAACTGATCTTTTCTGGAGATGAGGACACTTGTCTCCATTTCTGAACAAAGAGTAATGGAAACATGGCATTCTATCATTCTGCTACACTTAGTGCAGATCTAATAGATATTTTTCCCTAACATTTTAGAAATATACATATATAAAAACCAATGTCTGCATGGCCCAGCAGGAGACAGTAAAATACTTCACAAATACCATATGGAAGTGTAACAATGTTTGTAAAATATATAAAATGCTCCAAGCAATCTTTGCAAACCTAGAAATGTTTCATCTCATTATAAGCCCTTTATTTTCACCTAGTGAAATTTAATAGATTTCCTCTTATAGGATCTGTCAATGCAATAGATTTCTGATGTTTTAAAAATGCCCCAAAATACTGATATTCATATGTGGACATGATTCAACACATACATAATAACATTAGTTTTGATCATATATAATTATAATGATATTTCTGCATGGTGTAGCATTTGGGAAATATTTGTGTTACAGCTTTATTTCACTCTGATAATAAGTAAGGTATTTAAAGTTAAGGACTAACTTTGTATTTATACATTTAAACATCTATATAAACACACATACAAGCAAAGCAGAATGTTTATCCACTGTTATATTGAAGAAATAGTATTAATCTTACATAGGACATATAAATGGAGCAGATTAGCACATTTTGACAAAATAATGCTTAGTCAGACAATGCTAAGTCACTAAAACCGAAAACAAATGTGGGAAAGGGTCAGTTTTGAGAAATTTCTTATTTATAAATTTTAGAAAATGTTTTAACTTGTTGAAATGAAATATTTGGATATTTTCTAAATGAAAAATTCCTATTTATTATCCCAAGTTGAAACAAAGTTGATTTTTTTTTACTTTGTCTTAGTTTAGGATTCAAAAAACATTTTTTAAAAAGTGAAATTTTCCCAAGACAGAAAAAACACTTCCCCACCCAGGGTTTACTTATGAATTCAATTTAAGTCTAACATAATTCTTTGCAAGGAATCCTTTCCTATATAAAAATAAGATAATGTCCTTGTACCTTACTTACTACTTGAAATCTAAAATGACATTTCATTTCATGGGCATTTTAAAATATGCAAAATGCTTATGTTATTCACATTAAGGATTCTATGGTAGGACAGCAATTCTTTCCTGAATATTTTGTAAAAGCTACATCGCTTGCATATAATTATCATCTACCTTTGTCAACCAAAATAATAATTCCATGTGGCAAAATAAAACCTTCAGGGTGAAATCCTAAGGGTTAGATACTCAGGTATTATTAACTGGAAAACACCTATTGATTTAACAGAGCTAGGAATTCAAACACTGACTTCAATAGCTTGCCTTAGTTACACTAACTGGGAATCTGGCTCTTAGTGCTTCAATAAAGAACTGTTTATATATGCAATACGAAGTAGTTCAGAAAAAATTAATTCAGTTTATAGAAATGTGACTGTCAAGTATTGCCATCATAAGGTACATTGTGGACAGAAAAAGTCTAGATATAGATGTACTAGCTTAATAAGTTTTTTCAGATGATATTTACATTTAGTATTTATTTTTAAAGAAGCATCAGAAGAATTGTGGCTACACATACTTGTTTGGTATGTTTTTTTGGTGACTAGATACGTAAAACCGTACGGTACAGTATAAAACACATAACAAATACATATTATATGTTCATCTCCTAATCATGAAGATAAAAAGGGCCTTCTAATTTCCTTAATACTATACCATGTAGGCTAGGATTTCAAAAGGTAAAGCCTGACATCTACACATATTTTTATTATCCTAACTTTTGCACTTTTGAATTTTTAGACAATTTTGAGCCTAACCAAAGTTTACTGTAAACCTTTCCACTGAGTTCAAAAGGCTTTGTATCAGATCCTTAATACCTATTTGCATACAAAATATTGAGTTTGTATAGGTAGATTCAGAAAAAAAGGCATGAAAAGTAAATGAACAAATGTTTTGACTTTTGTTCTATTTTTTGGTATTCCTAGATTTAAGATAAACTAAGAGGGGAGAGGTCTGTAACTGGTGCTGGTAAATTTCTTGTTATGCTTTCCGTAAAATGACTTGTTCTATTAATTAAGTGGGAAACAGGTTCTGAAATTATATATATTATTAATTGACTAGTTTTACACCCCTCTCCTGTGGTATTTTATTGAACTTACAGTTCTTTTTGTATGATCTGCATATTGTACTTTTTGGTTAAATATTTTTAAAGCAGTCATACTGTCCAGATAAATAAAAGCCAAAATAAATTCTGCTCATGAAAATTTTATTTTGGTTAAGTAAAATATATATGCATTGCCTACACATTTGGCTGCATCCATTTACAGACAAAATCTGCCTTCCTAAAAATTTATGTTAAAAAACAAGGGACAAAGTTAAAAGCTGGAACACTTAAGCAGAGATCTTTTTACAAGTGTTCTATAATCTGAGTTCATCAATTCCACATGTGGCACTCCCTCCTTGAAATCATTGGGAGAACTGAGTGGAGATTGACAGCAAAATCAGGCCTTATATGTTTCTTAGTGAGAAAGAGGCTTAGGCAAGATAGATTACATGGAATAGGACATACCTTATCATGAAACTGTATCCTAGAATGCACCACTGCACAACTTTAGCCTTTCATGTTTATTGTCTCTCAGTGATTTCATGCACTCTGTATCAAAAATGCTTATTTTACAAAGCATAATGTGTGTGTTTTATTCCTTTTTAAATGCCAGCCACATGAAATCAGCCTGGAACAAAAAAGTCAAGAGAGTGAATCTCAAGTTCATATTCATCATCATTACCCATAAATAAAGATCTGTAGCTGGACCTCAGTTAACAACTATGCTGTACGAAGCAGATAATAACACAGATCAATCTCTGCTAGTTATACTGGCTCTACTGAATTAAGAAAAACAGACAAAACTTATTAGCAAAGTAAGTAGCTATAACTTGGGGTTCAGTATGGGAGTAGATCTGTTCAGTGAGTAGGTACAACTTTAATTTTACATAATTATTTTTCTGACAATGACTATCTATTTAAGGCTTAGATTTTCAAAGATACCTATGGTAGTTAGGTGCCCAATGTATTCCCAGTTTCAGGTGGATATAGGAAATCCTACCTCTCCTTAGGTCTTTTGAAAATTCAGACCTAGCGCTCTAAGAATCTGATTTCAAACCAACTGTAGACTGAAAGTGAAATAACTTTGTTAGTGTCAGCCTTCTCTCTTTCATTGGATTATACAGTTTAAATCTTCTCCATTTTAAGTCAATAATGGTACCTTGCTATTTGCATCAATATAATCAGGATTATGTCTGTATGTTTTTCACAAAACAACAGTTCATTTGACATGACTGGTATTCTTTCTCAGGAGAAAATTAAATTTCTAGTATTTTTTTAATCATATTGCACTCAAGAAGATAATTTATTTTCAGGGAAACATTAACTCAAAGTGCAATTTGGAGTCAGGGAAAGCTATGTACAAATTCAGGTTGAATTTGATGAATAGTTTGAAATGAAAACATTGAAAACCAAACCCAAAAGTATTAGAATGGTTCATTCTGGCATTTATGGGAAAAATATTTCAAATTAGAGGGATAGATGCATAAGGAGCCTTAAGTGCCTCTTGCAAACTGAGAAGGTGGTTCTCTACTGACTGGGGGTTGAGTTGGAAGAGAAGAGATCTAAATTTAAATTTTCAATGCAAGCATCCTCCATACTAAATGAGAGCTGTAACCCATAGCTGTAAGTTATATGGGCAGGGCCACCACAACCATTTGCTCTTCCTTATTCTGAATGGCATAGAACTCCCATTGTATATCTAATTTTCCTAAATTTCTTTCACTTATTTTTTCAAAAGCAGTTAAAAATGCCAACAATCAAAAGAAGCTTTTAATTTTAGATCAAACTAAACATAATATTTGGTCCATTCTTTTATCTAATTCCCCTCCCCTCTTTCTCCTCCCCCCCCGCCCCCCCCCGCACCCAACACCCAATGCTTAAAAAGGAAGTTTCAGGTGTACTCAGAACAATTTTTTCACTCTTTTTTATTTTTTGGTTTTGCCACTGAACAAAAATCAGTTATTCATAAAGCTCGATGGGTCCAATTGCAATTATTTTGCTAATCATCCTGTTCACATTCTACAATATGGCTCTTTCCACACACAGTGGCAAGTCCGTGACTCTTTTTACCCTTTGTATGCACTTAAAATTCCAATTGTACAATGTTACTGTCTCATTTGAATGAAATCTACAAAGTGAATAAGTCTTGAATCTTCTCTTTAATGGGTCTAAATACAAGCTTGACATTTCTGTGTTTTGTAACATACATCTGGAAACAATAACAAAGTCACTTTGCCCGTAAGTAACTTTATCCATACTACTTACTGCTTAAAGAACATTTTTTTTTATATTGCTATTTAAATAATTTGACCAAGAGGTCTCTCTGATGCTGGCTGGCTCTTCTTGGTCTTGGCTAAAGAGTGAAGTGTACCCTTTCAGCCTCCAAATGTGATCTTTCCATCTTTTTTGTACCCCCAAAAAAGTCTCTCTTAGAAGTTACCTAACAGAGCCAATGCTGCTGGTCTGTCTGCTAAATTCTAGAAAGCTTATAATTCATAACCTGCAAAATCTATATGATGAATGTAAAGGCACAAAATACAGACTTAGATACCATCTTTAACTAAACTCTCTCCCATAGTATTGGGAGAGCTTTGCAAACATGTTTGGCAAAATAAATAAAAGCCAGAATTAATAGCTGTAAAAAAGCAGATATACTGAAAAGAAAATGAAATTAGAAAAGTATAGCTTTCACAATATACCCATATTTTTAAAAAATAGAATACACATCTCCCAAGATTTTCAGAAGCATATGGAAGGCTTTATTTTTATATATTCTGATAGGATCAAATTAACTAATAGCATTGAAAGCAGTGAAATCAGGCACTTACATTTATATTCACTTGTATAAAATGCATTCACTGACAATAAAATAATTTTCTCTACAGCAGACTGTACTGTGTGAAGAAATAAAACAGTGTAAACCCCCAATTCTGTTTTTGCTTAGGCTCTTATTTTGCAAACCACCCTATGCATCAAGCATGTCAGTATGTGCTCAAATACTTTGCTAAATTGGGACCTCTATCAGGCAAACCCCACATTGACTTCAATGAATCTGTTGCCTGAGAAGGTCAGAGTAAGAACTGTAGGATCACATGCCAAAGCAAAGGAGTTAAGTTTACTCTTTATAGGCACCTATACATGTGCAGGACATGTGCTCCACTGCATGCTAATTAGCATACATTGGAGCAGACTTGATTAATTGCATCTGCTGGAGCATGTTAATTAACACACTCCAGCAGCCTCCATGTCACATCTATTCACATCCCTGTGCTTCAAAATGGTGGTGGGGGTGCTTTAATTACAGTTCATAGAACAAGCTTTAGTTCATGTGGCCCCACTGCATTTTTGAAGTGAGGGATGCTGAATACACATGACCCTTTGGGCACTTTAACTGGAGTGTCTCTTGGAGCCACTCTAATTAAAGTACCTTCCCCTCCTCCAACATGGAGCACGTGTATAGATGTCCAATGACAGTAAGATTTTGACCCTGCAATCCACTTCACATGAGCAGATCCCTGCACCTGTATAGAAACCCATACAAACTCAATTAAATTAAAAGAACCAGCTGGACAAAGTGAAAGCCAAATAACCCTTTTTAGTAAAAATATGATATGAGGTCAAGGTATGGATGCACCCTAGCAAGAGTCTAGTGATTTCTGAAACACAAGACAATGAGCACCACTAGAAGGCTAAAAGACTGCTTAAAAGAGTACTATACTACAGCAGAGTTAATTTACTACACCCTAATACAGGCACACATGCAGACAGTGACAATTTACTGTGGAGCTAATTAGTCAGCTCCACAGTAAAGTTCACATGTAGATGCATCCTGTGGCATTAGTCAACTGTGGAAAGGAGAGGAGGTCTACAAGTCACTGACGCCACATTATAAAGAAAGCATTTTCAAAGGACAGCATTGCCAGGGAACATCCTGCATAACTGAACTTAAAATCATGAACTATGTAGTATCACTCCTAAATGACAAAACAGAAGACCTACCTGTAATAAAATCACTCATGGCTTCCACAGATTATTTCAAGAGTCTCTCATTAAAACTTTCTCCCAAGAAAACTGCACAGCCAAGTGTGACTTTGGTGATTTTCTCACTCTACTTCTTAAGAATGTCACATTGTTTCTTAATGTCCCTCTGTAGATTGGGTTTAAACAAATCCAGATGAGATCTTAAACTATGTTGTTGTTGTTACATTTCTAGTAGCATACGCTGCTAAGGCCACTAGAAAGTTCAAAGACTTTTTTTTCAAGCTAGCTTCTTTCTGTGAACATAGCACAAGTTGCTTGCTTGCATGTTCTGGATAAAGCTTTCTACTGATCCACTTGTGGCAGGGTGATAAGGTGCTAATAAGACATAACTGATACCATTTCTGTCCACAAACAATTGAAACTCTTCAGATGTAAACTGAGACCCTTTATCACCCATAATGTGATGAACTGAGAATCACACTTTATTCTTTGTTTTACCTTTGGCATAACTTCTCCTTTCAACCTGGCCATTTAGGTTAGTGTTCTGAGAATGGAAAGTCAACTCTCTAGCTGCTTGCTTTCTGT
>JAGPOW010001296.1:76529362-76545814 GCA_030014935.1 Caiman crocodilus | reverse complement strand
TGTCTCAGCCTTTCACTGCAGATTGTATTGCATCCTAGGAAGAGTAGTGACCCCATGCTGGCTGTTGCCCAAAATGGGGGTGGGCTTTATGTAGCCTCTCTCTCTACTACACAGGCAGGTAGGCTAGGGACAGAAATTACACATAAGCCAATGTAAGCAATCAGAAACCAGTTCAAATCTGTAACACAATCAAAGTTCAGTGTACATAAACTGCTTTCAAAATGGCCACAACTTAGATTTAAGATAAACCTAGATGGATGTAGTATCACATTTAACTGATTTAATTTAAATCACTTTATTCAACTTCTGTCCCACATCCCCTCCAGATTCAAGTTAACTCACAGTCCCCCCAGCATCCCATGATGCTTTGTACATCCCCACAACCATCCCCATCCACACACAGGATAGGTGGGCTGGTCTTGGCCCAAGCTATCTGCTCTAGTCAAGCAGGGAGCCATGCTTCAGTAACCCCCAGGGTCTGGGCTGGGCACAGCTGCATGTGGCTGCATTTCTGGAATCAAAAGTGAAGTCTGTTCACTTGCTTATTGGTTCAATCTACTCAGTTTAGACTAATGTGTGAAGATTGAATCAATTTAGACAGTCAAGCTTTTTGACTGTCTGTACTTAGCAGTAAAGTACAATTGAACTTAATACTGCTACGAGGTACAGGGAACTGGGTATCTGGCTTTTCCCTTAAAGGCCATGAGACTGGTTGCTACACAGCCTTGTATCTGAGGTAAATTCTGTGTTGTCCTCATTGCAAAAGTCTGCAAGTAAGAAGAAGGAAGAAATAGATATATACCTCTTCTTCCACAAACCTCAATTACAATTTACCATTGCACATCAACAGTATCTCAGGGAATAAGTGGGAGTAGATCTTGAATTAAATTAAATGTTATTCATAGATAGAAATTTGAACTATCACATTTGATATCTTGAAAAATCTCTGGAATACTTCCTGGATCCTTCTTCCTAAAAAACTACAGGTATGGCCAGAAACAAAAAAGATAGAGGGTTACTTTACCCTTGAGCTGTTAGTAGAAATTATGCATTGAGATCAGGTGTTAATATCCTACTCTATTGCTTTTCGGAAATTGCAATGGATTGAAACTTTTAGTATGAACAAGGGTTCACAACTCTCCTGCTAGAAACTACAAGGTTAGGTACAGTCAGGGCGGCTAGGGCCTGGAACCAGCTTCCAGGTGAAGTGGTACAGGCTCCTAGCCTGGGGATTTTTAAGAGGAAGTTAGATGAGCACCTTGCCCCTTCCGACTCTAGCTACTATGATACTATGATACAGACATTCAAAAGCCTGAGGTGGAATCAACCCAAGTTACTGTAAGTGGAGTAATTTAGATCAGTGGTGAACAGAATACACATCTGCCCTTTGATTGGGTGCAAATCTTAGACCAGGTTCTGCCATTTTTAAACCAGTGTGTGTGTGCCAAACTTCTGTTCTGGGTATAGACCAGTTTCCAATCACTTATACCTGTACAAGTGTAATGTCTGCACCTGAACCAAGTATATAAGCATTCCCTGTATTTCCCAGGGAAGCACACCGCCTCCAGGAGAAAGTTCTTCCAGGTTGATATCTGGAAGATCTCCCCTGCAAGAGAAACTCTTTTGCAAGAATAACTCCTGTACCCTCCCCCACTCTGGTCCAGGAAGGGAGTGTAGCAGCATGGAAATTCTTCCTCCCTTGCCCCCCACACCTTTCCTGGGACCTTGGTCTGAGGAGCAGAGGGGTTACCTTGTTGCTTCAGTACCCACTCAGACTGTGACTCCAGTCTGGAGAATGGGTGATGGGTTTGCCCTGCTGCTCCAATCTCCCTGCAACTGAGAGAAGTGAAGCTGCTGCTGCTACCCATGTCTTCATCAGGCCAGTATCCGTGGAAGGCACAGAGAACAGATAAGAGGAAACAGCTGCAGGTCAAATGCCTGTAGTGATCCCTCTCTCATAAACATTTCTAGTCATAGAAATAACTCACCACTAGAAATAATGTTTGTTTGAGGTCTCTGTCCCATTTGGCATCCTCTTTCACTGTCCGCTGTTCCTCAACAACCTACTACATCCTTTCTGTATATTTTCAAAAGTAAAACTATATGTATGACAGTAATATGTTAAAAGCTAGAGTAATCCAATTTTCAACAGCCACATTATGCTTTGAGTTATGACTGTTAAAAGCAAACTGCAAACCCATTTTCTCACTGTCATACAGTTTGAAGTCCCTGATACTTTCATTTGACAAAGGTGCAAAACAATATCAGCAGCCAGCAGAGGGAGCCAATGATTTTTTTAGCTGCTTTAGCATCCTAATTAAATCAATGAGACAAAGATGAAAAAGGCAATGTAAAAAAGGAATGTTAAAAATTACAATTTTACTATGAATGTATGCAAGACATGATAGTCAAAGTATTGTTTTTTAACTACTCCCATATATTTATAACTTTATAGCTAGAACTCTCTAACTATAATCTCTTGCCTTTTTGTTTCTATAACTGCTCTAGTAGAAGTCAAAATATTGCCTTCACTTGAGTCTTTAATCTCCAGTGCAAATACATATGCATGTGCTTACCTTTGCTTAGTCCTAGGAAGGTTATCAAAATAAATATAAGGAAAAATATGTAGATTATTTTCTAGAGCAGTGATTTTTAACTAGGGTGCCATGGCACATAAGCACAGGCTCAGCCTTGTCCCTGTCTAAATGAATCTCCACCCAATTGCCTGGCCCCCCTGCAAGGATTGCAATGCATGAATTAGTTTTTTGAAATTGGGTGCTGTTCAATTCACAGAAGTTATGACGGGATGCTCTGGGTACGTCTACACATTTATTAATCCGCCGTAGTTACTGTGCATTAAGTTTAGTACTTGGTTAACCAAATACTAAATCAACTCACAATAACTTGTGTTACTGTGCAGTTTTACTGGCAGTTTTTTTTACAGGTTTTTAGCAACACTTATTGTGTAGTAACCTAATACTCCTGCATGTATTAGTGCATTACCACAGTTTTTCCTTGGCACAGTGTTATTAGACTACTGTGAAGTTAGCATTTCATGTAGACGTGCCCTCTGAGTTCAAAAAAGGTTGACATCCACTTCTATAGTGTCACTACACTGGGTGACAGGGCTCCTGGGATCTCAGGTGCAGGGGGGATTCCCTCCTGACACCCCCAAATGATGGAGGAACAAAGCCCAGAACAGGCTGAAGGGCTGCTCACCTTCCCTGCAGTGACCTGGGCCCAAGGAATGGAGATGTATGCCGTGTCTTTTCCACGCTTTAGAAGCATGCTCGCCCTGTGTGCAGGAGAGTGTGCAGCTGATGACATCATAAAAGAGTGCCATGGGCATCAGCAAGCCCTGGGAAGCAGCATGGGAGCAAAGGCAGCATGGGCTGCAAGGCATGCACTTGCAGACCCAGCAGAAGCTGGATAGGATGCTGAGGGAGTACCCCCATGCTGGCATGGGGGACAGCTGGGAGCATCTCAACCCCTGAAGACCAGCAGTGGAACCCCAGAGAGTGACTGGTGGGACCCACCACAAGAGTGAACCCACCAGACAGAGCTTCCGACACACAAGTCCCATTCCCCAGGTGGCAACGCGCTAGATGCTGGAGTACTTCTTAAGTTTTGGTTTTCTTTTATTTTCGAAGCTTCGTTGCCACAGAAGCAGGGTCATCCCAGGAAAGAGTACCCTGGCAGGACCCCAGGCGGACTCAGCAGGGAGAGCCGGTGGCCATAGACTTTTCCACTTTAGAGGAGGTGGCCAAAACAGGGCAGCTTCTACCAGTTACCCCAGAATTTGAACTGAACAAGGGAGAGAGTTAACTCAAGTGCAGGAGGAGTGCAACAGATTAAGATAAGTGTGCAGTAGCTGAGTCCCTGTTGCTGTCATGACTTTATTTCAGTTGGTGAGTGGACAGCATGTAGGGAAGGCAGAGTTCCAAGTCACTTGCCTTTGCATCGAGCCAACCTAAGGGTGAAGGGGCACTCCATCTCCAGCGGAACCTCCCAATTTTCTTATACCATCAAGACGTGGCAAGTGAGTGTGGCAAAGCATTTGCAGTTCCTGCCACTTTAAAAGCTTGGTCAGGCATCCAGCAGGTGCCTGATGGTAGCAGTCATTTTGAGAACCTAGTATAGAAAGGCTGCAGTGTGTTGCTGCCAGCTGAGGCAGAAACATCACCTAGCTGAGCTGCAGCAAGAACAGCCTGGTGGGGCTCATGGTCGCACAAGAGTCCCCAGAAAATGTCAGGCTAGTTACCACATCGGTGAAAGGTCTGGGTGCCTTAACCCCAAGCCTCCACAATACTGTGGGTACAAGGGGGCCAGGCATGGCTACAGCCACCTGAGCGCAAAGAGAGTATAAGACCCAGGCAGGATCAGGCACAGCTGCAGCCACCTGAGTCTCCACAGGGGAGGGAAACCCCAGAGCTCCAAAGGAGAGAGACATCAGCTGGCAGAGCTGAGGCTCAGGAACAACTTGCAGGTTTATGGGCTGAGGCTATGGGAATGGAGGAGGCTTCTGGTCCTGGGCATAACCTAATATTGCACCCTGCCAGGGATGGGTGGCCTGGTGGGGCTCCTGGTGGTGTGGGAGTCCACAGGAAATGACAAATCTGTTACCACCCTGGTGAAAGGCAGGTCATGGTGCCTTAATAACCCCAGCTCCCACAACTGGTTGGGTAAGAATAAGGGTGGAGTAGGTTGCCTGATGTGAAGCAGTCTAGTTGGGGTCCAGACCGGAATGTTATGGGGCTCAGTACGGGGCCAGAGATGTTAAGAACTTAGATCCTGTCTGCGAGGCATGGGCTGCAGGGTATGGGAGAGTTGGAGCTGCAGATAGCGTCTCCTGGCAGTGAGGCATGTAATGGGCAGTTTCCCGCATTTTACCACCCGTTTTGAGAACAGCAAAGTTGTGGCAGATGAAACTGGGAGGACTGCTCCATAAACAGGTGGGTGGGCTGACGTGAGACCCAGCCTCAAGAGCAGCCCCTTGTTCTATACTCTATAGAGTATACTCTATAGAGTATATAGTATTTTGGGTGATAACTTTTACTGGATGAACTATATAGTTGGGAGAAATCTTAGACAAACTTTCAGGTATGATGAACCCTTCGTCGGGTCTAACTACATTAATTAGAGTACTTCTAGTCATTCCCATATATAGTACAATCAGTTTCAGAAATCCTTTATCAGTTTAATCTATATCAGCTATATAATGACAGTTTTTTGTTTTCAAATGGTTCAAAAGTAAATAAAATCCAACAAAACATCAAGAAAAACAACTGTTTAAGTATACTGTGTGCTTAATATTTTAAAAGTGTTATATTTAGGTTATAAACAGAATGATTCATACATAATTGTAATTTACTTGGCCCAAATTCCAAATGTGATAGTTAGCAGACTTGCCAGATATAAGAAAAAATTATCATTAATGGTCAGGTACAATACATGTAAATGAAACCACTGCCAAAGTCTCTACTTACATGAGTAGGTCAATTTAAATATTAAACTGTGCTTCAGCAAAATCTGTTTTTAACGTATCCAGTATCAAGTCCTCTGATATTGCTTTAGACAGCAATGATATTGTTGGAAAAATCCAACAGAAGGAGCAGCCGTATTTTAAAATGCCCAAAACTTTATGTCTAAAAGAATGTTATAAAAAATTAACATCCATAATGCTGCCTCTCAAACGCACAGTCTTAATAAATAAGCATTGAGAATTTCAACTGCATGTCCTTCTAATGAAACTTAGTGAAAAGAAATTTGCCTTAGCTTTCTACAATATACTTATTTATATATAGCTGTGATTTAAAGCTATAACACCTAAGTATTAAATCTGGGAAACAAAACATACCATATCAAATCTATTAACATGGCATCCAATCACCAGTGGTGATTTACCACTAAAGGCAACACTTTCAAAAGTAAATTTGGGTGCGCACTTCAAAGGTGTCTCAACTTAGAATCTCAAGAATTGAGGATCCCTGCCCTCCCCCTCCCAAAACAAAGGCCACTTTTGAAAAATCGACTGCAAATGAAGTGAAATACTCTATTGCAAGGATTTTTTTTAAAAAATAACTTTATTAAAAAAGACACTTTAATTTTTATTTCATGGAAAGTATTCAGACCTGGGTGTTTTTTTATCGCTGAAATGTCGAACCCATCATCCTAATATACAGCCTAAGATTCATGGCCTAACAAAGGGGTGGCCAGGTCAGATATCCTGGGTGCCAACTTGAGGGGGAGGGGTCAGAAAAAATGGCTACCACCAGGGCTACATGGTCAGGCCCACAGTGAGGCTGTAACCTGATCCTGTCCCTTCCTTTGTGTTTGGCAGCTGCCCTGGGTGCCTGGCTGCATTGTTACACCTCTGACTGGTGTAACAACACTACTAAGAGATACAGACATTTTACTGAGTTATAGAAGTCCACTGAACTGAAGCTTGCTAAGAGGAGACAGAATCTGAAGCAAACGTAAACTACTTCAGATAATCTGAATTTCATACTGCAAGAATTTTAATAGCATCAGGCATGAAATCTTCCCATACACCTAGAATCAGTTTTATTCATGTTGAATTTACTGCCCAAAGGCCAGGTGCCATTTGTAGAATATTCCCAAAAAACATTATCTAAAAGACACAGCATATTTAACTTATTTCCACAATGGTAATGAATCATGAAGTGTTGTCATTATGACCTCTAACACTGTAAGACTATAATACAGATAAAAATAAATAGCTTACCCATAAAAAGAAGAACTTAGATTTTATCTTATGGTGAAAAGGAAAAAATAAACTGCTGCTCACTTAGGTTGGATGGTAAGCAGAGAATTTACCCCTAACTAGTTGGACTTAGCATGATTTTAGTTAATTTCTCAATAAAAATATCACTTTCCCCTTCCAGCACCTTCTAATCCCCTTCTGTTTTTAGCCTAATTCACATAACTATTTCATAGAAAAATTCAGCTTGACCAAATGCTCCTTCCAACATCACCACTGCCAACTAAATGACCTCTTAAGGTCCCTTCCAGCCTTACTTCTGTAAGATTATGAAGCTTTTGGCAGATTCCAAGTGGCCACAGATTGGTACGATAATGTTGACTTACGATGGCCTTCTTTTTCACCTAACTCAGGAGCTCATATAAACTTTTTAAACAAGATGAGCCAAATGCATACTAAATACATACATGAGCAGCAAAATAGACTCATAACGTTTGTATTAGCCTTTGTTTGCCAATTTTTTTATCTCTTGAAAGTAAGTTTCTGGAGTTTTTAAACAGTAGCCTTAGTCAAACATCAGTGCAAAGATAGTTTGTGTTCTAAATCCCCATTAATAAATGCAATGATTAATGTGACTATACATAGTTATATATGACTGTACTTCCAAAAGCAAAGTAGCCAGCTTTTTTAAGTAGTTTAATTCCACTGACTTCTATGAAGCTATAGAGATCTATACCAGTTGAGAATCTGGTCTTCTAAACTGTCACACCCATATTAATATACATTAACTCTATTCGGATTTATAATGATTTAACTGACACCAGAATCTATGTCTAAACATCTTTCTGATTGTTTAAAACAAAAAAAAAAATATGGCTGTTACTTTTTGCAAATATTTTTATATTAATGACTATGGCCTTTTGTCATACTACAAAGTATTATAAATTATAAAATATTGTTAAAAAGTCAGTTTAATGTGGTTAATAACTATAAAACTTCAAATAAATTGCTGACATTGGCAGCAGATGCTCCCTACAATGGTCCTGTCTGCTTTCAAATAAGGTAGTCAAATCTCTGAGAGGAATTAGATACCTCCTTCCATTGTAGTCATACAGTGAAAGTAACTTTATTATTTTAGGAGATTAGTTTTACAGCCTGATTCTAATCTAAAACCCGGGTGCAACTTCATACATTCAAGGACCATTCAAAAACCTATCAGCATACTGGATATCAGTAGTATGCCCTAAGGGTGCACTCTCTGTGCACGGCTGGAAATATAAATGAGGGGAGGTGTACACTTTATGTAAGCCAAGCCTGTTGTGTATACTGAAGGTTCCTTTAGTGACTCCACTCCCAGAAACCCCTTGCAAGCCATTTCCCTGTATTTCAGGTACTCCAAGCAATCCCCTTCTTTGTATGCAAGAGTGCCGCATTTTCTCCCTATCCAAGTAGCTTTGCATCCTCCCCCCTAACCTAAGGGGTTCTTTGTTCAATCTCATTCTTCTCCTAACCCTTCCCCTCCATTTCCTCCTTCCCCTATATCAAAGTCCCCCAATTTCCTACATATCAGTAGCTCTGTGTACCCCACTCTTTTTCTCTCATTCCCACTTTTCCCTCAATATCTTCTTTATTCTCTTACACTGCTCCAATGTTCCATATTCCCCCGCCCCATATCAGAGGCTCTATATACTTCCTATCAACGCAGGAAAAGCATGCTTGTTTCTGTATCTGCTCAGAGGATGCTCCACATTCTTCCCATGTGTCTGGTCAGCTCCAATGGTCAGTATATATGTAAGGTATACAGACTGTGCACCCCACCCATATCCATTGACTTGCAGCAGTCTGCTTGGAGTTGATTCAGGTTAAGAGGCAGTAGAAGCAGGGAATGTTTGCTACAAGCATACAATGATTGGGACACAGGTTGTATCTACACATGCAGTTACAGTGCCTGAATAAACTTCAGAGCTTATTGCTCTGGAGTTAATTGCTCCTAAGTGTGCCATTTGAATGTGTGCCCTGGAGCAATTAATTCTGAATCAATAAGCTCTGCAGTTGATTCAGGCACAGCATATGGAGCCTGGGTGGAGCAGCCACAGCTGGCTTGGGGGCCCTGAGGGGGGTCAGCCTGCACAACTACTGCACAACTAATTAGTCAACGGCACAGTAAACATCTCATATAGATGCACCCACAAAACAGAACCAGACGGAAGTTTAGGTTAGATACAAAAAAACCCCAAACTCTCTCACTAGGTGAGTAGAAATGCACTGAAACAGACTACCCAGAGAAGTTGAAGAATCTCCATCGTTGGAGTTTTTTAAGACCTGGGTGGATGGAGCCTTGATTGAGATGATCTAGTTGGGGAAGGTCCTGCTTTGAGCAAGGGGTTGGACTAGATGACCTCCTGTGGTCCCTTCCAATCTTAATTTTGTGTAATTCTATGATCCAAAAATAGCTAAAACTAGATCTCTGGGGAAAAGAGGCATCGCTGAAACTCCCTTATAAACCCCTTGTTTCTACAAAACTATAAAGACTCAAGCAAATGTATACCATAAGCTGCAGGAAAACAAATGTGTTTCTCATACAAAATAAGTAAGAGCAGTCAAGAGGAAAGTATAAGATGGAATTCCTAAATAAACTGCTAGAAGTAGAAATTAATTTATTCATACATGCAAAATCCTCTCCTCACTTGTATGAATATGAAAATCACCATGGCATGCAGAAGACCCTTACAAAGTAGTAGTATTCAAGACCTTACTGGATGTGTCTACTTGAGACACTGACTGTGCAGAGCCTAATATGACTGCACAGTAGCATCATGTGGCAAAAAACATGATATGATGCTACTGCACAGTAATATAAAGCCACTGAGCAGCAGCATTGCAAAAAAGGCGCTCACAGGTAGTACTACACAGTAACTTGGGTTACTAAGCATTTATTTAGTACTTGTTTATTCACACCTTTCCTAAATCTATTTGTTCCAGCCTCATTTAATCAGTTCTTGTTCATATAATTACTAAATAAATGCACAGAAACCACTTTGCATTAGCATCGTATGTAGACACAGCTACCATGAGTTTTGAAAAGGGCTCAGTGGTCCAGTGAAATATACGCTATTACAGAAATTTCATTACAGACATGGAGCGCTCTTGTATGAGTAAAACTATCACAGTCCTGATGCATGAAATGAACAGTATCCATTTCATTTCACAGAGCTCATCACTTTGGTCCCTGCACTACAATGCACAGCTTTGAAAGCAACACTCAAAGATTTACAACTTTGTAGAATGGTGACCCCAGCAGTGGAAAGGGATGAAGGCTGTGTATGCTGTAGGTCAGGAAATAATTCCAGAACTTTCTCACTGTACAGACGTCCAAAATTCATACTGTTCATAGATCTCTTTTTTCCAGTCTCATTTAATCAGAATTTGAACCCCATAGCATTTAAACACAAGTTAAATGATCAAACCCATGATGTAAGTGCACATTTAAAAGCTGGCAAAATTAGCTCAGTTAGTTCTAATTTCTGTTACCAGGGTTCCATTTGGGTACCAGAAGGAATAGTTTGATATAAATACTTAGAAAAAAAAGACTTATAAATCAACTAGTGATGTTTCTTCCCTGTCTCATTGTTTGTCATTAACTTCTACAAACTGCTTACCTACGCCTCTGGTCCTGTGTGATGTATAGCTATAATTCTAAGATGAATGACAGAAGAGTAAATGTTAGAAAACATGGAATAAATCATGTAGTCTAGCCTTCTGCTTTTCAATGCACATTACTATACAGCGCTTCGTGATATACAGTGTACATTTTACACTTACTAATACTTTGACCACAGTTGTTTTCATGTTCTGAATGATGTCATACCCACCTCAACTCACTATTTCTGCATATAGCTAGTCTAAATCTTCATACTTAAATAGATAGAAATCACTCTAATCCATGGGCTATATAAACTAGACAGACCAGTTACTGTAATGACCTGCTCTCACATTCTTTCTATATAAACAGGAAGTAAATCCACATTCTATGCATCTTGAATGTGGTAGAAGATCTAGAATCCCAAGTGCAAATCTATTTAAATATGCATCAGAAATTCTGGCCTTTTAAAGAAAACATCACTACTTCTACTGGATATTTTTTCAATGGAATCAATGTTAGTGTCAGGACATCATTGTCTGCTGAACAAGAATATTTGCTGTATTAATAAAAAGGAAGAATTTTCTTCATTTGGTCTTGCTTACGTATGCTAAGTAACTATCTGATTGCTGTGGAATATACCAAGTAAATCAGGCAGAACTCATCTGCTGAATATTTCAGCTGTGTCTTAACATCATGCTGACTACAAGAGACTGGGAAGATCTCAGCTAATTGATGATCCAGCAGCACTAAATGGATTAATAGAAAAGATACATAACTTATGAGAAAAGTTACTTCCTCTTCATATAGCACAAAATTATTGGCAAAGTTATTGTAATATCATCTGACTCATAATATTATTGCAGTAGGTAGAATAGGCACACCTCCCACATTTATTCCTGTGTTATCAGTTACTGCAACTGAGCCACCCAACATTTTTGTACCTGTGTGGGTGGGTGGGTACACGCACATATATTGGGGACATTGTTACTTACATAGTTCATAAGAATGTTGTATGCCTTAATAAGCTGATGTTTTTGAAGCAGTTTGAGCTCTTTTGGTAAAAAATATTATTTTCATGGAGTGGATGACTGACTGAATGAAAAGGAAGAGAAACAAATAGGAGTTACATGTATATTATCCTCTGATGTATACACAGAAAACTGACTTAAATATAAACATGAAAAAGTAAATGCAGTGTGTCAGGTCATGTCAGAGTATGTGGGTAAGGTGGAGGTGTTCTGCAGAGGTCAGAGGGACTAAGATCTTGTTTAGATCACAAGACATGCAATAACACTCTGCAGCCTAAGGGAGGCTGGGTCTGCAGAGTCACAACAGCTCTTGCTCCATGGGGTAACTTGAACAGATTCAAGGCAGAGCTTACCTCTACAATGGATGAAGAATTCAAACCCCTCTTTTTGTCCATTTTAACCAAAGAATTCTAATGTATTAAACAGCATCAGTATAAGGGGAGAACAGGAATTTTCTTGACATTAAACTGTACACCAAGCAGTGTAAAATTCTACCTCCTCTTTTGCTGTCATATATTTTCAGTTTGGCATCATATTGTAAATTCCTTATTTTTAAGTATTAGTTACTAATCCTGATAGTTTAGTAGAGTCTGTTAAACATTTGTTCTAAAACCAGCTTTGGCTATGGACATTTTATTAGGCAGTAGTGTTATAATTCTGTTATAGAATTCACTTCAGGTAGAAACTTAGCACATAAATTCTCATCCCGAGGTGTGTTAGCAACACTTAAAATCAGCTTATGCATTTTAAGTTGTAGAACAGAAATAATAATAGGCAATTTGTGGTTCTTGATGTTACCTGTATTTAAAAGTAGCTTTTATATAAAAGCTAAATTTTTTGCAGGCTGTGATCCAGGTGCCTGGCAGATCATGGCTTAACAAATGACTACTCTGCATGTTAAACTGCTGCTCTTCATAACTGCTATATGATTGGCTTGTGCTCCATAAATACATATGTACTCTAGCATATTTCTTAATGAATATACAAAATTCCATTTAACATGGGATACTATATCAGTAAACTACAGACATGTCATATTATGTATCTCTTTTAAACCAGAACATAGTATTTTATGACTGAAGATAACATTAAAGGCTCTCTTTGGTATGAAGAGACACAACAGACAGCTCTGATTAAAACATTATCAGTTATGTTTATCATCTGTGGATCAAGGGTGAAATCTGAGCTCCAATGGAATCAATGGGGATTTTGCCATTCACTTCAATGGGGCCAGGATTTCACTCCAATTAACTAGTACAACATGCTCAGCTGTTTGAGCATATCTGCTCCAACAGATCATTCCTTAAGAAACTAATCTCATCTAAGCTTATCAGTGATAGCCTTTTAGAACAATAATAGCACCCCATACATTACTGAAGTGACCTAGTTTTTCTTTTTACCTTCTGCAAAAACAAGGAGTTGTATTTATGAAAAATATTAAAATAAAAAACTGTAATAACTGATTTGCACAAAAGTCAGTAGTTACAGCATGTCCCAAACGTACCACAGACTGCTTTTAATTTGTTCTTAAAACTAGTTTTTAAAAGTTAGTATTTATATTAGGTAAAATTAAATAAAGGCATGTTTAGTAGTTCAAATGAATTTACTACCTGTACAAACAAAAATTTGTGAAAAATAAATAATTTCCAAACAAATACCTTTATAGCTAAATATTTCTATACCCCTCTTGACTAATTAAATTAGGTTTATCTATTGGAAGTGAAGATATCAACCCTAACACTGATTATATCCTTAACATGGATTGAGCAGGGTAAACAATGTACTCTATACCTTTTAGAACAAATATGATATGTCTATAATAGTAACCTCATTGTGTAAATACTATTTCATCCTACTTATGAAAAATATTTATTTGCTTGTTAACTAAAAATTATTCTGATATCTTCTGGCAAAGTGTAGAAATGATTCTAGTATTGTGAAATGCTTATTTCTATAAATAAACTGTTAACATAAAGGAAAATAGTGTTCAAATAACTTAGATTTGACAAGCCCATAGACCAGTACATAGTCAATTGCACTCAGTGAGAGAGCTCTCAGAAACCACAACATAATTCAGCAACAGCCATACATAGGATGGATGAATAGGGAAATTACTCTTCAGTGCAAGTACCAAGATACACAAAATAAACTCTACATCTTGCAGCTATTCTCCCGATTCATTTGTGCCTTTGTCTCCTGTGCTTTCAGACAATTGTATCCTAAACCAGGGGTTTTCAACCTGTTTTGGTTGGGGTACCCCCGGTGGCTGGTTGAGAAACAGGGAGTCTCCCCCCGCCCCCCATAGCCAGTTGATAAATGGGTGGGTGGGGTCCCCCAGCGGCCACTCAGTGAGTGAGGGGAGGGGCGGGGGACCCCCGTACAGAGCATGACAGCAAAATCAGAAGTGCTGTCGTTGAAACCAAACTGGAAGTGCCACTGGCTTCTCTGCACCTCTATGGTATACTCCCTGAGGCCTTCCAAAGTACCCCCAGTTGAAACCCCTATCCTAAGCAAATAATGAAATGGTGGGTGTGTGTGTGTGTGGGGGGGGTGTCTTGGACTTACCCAATTTTGTGGCCTGGACAACCAGAAAAGCAGAAATCACTTTTACTACTGTTAAGTAAAGCATTTATGCTCCAGCATAAGCCCTTTTGCAGCTCACATTACATCAAATGATGGCTCAAAGGTGAGGGATGAGAATTACAAATGATAGTATATGTTAATAAATATATCTTGCTGTTTTTTTCATTGGTCCCTCATTTTGGACTTTATGGGTGTGTCCAGACAAGCCCGCACATGCCTCTTGCCATGTCTCAAAACAGTTTGAGACATGGCAAGAGGCATGCTAGGAATAAAAACCCATTCCCCATGCTGGATATTTTCTGCATAGGCTCAGAATTTGATACCTGCATCCAGGTATCAAATTTTGAGCCTGTGAGACAAATATCCAGCACGGAGAACTGTTTTTGTTCCCAGCATGCTTCTTGCTGCGTCTCAAACTGGGGAGATGCAGGTATCAAAAAAAAAACCCTCAGAAAAATAGCAGGGCAGGACACAGTCCAGGACCATGCCCTGAAGCAACTAGAGGCTCAGGTCCTCCAAAAAGATGCTCTGGTAGCCAGCCACAGTGTCTCTATGGCTGCCTGTTGCGAAGCAGGTACATGCAAAGCAGGGTACAGTGCAGGCTGTAGTGACCTGGACCCAGTCTCCATCCCCGGGTAAGTAAGGACTGAGGGTAGGGGGACTGAAGCCAGGGCTGTGTGAGTGCAGGGGACTGGCGGGAGGGGACTGTGAGGGGGTGCTGCTTGGGGCGGGGGGGTCCCCCGCCTGCTGCCCATTTTATCTTAATAAAATGACATAGAATAGCTAAAAGATCAGTACAGCTTCTTGATGCAAATTAAGTTAGATCTTGTTTTGCATAATGTGAAAGTAACACATATTCCAGGATTTTTCTACACTTGCAGAGAAGCAGCTCTGCTGTTGCATTTCACTGAACCACAGGTAATCCTGATTTTTACGTTGATGCCACATGTTTCCTGTCCCCATAACAACTAGAAAATGTATGTCCCTTACAACCTGGAGCCACTCACACAATAACCGCTACTAACGTGTAGCAGACAACTGTCTAGTCTGCATGTGATTATAGTGTTATTTTAACTGGTCTGATCAGATAAAACATGCCACTAAACAGTCCCTTAGAAAAGAAATATATTCATTTTGAAACCAAAATGTATCTTTTCTTTTTCTCCACAAACCAGTCACTATTTCATTTTTATATTCAGAGCTTATTTAGCTCAGAAGTGCTATATCATAGAAGAGAACTGTAATGATGATAATTCAAGGAATATGCTATTAAAGCTACCTGTCCCATATTTGGTAAGATTGTCTGCTTTTTTTAGTCAGGCATTTTACTTACTTGGAATAATTCCATCAGACCAAAGGCCACAACTGAACTCCTTCTGTGACAGGAATTAAGGTAAAACTTCAAAGGGGACTGAGTCAGTGGTTCTCTCTCTGCTTTTTTAAACTCAGGACATCCCTCCTTAGATTCAAGGCACCCACGGATGGATCCAGAATTTTGAAAAGGGGGGTGCAGATGATGAGGTGCATTGTCACATATTTTTCTCCAGTTTAAAATAACCCAGAAGCGTTACTAATATGCTAGGGGCCCCAGGCTGTATTCTTCAGGTTTAGATTGAAGCAAAAAACAAATATCCCTTCCTTGGAATGAATGGAAAAACAATCTGCAGGGGTGCAAACCAGAAGCTTCATGACCAGGAGCAGCTAAAGGACAGCAGAATGGCCAAACAAAGGCTGGCTTCATTGGTGGGACATCAAGACCATCAAAAAGAAGAGAAGGTGGTTCTCATACCCAAGGAATGAAGAGCAGACTGTTTTGCTACTATTTAGCTGGCTTAAAAAAGATATCACTTCTACCCCAAGAGTTTTGTCTGTTCGCAAAGTCAATGCACTCCTTCAGCACTGCCTGAGGGGAAAACACTCCTGCCACTGCCACCCACCTGGTTTGAAACGTTGGGCAGAGCAGGCATGAAAGGGAAGGGTGCAAGCACACCATACCTCCTCCTTCCCACCAGGCAAGCACACCAGTGCAACCTCCTCCTTCCCACCAGGCACTCCTCAGTCAAGGCCAGCTCTAAGCTTTTCTTTCTTCTTCTTTTTACTGTGGACACTTCTAGAGCAATTCTGCTGCCAAGAGCTGAGGGGGACCAGGGCAGGCCAGCTTGCTTGTGACACTGCGGATCCTACAAAGTGATAACTAAAGCCAACCATACTATTTCATGCATTAGAAGGTGCATCGCGAAAAGGGCCAAGGAGGTGATACTTCCCCTCTATGCAACTTTGGTGAGTGTGCAGATTTAGATTAGACATTAGGAAAAAATTCTTTACCTGAGGGTTGCCAAAATCTGGAAGAGGTTTCCAAGGGAGGTGGTGCTCTCCCCTACCATAGTATCATAGTATCTAGGGTCAGAAGGGGCCTAGAGCAGGCCATCTAGTCTGACCCCCCGCCAATGGCAGGAATGAGTGCCAGGGTCACAGGA
>JAGPOW010001296.1:76475339-76529262 GCA_030014935.1 Caiman crocodilus | reverse complement strand
ATTTGGAGGTCCATCTCCTCCCTCTGGTTGGGTGGTCTGTAGCAGACACCCACCATTAAGTCCCTTTCCCCTCATCCTCCTTGCAGCCTGACCCAAATCATTTCCACCTGGTCCTCAGTTGCCCCCAAGTTGACACGATGCAGATAAACGACCCTGGGGGTCTTTCCTACCCATGGCAGGGGGTTGGACTCGATGACCTACCAAGGTCCCTTTGAACCCTAAAAAACTGTGACAAACGAGGGGGTTGCGATTTGGGGCAGGTGCCTGCAGCCCTCACAGCACCGCCAGGGGCTTTCCATGTGGGGTGCCCTGCTCTGCCACCAGCGCAGGAAGCACCAGCCCTGGGCTCCAGGCATTGGCTATGGGGTGCCTCAGGCTTCCCTCTGAGGGAAGGGAAGGGAAGGGGAGCTGGAGGTTGGGGGAATAAAGCAGGTCCCGGCCACCGCTGCTCCTCAGCTGGGTATGACCCGAGCGGAGCCCCCCTGAGCGGCGCGGGGCCGGCCACCGCGAGGCGCCAGCGCCCCTCCCTGCTCCCCGCCTCCGCCTCCCTCCCCCGGCCGGCAGCGCTGGCAGGGCCCCGGCAGCGGGCAAGGCTGAGGGCGGCGTCAGCGGGCGCGCGGGTCGGGTAGCGGCGGCGCCTTAAAGCGGCGCGAGCCGGGATGCGGCGGCAGAGAGCGACGCGCGGGCGGGCGGGAGCTGCACCACGCGCCCCGGCAGCTCCCGAGCCCCAGCCCGAGCCCGACCCGCGCGTAGCCGGGGGATGCGAAGGGCGCCCGGCGCTTGCAGCATCGCACCCGCCCGGCACCATGGACACCTCCCCGGCGGCCGGCGGCGCGCGGCTCCCGCCGCTGCTGCTGCTGCTGCTGCTGCTGTTGGCGCTGGCAGGGGGCCGGCGGCCGCGGGGCTGCCCCGCGCCGTGCCGCTGCGAGGCGGACGGGGCACTGCTGCGGGCGGACTGCTCGGACCGCGGCCTCACGGCGGTGCCCGCCAACCTCAGCGCCTTCACCTCCTACCTGTGAGTGAGCCTCGGCCCCCTCCCCTCCCCTCTCGTCCGAGGAGCATCCGAGCTGCCCCGGGCCGGCTCGGTCCTGCCCGCGGGGGATAACGCGGGCTGGAGGCAGGAGGAGCCCGTCCCGCCGCAGGTGCCCCCGCCAGGTCCCCTCGCCTGGGCTTACTTTGGCCTGATTTGACCCGCTCCGTCTTCCTTTTCCAGCGTGCCCTTGGCTGCGGCTGAGGCTTTTGCCTTCCAGTTCTCGAGTTGGGTTGGGTGTGGAGAAGGGCGAAATCAGAGTGAGAAGCCTTCCCCCTTTTTTAATTTTTTTTAAGCATTAGTTGGTTGCGTGCGTGGTTTTTTTCAATGATTGCTGCAGTAGAGTAGATGTTGCTGAGAGTGTTGTCAGGGGTGTTGCCAGGATGTTGTCAGGGGTCTTTTCTGCTCAGCTTTCGACAGTTGTATACAGCAGAATTCTTCTCCACTTCTTGTTCATTCTCAGCATCTAGCCTGTCATTGCTGGTTCTCAACATGAGCTTTTCTCTCTAGTCCCCCCCACCCCACCGCTTGACATGCATGCTGCAACAGTTGCAGGAGAGACGCTCTCACTGGATTACAAAAACAGAATTCAAAGTAATACAGAGGCTTATTTTCCCTTAGCTTCCCCCTCCCCACCCCCTGGTGCGCACACACACCTTGACATGCTTGCTGCAGTGTTTGCAGGTAAGGCCGTCTTACTGGGATACAAAACAAAATTCAAAGTGACACATTATTCTGAGGTTTATTTTCCCGTAGCTTCCCCCTCTCTACCTTGACATGCTTGCTGCAATGGTTGCAGGTGAGGTAGTTTTACTGGATTACAAAACTGAATTCAAAGTGATACACTATTCTGAGGTTTCTGTTCCCCTGCATACTGTCTTAAAAGAAGAAGAGAAGGGGATACATTCTGATGCGTGTCCACGCATTTAGCACCTAAGCAAAATAGACATGGCTTTCTTTTTTTGACAGATCAAAAAAAAACAAAGCAAAACTTGGAAGCACAAATAAGGTAGAACACATAAGTAGTCACGCTGCAGGGTTACGTCTGAGTACTAAAGGTGCATTGGCAGAACTTAAGTTAGAATAGTTCTGGCAAAAGAAACAATAGGTAACAAGTACACGTGAAATACATGTCTGAGTATTGTTACGTAATGTCCTTATTAAGAAGAAGAATTTTGTTTTAGGCTATTTTTCTATTTAGAGTCAAGTTAGATATTTTTTGGAGTTAGATGTATTTTGAGAGGCACAAATATGCATGTGCGCGAGTGTACGTATGTGTGTGTGATATCTGTATATCCATCTCTGTCTCTCTCACACACACTTATGTAACTGACAGTTTATGATAGAACAGAATTTTTCATGTTTAATGCTGAATAAAGACACAGGCTGGAAGCCATGTAGAAATTTTGCCATAGATTTTTAAAAGCAGCCTGCTAGGGCTTCTAATACAAGAGAAACTTTTTTTTTTAATGCCAACTGTGTGCTTTAAAGCATCTTAGCTGAACTAAGTATTATGAATGAAAACCAGAAATAAAATAGATGGGTAACTTACAATTGTAAAGCATTTAATTTTTTAAGGACCTACTGTTTCTTATTAACTAAAAAGGAGAGACTAACCAAGCCTGATGATACTAAGGCTGGTGCTGTGGACTGCTGCTGTCTTAAAAAAATATTCTTCCAGTAAGCTCTACCTCTAAATTACGAAGAACAATGCTACCCCAGTGCAGCTTTGGCACTTTAAAATTCCTCTTGTCCTGAAGGAAGGGCATGTCTCTTCTTTTCAAGAATTCACTGTTATTCAATGGAAGACAGTTTGAAGGGTGGGAAATCCTTTGCAAGACCAGATGAATTTTAAAGGACCAGGATTACATGTATGTATTAGTTGAGCTTTCTTGTAGAAGTCACTGATGAGAAAGGTTTAAGAACTGCTTAAAAGATCAATACGTGCTCTTAGTTACACTGTCCTTTACCATTTGCACTAGGCTTTTGTAATTTGCTTACTAAAAAAAATATGTAACTATGCGGTGGAGCAGCTTCTACCTTCCCTAAATAAATGTCACATCTCATTTTCTTTAGCTGGATAAGCAATTGCAAATTTTAAAACAGGCACATAAAGGCACCTTTAGCTATAAAGGTGTTTTCCATCCTGCATTTTGTAATCACCATTTAAATGTTTGGTGTCTCTGTTGCAGAACTTTGACTAATTACAACAACAAAAAATAATTTAAAAAGGACAAAGAGTCCAGATCCTCACACTGACTCCTTCTCTAGTGAAACTTGTGTCACTATTGCATCCCCTTTCAGAGCTGGCATTAACCATTATAAGCATTATTGTCTTCTGTAAGGTACAGGGTTTGTTTTGCGGGGTGTTTTTGGTCACATTTATCTCTTCAAGTCTTATCAGAACAGATCATTTAATGGGAGGAGGACAGTAGATTCTTGAGTTGAATCAGAAATTGTATCAAAATTGAAGTGACAGAGGTGTCAAGGTTTTTCAAGCTTTGTTGATATTTGATATACAAGAGTCACGTTAATTTATAATGACATATTTTAGTGAGGGGAAACCCATGCACCCTATGCCACGGTGCTTTTGTAGCATAGTGAAATAACATCTTCTAATGGACCAGCCCCAAACTTCAACATTCCTGTTAACATTCCAAAATAAGGCAATTTCCCTCTCTTAAAAAAAAAGTATGTTTTCTTCATAATTATGTGTTGGTTCCTGTAAGCTCTCTGATTTTTAACAAAATGCACAATATTTTTCTCGTTTACTTCAGGCAAAATAATGTACTAAACGTATGTACACAATTCCTGTTGATGCTAATGTGAATTCCATGTGTTGATGGAGGGCAGCACAGGGCCTCTGTTTCAAGTTAAGAACATGTAACTTCACTATCAGTGGACTACAGCATAAACTAAGAGTAGGATCTGAAAGTCCTTCACACATGGAACTCCCATTAAGTCTCATACCAATCCTGTGAGCTAGTGAACTGTGATTCCCATTTTACAGTGAAATGGAAAACTGAGGCAGAAAGGCCTTGCCCAAGGTTCCTGTGAAAATTTTGACTGAGCCAATAATTAACACCACAACTCCTGATTCCTAATCCTATATCTTTAACTACATTGCCACCCCTCTGTCTCCTAAATAATGGATAATTTAAACAAAACCTGTCCAACTTCAAAAGTTTTACAATATTTAATGTTTTTTAATGTAACAAAAGAGCATGCTTTAATAACTTATATGATAATTTTAAAGATAACTACCATACAGAGTTATAGGAGCACTGCATTACCCATCTCTTTGATAAGAAAAATAACATTATTAGAAGAGCAATCCTACCTAAGAGCCCAAGTCTTGCATTGCTTGCAAACCAAAACAGGCAGTGGATTCAACAATGACATCAAAGCACACCAGGGATGCAGATACAGGCTTCTTGTTTTCATAAATGTTACTATTATTAGACAAAATAGATATACCCATAAATATTGGTAATATCAGTATCTTTCTTGTCACCTTCTCATTTGATTCACATAACTCTGTTAAAACCTATTTTAAATTTTACCTTGTATTCTGAGTAAATTCTAAGTATGCATAAGCCTATATACTCTAGGATTTTGATCCTTGTATTTCTTCTCTGCAATTTCTGTTCATGTGAAAATTATTTTGAAATAAGAGAAAAAAATGAAAACATGTTGCAGGTTCTTTTTGACATGTTTTAGCAAAAAAAATAATATCAATGTTTACAGCATCTTTGAGTTTTATTTTGGGGTTGGGTTTTTTTTGGGGGGGGGGTGTTATAAATGCTAATCTTCTGGTGCTTCTTTCCTTGTGATATGGTACTATAGTCCACTGCATTTCTGTGAAACACAGCAAACTTTTTAGGAGCACCATAAAAAAATAAGAATTTAATGATTAAAGTTTGTGAGGGTTTTTTTTAATATTCCCAGAACCAATTTGAAATGCAAGATTTATATAAAATATAGGTTAGTTGTGTGTTCCTGTAATAGCATGTAACAAAAAAAAAAATTCTAAAAAGAAATACCTTCCCAAAATTTGGTCAGTATTTGTGCAATCTTGTATGCCTCAGAGTTTGAGAGACCCTGTAGGCAATTTCAGTTTATCAAACAGAGAAAATAGTGAAGTAGCCTCTTAGGAGGCTTCTTGTCACTTCCAGATCCATTGGTAGTGTGCAGTGGCCTGTGGCTATTAAAATACTTACTAGAAAATATTTGTGTCCAAATGTACAAACTTTCTAAATCATTCTTGCTCCATATTATTCAAGATTAAATCACATAGCATCTATTTATTCAATTTATAATTGAATAGTTGACCCTCTCCTCAGTGACAGTGGCCTTTATAACAGAGGACCAGATTTTAGATTTAAATTAAGTAAACCAAGATTAGCCTAACTACTTTTTCCGAAAATAATATGATTCACATTCCTTTCCTTCACATAACATTTGCTCACAACATTGAGATATACAAGTATAAACTAAAAGGGCATATAAATTTAGCATTTTAAAGTACAAATAATGCATCCCTAAAAGACATTTTTAGTTTTAAAATATCTATCACATCAAAATTGATCTCATCATTCTTCAGAATGAGGACAAAAATTGATAGAATTGATAGCATTCAAATTACTGCTACATTTTAAACGTGACGGACTGTCACTCTTCTTTATTGAGTACAAAGTGCTAAAGAATAAATCTTTACACTGCTTTCTAAAGAACCTTGTGCTATTCAAGAAAAAGGCACTCACTTCTTTGTAGTGTTTGCTGTGTGGAAATGATACATAAGTTGACAGGAAAAAGGAAACTCTTTAAGCTGACAGAATATAAGTTGCTGGCAGGGTGAAGGCACCTTCAATTTGGTCTGGTATCTGAAGTGCAGAGGACAATTGACCTGGCAGAGGGAGCCCAACTCCAGCTGAGAACGCGTGCACTAGGCTGACCTTCCCAGTCAGCATGCCTGCTGAGATTAGACTTTCCTCAAGTGCTCCCTTGTTAATGCAGTCTTTTCTCCAATGTCATTTGTCTTTCAAATGTTTAAAACTGCTACCAATTTTGCAGCCAAAAGATTTGTACTTTCTTTTTTTTATCTGCTGGCCAAATATTTCTTTATTTGCATGCACTGTTTTCTAAATGCTTTACAGGTCATTTATGTGCTGCTGTTAATACAATTTAAGGGTTTGGGGTTTCTTTTCCTTTTCTTTGTTTTTTCACTCCAGCAGCATTTCATTCTAACCTACAGCAGATCAAATTTTTGCAGTAACATTATTGTAAATAAGGAGTAGCTCTTTGGATCTAAGTACTACAAAGTAGAATTTGGTGTGATATCTTTTACACCATTGAAAATTTAATAAATCATTTTCTGCCATAGAAAAAGTACTACAGCCCTTTCAAACAGAATGACAGCCTCACAACATGCTTACTTCTGTGAGAATTAACACCTCTCTTGCCAAATCCTTAAATTAAGTTTTATATGCTGTTTACAGATAATGCAGGGCTAAACTCAGAGCAGCTCTCCTGGGCAGTGGAAGGAGTTCTGAGCCTTTAGGATTAGAAGAGAATTAAATAGGACTGTTTCATTGGAAAGGGACTAACATTATTAATAAAAGACTTACAAACAGACAGAAAGTTGTTTTCCACCCACTAGTTTCTCTTCATAGTATAAGCTGTATAAGCCAATACATGCACAAGCAAAGCCAGAATATTCAGCAACTTCCACATGTAGTTTGGAGAACTAATTAACTATCACCACACTTTTTCTGTTAGCAACAGACCATCCCTTGATTATACATGTACTAAATAAATGCACAGTAACCATTGCACAGTAGTGTCTTATGTAGATATGCCCAGTGTCAGTCATTTTTACACCCAAGTTAAAATTACCACACCTGAGTTAGGTTTCTAGCTAGAGCTATAAACAGTCTTCAGGGCTGTGAAATAAGACACATCATCAGGAATGGCTAACAGACAGTTAAATTCCAGAAGAAAGGTCAGTTTGAATAGTGAAAAATCAAGACCATTAGAAAGGATAGAGAGTCATTAATAACTGTGGAGTGGAGAGAGATTAGCAAGCACTGAGAAATGATCCTGAGCCATGAAATCAACTGGCTGTCTTGGATCTGCCTGAATAGAGATGTCGTTGCCCCTCCCAGGCATTTGGTTTTAAAGTTTGGATGGAACAGGAATAAAAGGAGAATGCCCCTAAAACGGCATTCCCTCTCCCCCCCACCCCCGATTCACGCCCTGAATGGATATAACTCTCTCTATTATTTAGTTGCTTCCCCCCAAATACCTCCGTCTCACCTTCATCTCATGTTAGGTTGGAAGCCAACTCCTGGGATTCAGGCAAACAACAGTAAATATGACAATTACTTAATAAAAATGAAGTAAATTAAAACTACTTTATTAGAAAAGCAGAGCAGACACGAGACACAAACAATCCTACTAACTACGTGATCATTCAAATTCAGGGTAAAGTTACTCCTTGAAAAGCATGTAATAATTTTACTGCATTGGAAAGTTTCTGTCTGGAAAGGGTTGTATATCCTGGATGGCAGGAAGAGCACATACCAACTGCTGAAGCTTCCTTAGCCTGACGAAGGGTTTTTGAACCCGAAAGCTTGCTTAATAACTATTCTACAGCCATTTGGGTTGGTCTAATAAAAGATATCAAATTCACCCAAGGAACCTTGTCTGCCTTTGAAAGTGCTGAACTTTCAAGGAGTCTTTGCTTTACATCTGCTATTATGTTAGTGTAAAAGGCATTGAAATCGCTTGCTAGCCTCCAGTGAATCTAGATAGGGACCTACTTAAATCACAGTTTCACAATTTTTGCACAAAACATGAAAAATGGCAGTTGCTGCGATCATTGCAAAAAAAAAGGTGTTTTTCATGATTTTGTGCAAATCATCGGACAAAAATACAATTTTACCAGAATACAAAGAAAGAGTAGCAATCCCTGCAGCCATAGAGCACATGATTCGAGAGAGAGCAACTGAGGGGCTGAGCTAGTGATATAGACTCAGTGAAGATGTCAGTTAAGAAAGCGAAAGGTTTTCAGTGCCATCTTCTAAGACAGCGTTTCCCAACCAGTGTGCTGTGGCACAAAAGTATGCCATCAGAAATGAATAGATGTGCCATGGAATTTTGCCATGGCAATGAGCTACGAACAATAGATATGAGGCGGGGGAATGCCTTAACAGGTGTGCCGCAGAAAATTTTTATTAATGTAAGTGTAACCTTGGACTTCGAAACTTTGGGAAACACTTTCTAAGAAGCCTGGTGCAATGCTATAGTCTGAAGATGGGTGATTGGCCCCTCTGCCAATCAGTGGTATGTGTAGGGGGAGTGCTTGCCATGTTAAAACCGTGAAATCAGCTCTGTGTGCTGCAAGAGATCTGCGAAAATCCCTTGTCTTGCTGTGATTTATGTATGATCCCTAGATATAAAATAAGTATAGTTACCTCCTGTTCCTCCTTGTCTGCAGTTTTGGTAAAGGAAGTGTATCAGAGGTTGGAAGGAGCATAAAGGGGGAAGAGAACAGAGTGTGCTCCATTCCTATTCTGAGTTGTTCAACTCTGTTTTGATGATGATGACTAGCTGCTGCTAATTAAATCAGTCCCTAGGCAGAGAATATGGCCCAGGAGGTTCAGAATATGGCATGATTTTTTTCTCAAGAATCCATCTCTTCAGAATACCCTTGGTGGCATCTTTCTGGGCAAGACTATATATTACAGTTAGTTTGAGCTGTTCTACACCCTTACTTGTATATGCTTATTTAGTTTTTTTGCTTCAATATTTGTACATTTAGCTCTTGGAGTATGTCCACAATGCAGTCACTACAGGGGCTACAGCTCCCATAGATATACCAAAGTTAGATCAGATACTGATAGAGAGCATAATGCTCAACACAGGCTAATCAGATGAGTGTTTACCCAGCTTTTTGGGCGGCTACACTGCTAATGGTACCTGGTATGTACCACTGGCTGTTTATACACCGGTATTACATCTAGCTCTCATATGACTATACAAGCTGGAGTGACTACAGTTACAGCAGTGTAGACATATCCTTTAATATATTGTACTAAGCAATACGGAGTGTAAGTTCCTGCAGAATTTTAAATACACGAATGTAGTTACTTGACCCTCTTTAAGTAAGACAAGAGTATTGGTCTGTATGAAAAATGAGATAACAGAACATATGTACTGTTTATAGCATCACCCATAAAAGCATAGTACTGCCATGAGATAAGGTAATTATTTTAATGGCTTTTTCTTTACTGTATCTTTTGATTTTCTATTCTGGCTGTTAAGTGATTGCATAATTTGATCCCAGCACTGCAAACATTTATACACATGCTTAAATTTACTACCAGGGGTTGTTCCATCAAAATCACATATGTAAGTGTTTGTTGATCAGGGTTGTGTACTATTTTTAAAACTTAAATGATGAACTCAGCTGGGTGACTGGAATGGTTTCATTTAAATTATCCTGGACTCATTGTATCATTACCCAGTTTGATGAAATACTGCACGTCATAAATCTTTTCAAAACATTTTAAAAAAATACATTGAAATCTGATGTACCATTTGTATTTAGTTTAAACTGAAGGCTTTTTAAAAAATAGAAAATGCAAATCAACAATTTTGTGGACTAATTGGTTTAAAAGGATTTGACAGCATCTGCTGAATGTTTATAACTGAAATAAAAATGTACATATGTTGGATTCTTATTTCTTAAGACAAAATATTATATTATAATTATCCTTTATTTTAAAATAATTCAAAGTATGCTGGCTGCTTTGCAGTACAAGGTGAAATCTAGATGGCAAATGACACCATTCTTGTATTTTTGGCATGATTTTGGGTTACTGTTTTCTTTACCAAATAACTGAGTCCCTCCTACTTTGCTTACTGGAGAAAAGGTTATCTCTTGATGTCACTTTAGTTGCTTTTTAAATATTATTGATGTCTTCACCTAAGCCTTGCACTTAGAGACACTTGGCTAAGTGGTGGCATAAGTGAATCCAAAAACAGATCATCAGACATAAAGGGCTGTACATGAGGAAGCATAACTTGCACTGATTTAGTATTCAGTGGGCTAGCAGAATAAGTGCATCTATACAATGAGCAGAAGAATAAGACTTCATAGAAAAAAGCAATAGTAAGATAAGAGTCTTCTCTTGCCTAATCATTAATAAGCTTTTCTGAACCTATATACCTTTGGTTAGCTGGATGAGTCTTACATCATCAATAAATATGGCTGATGTGCTATCATGGGAGCTGCAGCCTTTTTACTGGAGGTCTTAGTATAGCCCAGTGAGGTTCTACAAATTGAGCTCAGAATAATGTGTCCTGTTCACATAAACAGAATTCATTTTCATATAATCTTAAGAGGCCAAAGCCTATTTCCCTCCCTCACAAATGTAAGCCTGTTGAAAGTACAGGGCAGGATTTTGTTCCATATCTCCACAAGTTTGTAAATAAGCTACAGAATACAATGCATTCTGTCTTTGAAAGACAAAAAAAGGGAGTGTGATCTGGTGGTTATAAGGCAGAGCTTAGAATTGGGACCTCTGGGTCCTGGAACCGATAGCAGCAGGCTTTATAGACAGGGAAAGTCACTTAATCATGCTTTGTTCTGACTTTACGTATCTTTAAACAGGTTATAATGGTTCTCTGTTCCACAAGTGTGTGGTGAATAAAGATATGGCAGTCATAATATCAAAAATATTTGTTCAAGTGCAGGTAGTAGTGTTATATAATACAGGAACAAAGTTTGAATCCAAGGGAGTTTCTCTCATTTCCAAGGTACAGAACTTTTCATTATATTAACAAGAGGTACCTGCAAGGATTAAGTAGGATTCTGTCTTCAGATGTGCTGTGTTCTCATGGAAACGAGAAATTCATATATGTCTCTGAAATTAATGTTTGGGCTGTTGAGAGGAAAACATAGGAGGGGTTCCATGCTCCTGGTACATCCAAGAGGTATTTACTGCACTGGCACTGAAACAGTTTCTCCAGAAAGGGAATTTGGGAAAGGGGCCAAGGGAGGGGTGTAGATTCCTCTATGACCTGCCAAGGGGCTTCCAGAGTGATTTAAATCCCTTATGGTCCCCACATAAAGCCCACATCATATGGGCTATTCAACAGAAGGGAAAAAAGTGCACTATGGGAAGAGAAAAATATGACTTGGGAATTGATCTGCTTCATGCTAAACTGGAATAAACTGGGATTGTTCCATGGTAGTTTCATCTGGATTCTGACCTTTAGAAGAAGTGGTGCTAATTCTAATCATGGTATACATTGACACCTTTAGTCTACAAGAGGTTGGCTTATGGGACCAGTTATATTAGTATACATCAAAACTCTCAGTGTAGCTTCTGTGGGCAGATATAAGATTTTGAATTAGGGGGTGCAGGTGTTAAAATACATCATTGTGTATAACACAATGCGTATTTTTCTCTGATAAAAAGAAACTAAAGGTTTGATAAACATGCTAGGGGCCTAAGACTATAGTTTTCAGTTTAAGGTCAAACTAAAAACAAATATATCATACATTTTCTATTGAAAAACAGATTAAACTAGGCAAAAATGTTTCTTTAGTCTTATAGTCATTAAAATTAAATATACATCTCTGTCAGATTAATAAAACAAAATCAGACCTCTTGAGCATCTTGACAGTGCATCCAGCACTTACTTCATTGAAAGTTATTTCCACACCTGAGTTAATGTTTCCACACTTAAGTTCTTACCTAGAGGTAAAAATAGTCCGCAGGTCTGTGAAATAGAAGCTATATTACCTGGAAGAACTAAGAGACAGCAGAATTGTAGAAGAAAGAACAGCTTGATTAGTGGAATTTTAATACCATTTAAAAGGTAAGAGGGTCATTAACACTCGTTGTGGAAAGAAGAGTTTAGAAGGAATTGGGTAGATGATAGTGAACCATAAAGCCAAGTGACTCCTTCACGGCTACCTGAATAGAAATGCTACCACCACTGCCAGGCAGCTGGTTTTAAACTATGGATGGACCAGGAATCAAATGGTGGGGCATTCCTGATCCATTCTGGATCTGCACCTAGTAGTTACTATGATGACTGGTAAATAGGGATGTGCGAAACAGGCCATATTTGATTCAGGTTCTGATTCGGCCCCAATCAGGGACAGTGATTCAATTCGTTGATTCAGATCACTGTTCCGATTCGATTCAGCCAAATATGAAGATTCGATGCTGGTTCAGAGAATCACTGACTCAGCCATAGACACAGCTTTAAATGTTTTTTCTACATACCTCGAGGTACCAGGTGTGGCTCCTGAATGCTGTGATGGTGGGGTGGATGGAGCATTCTACAGGAGCGGAAGGGGGCCCCCCACGTGCTCAGGAGCAAACCCAGAAGTGGACCAAAAGTACTTCTGGTCCACTTCCAGTTCTGCTGCTGACCCTGTAGGGGATCACCCCCAACCCCCAGCTCAGTGATTGGCCATGGGGGATCCTGGGTGGCCTCTAGACCCAGAAGGCACTGGTCACTGTGCCGGGGGGGAAGAGGGGCCCCCCCATGCACTCCCTGGTGGACCTAGAAGTGGATCAGAAGTGCTCAACACTGACAAGTGCAAGGTGCTGCACCTGGGGAGGAAGAACCAGTAGCATACCTACAGGCTTGGGAACTTCCTTCTCATCAGTGCAGAGGCAGAAAAGGATCTTGGAATCTTTATTAATGCCAAAATGAACATGGGCTGGCAATCTGGGGATGTGGTCAGGAAGGCCAATCATACCTTGTCATGCATCCACAGATGCATCTCAAGCAGATCCAAGGAGGTGATCTCCCCCTCTATGTACTTCAGGAGGGATGTGGACAACATCAAGAGGGTTCAAAGGAGGACCACTCACATGATCAGGGGTCAGCAGGGCAGGCCCTATGAAGAGAGACTACGAGACCTGAACCTGTTCAGCCTCCACAAGAGAAAGCTGAGAGGGGATCTAGTGGCCTGTTACACACTAGTCAGAGGGGACCAGCGGGCATTGGGAAAGTCCCTGTTCCCCTGAGCACTGCCAAGAGTGACAAAATAATGGTCACAAGCTGGCAGAGGGTAGATTCAGACTAGACATCAGAAGGCGCTACTTCACAGTCAGGGCAGCTAGGATCTGGAACCAACTTCCAAGCAAAGTGGTGCTGGCTCCTACCCTGGAGGTCTTTAAGAGGAGGTTAGACGAACACGTTGCTGGGGTCGTTTGACCCCAGTACTTTTTCCTGCCATGGCAGGGGGTCGGACATGATGATCTGCTCAGGTCCCTTCTGACCCTACCAACTATGAAACACTGCCTAGCATGCTGGGGACCACCTCTGCACTCCCATGGGACACTCCAGCCATCCTACCATCTCAGCATTCACGAGCTGCCTGGTACCTTGAGGAATGGAAGGCTCCTAGTACCTTCCAGTCCATTTGAGGGCCAGAAATGGTTATAAAGCAGACCGACTAACTTCTTCAAGAAGTATAAAATATTTTTGGTAGACAAGATCAGGGGAACATTTTTAGATGAGAAAATAAATTTACATCTTAGGTAGAGAATGCTAGATAAGGAATATGTGTATGTTGGAGGCTTATAACTGGAAATATTTATTAGATTTTCTGGGTGGAATATTTAAAATAAATCTTTAGAGGAATGGTAAGAAAGACCTGAAGCAGTGGTTCTCAATGTTTTTTGTAAACATGGATGGCCAGTCACAACCCAGTGCTCCTCACTCCTGACCCTCTGACCCCCACCCCAGCCCCCAGTGTGTGGGGTAGGAGGGGCCCAAGTAGCCCCTTGTGGGCTGGAACTCTGACAGCCTGCAAGAAAAACCCATGGTTTCCCATGTTTTTCTCTTTTAAAGGAGAATCCATTTTTAAAGTTTTTTTGTGGCCCTTTCATAGATTCTTGCCATCCACTTTTGGGTCACAAACCATGGGTTGAGAAACGCTGACCTAGAGCCAGAATAATTTCTATGTATAACTCCATGGAATTCAGTGGAGAGATGCCAGGACAGACTTTGTTCTTTTTGTGGCTTTCTTTATCCTAAAGGAACTAACTTTGTTCTGTGGAACTAGCATTGCTAAAAATACAGTAACTCAGGGATAGGCAACCTCTGGCATGCATGCCAGTTAATGGCACATGGAGACATTTTCCTCAGCATGCCAGGAGGTGTGCCAAAATGTTTAAAACAATTTTTTTTAAGTTACTGCTCCAGGGTCTCCAGAGCATCGACAGTTCCCAGCACCATGGCAGGCACCATGGGCAGGGTCAGGAGAACAGCACAGATTCAGAGACACTCCCTGTGTTCTGCTGTTCCTGCCCCCCAATATCTATGGTGACACTCAGGGGAACTTGCAAAATCAAAGAAGCTGGTGTGCACCCCACTTATGCCAATTTTGCAGGTTTTCCTGTGCACTCCCACCACTGCTCTCTGCTCCCGCCTGATCAGCAAGGAGACAAAAATTGTGGTTTTAAATATGGTGCGGTCTTTGCCTCTTGGCCAATCAGCAATACACAGTGGGGCTGCCAGGGCCCCTTGGGCAATCAGCGGGGAGCAGCAAAAATGGTGCCATATTTAAAACTGCAGTTTTTGCCTCCTGGCTCATCAGGAGCGAGCGGCAAGCAGCAGGGCCCCTCCCCCCATCAGTGGTGGCCCTTCAGAAGCACAAGGGAACCTTCCAGATTAAAGGAGCTGCTTCACAGCCCACATCCACTGTTAATTTGGTATGTGCAGTGCTAGGGGGAGATTTGGGGAGTACTATAGCCCTCTCAAGCCAAAATTTGCCTTAGCTCCCCTATAGCTACCTCTCCCAGGGCCACCCCTCTCCATTGGGCTGCCACCACCTGCCCCACTCCTGCCCACAGTGCAGCTCCACTAGGAAAAGTTACACTTACCTAACCATCCCTGGAATATTTAAAGGAAAGAAAGAATACCTAACCACAATATAAAAACTAGTTAGCAATATATGCTCTCTCATAGAGCCAAATGTACCAGTTTTGAAGGAGTTAAGTTACTTATCTGCTGTCGCTGTTTGCTTGCCATAGACCATTCTGCCATTGGATTCTTTTAAGGGTGCTACAGGGTGCTGTGCAATATTAGCAGTGTTAGGTTTGCAAGCACCTACACATGATTCGTAAAATAAACCTGGGCCTTCCAAATAGGAATTCATATTGTCATGAGCATTCTGACCCATTCTGAGTTCTTTGCAACAGAAAAATTGCTCCATTTTTTTCTGTAGTGGAAAAATGCGTCAGGTGAAAACTAATACCTGACTCTTTCCAAGGGGTGCCTTGAGTCCAAAAAGAGTGAGAACCACTTCCCTAGACAATCCGCAAATCACTCATTTAAAGAGATCTTAAACATACAGCCCAGTAATCAGTATTCTATTATTTATATCTGCTTGTAAGCTTCTGCCTTAAGGTGGATCCACACAAAGTTTGTGCCCATCTGTGCAAATCACTGGGTTCCTCTACACATACCTATAATTGCACAGCAATAAACTCCAGAGCTTTATTGCTGCTGGGCACGTGTCTACATGTACACCTGGAATCGCAGCATGTTGAGCCAGGGCAGAGCAGCCTGGGCTGGCAGGGGGCTTTCTGGGGGTCGGTCTGCCAGACCAGGGTTGCTCCCCCTGGCTCACTGTGCTGCAGAGGGGCTGACTGGGGCACGAGGGTGATTCACTGAAGGGTAGCTAGTAGACAGCCTTCACACTGAAGCACCTTTGTGCCCCAGCCAGCTGGGGCAGTGTCTGCACATTGTGCTGCTGCAGAGGTTTTTTTTACTCCACAGTAGGATAGTACTTGTACATACAAGTCATTACAAGCACTATCCTGCTGCAGAGTAAATTAGTTTGCTCCAGCCTCATAAAGGCAGATGTGTAGATGCTGAGACATTTACTGTAAATCAACTAGTCAACTACACAGTAAACATTTTGTGTAGATGCACCCACTGAAGAGGTGGTGGTTTTTGTTGAAGTGACTTTTTGTTGGTACTAACTGAAAATGACAGTAGATTTTTTTTAATGACATGTAAATACCATGGTAATAGGTGTCTTACACAGAGAGATCCATCAAGCCAAAAAATAAAGTTAAATCACATTTCTCTACATGTTACTGGCTTGGCTTGGCTATCTTGCTTCCATGTCTAACTACAGTCAATCTGTGCAGACGTGAAGCCAGATGTGGTCTGTTTTCTACATTTATTGTTGATCATAGATATATCTTAGTCTTTCTGTTTTTATTTTCTTGCATGTTTGGCTCTAGGGTACTGTTATAAAGACAAGGTGTTTGTAATATACAGATGCATTGAAGGTATTGTGCACTGTCGTAACTATGCAAGGTATAGCAGCTAGTAAAATGTTCTCAACATGCAGGTAATTTTAATATATTCTGATAGGGGACTGTAGAAACGAAACATAGGTCTGTTTACATCCTGCTATTGTGAAGAGTACAGTATCTATACTCCACTGAGGGGGGAATTGAGCTCCTGATGTGTTGTAATTTTATCACAAAAGTTTTAGCTGGGACATCATTTGTTTGTCATGGGGAAAATTAGTCACTGTTTATTCAAAATCATTCTGACTTGTTTTTCATAGTTGGTGAATGAATAATTGCCTAATCCATGATAAAAGTAATTTTAAATATTCAATAAAAATTGGAATGACCTCAAAATAGACAGCTCATGCATTCACATATTGTGTGTGCACTTTGGCATTTTGAATAAAACATGTTCACTAATGTAAATTAAATCCATTAAGTGTTATGTTGATGGTCGTGTGTTGGTTATAGGGTACATAGAAACCATGAGAGAAATAACAAGTATGAGTTTAGGAACAACAATCTTTTCAAAGCATTGTAGCTCTGTCTCTCACCTGTTATATCACCATTTACAATTCAAATACGTGGGACATCTGGGCTATAACAGGAGGATATCAAATTATGTATGGAATATAGCTAATCCATACACCTCTCTTTTTAGAATAGCAGGTTGCTCTTTATTCTGAAGGATTTCAGAAGCAATAGAAGCTTTTGACAAACTAACATTTATTTCTGAGCCTAAATGCTACTCTATCTAGCATGCTCAACACAATAGATAAAGGCTTTAAATGTTTATGTGTCTTGAGCTGACACTCTTTAACATAAAATCCTTAGAACAGAACAGTCCAACAAAGTAACTGACATGCTGGTATACAATCTAACTCCATGCAGCTGTGTATCTGTTAGTCAAACTAAAATCTTCAAACAGCATGACAGCCCAACTACTGAATCAGTCCACTTCTGTCCAGTTAGAGCAAGCACACTGCTACCATGCACTGACTAAAAATAGTCCTACATGCACCCTAGGAATGCATGGCTCAAGACCATGAATGCTGAGCTGAAAGAAAGAACCCAAGGCAGCACCAGGTGTGGAGAATGACATAGAACTAAGATACCTGGACATTTTCCTTTGTGTTCCATGACTCCCTTATTGATGAAGACGAAATGTGCAGTGAAATTTTTCAGCGGTTAGAGAAGGAGACGAACATTAGGGCTGTGCGAAACAGCTGTGTTTCAATTCAGTTTCAGATTTGGCCATTTTGGAGGATAGCAATTCATTTTGGTGTTTCGGATCACTGCCCTGTTTCCACCAAATCTCTTCCAAATCTGTTTCAAAGCCCATCCAGGAGGAGCTTGGAGCCGGGGTCTGCAGGGCCCCAGTGTGGAGCAGGATGAGGTCGTGGGTGGCTCATCCGGGGGAGGGGAGAGTCACTGCCCTCCGTGCAGGTGAGGAGACCCCTGTTCAGATCTGTGATCCCTGGTCATGCCAGGACAGGGGAGCAGTGCAGAGTGGTGAGCAAACCTGCTGGTCCCTGCCATGCAACTCGGCCTATGCACACGCTCATTGGTGTTTTAATTAGGATGCATTGAAGCAGACTCAATTCTAATTAGATCACTACAGCATCATGTGTATTAAGTTCCTGTGCATTTAAGAATGGCTGTGCGGTACTTTATAAAAAGCTCATTTGATAAGGTTTAGTTAAAATGTCCTGTGGCCATTTTTAAACACATGAGGGCTTAATACATGTGATGCTGCAGCATTTTAATTAGAGTGGCTGCCTGGGAACCACTCTAATTAATCCCCCTCTCCTCCTCATCACCACCTCCAAGCACACATATAGGCAGCCTGGAATTTCACAAACCTCAAATGATTATTTTGCTGTTGAATATATATGAATTGAATAAACGTTTTATCAGTATAACACATTATTACATATATGTTTTTCTTTCTTAGTTAAAAAACCTGCCTAGAAACATACAAACTTTGATAGCATAGCCAGTCATCTCTCAGCAAATTTTCTGATAAATTAAACTGGTCATGGAGGTATCAACATGAAACAGGTACTATATTAATGAAATACCTTTCTCAATCACTTGGGATTAACAGAAATATATCAGAATAAATAATACAACAACATAGATAAAAATCAGGAATTGTATTTTAAATGTTAATTAAAAAAATTATGTTAGTCTCATTTCAGACTACTTGATGCAATAAAGTTATATAACTTTGATTTCTTGTAAAATTTGAAATCTAAAACATTTAACAACCAAGGTAAATAGGAAGGACCATGCTCTGTTGGTTCAAAAGCAAATGATAGTTTTAATATTGGTCAATATTCTGAAATTGCTAAGAAGTTGGTAAATATAAGAAAAAAAAATTCTAGAAGTAAGGAATGGGGGGGAGGGGTTCCCCAGAAGTGTGGGGGTTCCCCAGTTCTGGTCCGCTTCCAGATCCAGTGGGGAGTGCACAGGGAAGCCCCCCACACTTCTGTGGGATACTCCCTGTGCCCCAGCATCGCAGCATTCACAAGCCATGCTAGTACCTTGAGGTATGTAGAAAAAAATATTTAAAGCTGTGTCTATGTCCAAATCACTGATTCTCCAAATCGGCATCAAATCTTCAGCCTTGGATTCAGCTGAATCGAATCAGGGACAGCAATCTGAATCAATGAATCAAATCACTGTCCCTGATACAGGCCAAATCTAAATCAAATAGGACCCGCTTTGCACACCCCTACTAGACAACCCAAAGCAGCTGAATTTAGCTATTCTCACACATGCCAATCTTGGAAATATGCTAGTTAGGCTGCTTTGGTATCATTTCCAGCACCCACTCACAAGCACCCCACAAACCAAGATCTCAAACGTGGCTGTAGAGAAATGCCCTAGAGCAGGGGTGCCAAGATACAGCCTGCGGACCAGAACCAAACCATGGATCAACCTGCATGCCACATGTGGTACTCGCTGCCTCTGGCTCTGGACCAGTTCCAGCACAGGCTGCATGCAGCATGCAGGGCTGTTCTGGGGCATACGCTGCATGAGCTGCTCAAATTGAAGCTGTGCAGCATCCTGGCTCCAGTCTGTAGGGCTGGCCTGTGGGTCCAGTCCAGCCCATGGACTAACCCCATGCCCCTCACCCAACCTGCAGGGCTAGGTGAGTTTGTCACCCCTGCCCTGCATCTTCACCAATGTGTTCCCAGAGTTAGAACCTGTGAATGGGGTACAGGTACCACTACTATAAATGCCCAGTCAGATGATACCATGTGTTTTGAACTTGAAGACTGTTGATTCAAGTGTATCTGCTGGTTCAGACTGTCAGGATAGAACCATGGGGTAGTGGTAGTTTCATAGAGAGCTAGGGCAGGTAGCCAGATTGCTTGATCAGAAATGAATCAAGTGGCCTTCTCAGTTCTGGATCTGAGCTATTTGCCTAACAAACCTTGTATCTTTGAGCACAAGTTATGAAGCCTCAGATACCTTTGAAAAGTAGGAGTGGAATATTCAAAAACCACTCAGCTTTGGCTCTGTTGTGCTCCTGTTGAAACCAACGACAAGACTCCCACTGCCTTTACTGCAATACAGTTAGACTGAACATTTTTAGGAAAATCCCACCATACATGTTTACAATAGGAGCACAGTCAATGCCAATGGACTTTAGAATTTCTGCAAAACCTACAGAATTAAACTAAAAAATACTCTGTGCACTTGACTTGGGTCTTAAGGGCTCAAATTCTCTTAGCAGGTAACTGCAAATTTTCTACCTAGCACTATAAAAATAATCCCATTATATAATCATGAATCAAATTGTTGCACACATGAATCAAAAAAATGTGGAGTTTATATACTAAAACATTTTGAATTACAATTAAGTTGTTTTTTTTTAACTGAAAAAAACAGTTCTTCCTCCTTATAATACCACATGTTAAAAACATTTTGTCCATTTAATGGCAAGCTTCCCACCAAAATTATTCATTGTCCACAGACCACACAAGAATATTTTTATAAAGAAGTGGTTATCAAATGGGCTTTTATTTGAAAGTGTCACATAGATAATAATGGAACTGCTAACATGAGTCAATAATATACAATTCTGAATACAAGAACAAAGTATTTTCTAAGATTAAGTATTTTATCAGTATTTCATGCAGTAACATATGCTTGCCATCTTAAGTATTAGATTTTCATTTTTTTTTTTACATTAAAATACTGTTATGATACTACAACAGAAATACAAGTTATGGCAAGTATGTGCAGCAGCCAATTTAAAACATATTTACTCATTAAAGCTTATTTCATGTATGGAAAGACATAGTCCATACAGAAAACCTCACAGTAAAATTGGTTGTGTGTTTGTTTTGGGTTGTTTTGTTTTAATGAAGCTTAATTCTGGCACTCAACATGCATACCTGATTTACTCTAAAGTCAAAGGGAACCAAAAGTGCATTGAAAAGCAGAATCTGGATCTAAGATTTTCTGTAGCACTTAAATATATTTTTATGTTTGAAATTGACCAAAATAAGTTTTTAGTAGATTCAATAATACCTTAAACATTAACTAAGGAAAAAATTGCATAGAATGTTTTGTGTGATTTTTAAACATTCTTCCATTATTCTTACCTCCATTTTAAAATGTATACTAACTACTAATTTTGAGGCATTGAGTAGGAATTATGTTGATTAAATACATTATATTATTAGAACCACATCCCCTGAAATATTTTGTTTTTCCCTCATTTGCTCTAGGTGGATGATAGATTTCAATGATAGATGCCATTATTTATGTGCTGTGCTATGGTGTTTTGCATGATATGAATGCCTGTTACAGGGAACAATGTTTTACTATCCTTTTGACTAGCAATTATACTGGAACTTCTCTCTTAAAACCTAAACACAGTATAAATTCCTATTTTAATAATATGTTTTTATAACATACAATGCTTTATATATATCTCATAGCTTTATATCCCATATTTAGTTTTTAAAATGAGCAGTTTTTACTTTCTGTATTAAGTGATACTTAAATGACTATTTGTTTTACAGTTTAGAAAACTCTGCAGGTAGCCTTAGAAACCCATTCAGTTCATTAACATTAAATCAACAACCAGATCTTCTTTCTGCCTTTCTCTGGCAGGATTAATGGATTTTGGCATGATTTGTGCATCTAGCAGTAAAAGCTCTTGCTGGGAAAGCTAGCAAGCTTGACTAATTCCCAACAGTGCTAACTTCATAAACTTATTTTAAGCTTTTAACTTCAACTGAAGATTAAAGGTAATGACTTCATGCTGTTACCTTTGAATGTATGATACTCTAATACGATTATACTTAGGTATAAATAAAATAGCAAATATACATTATATATCATATATGTATAACTATGAATGTGCAAACTAATATTTTATTCTAGGTGGCTATTTTTACTTTCATTTAAACTAAGATTCCACAAAAGTGTAATTTAAGCAACATTTTATACTCAAATGCCTACTAATGCCTGTTCACATATTTGACAGATTATGTAGATAGGTGCAGATTATTTCAGGATAATTTAAATTTTAATGGACACTGTGAACTACTGTTTTTTTGGAGGAGGAGGATGGGGAAGAAACTGGGCTGTTCAGGAAGAACAATTTTCACCTGTAAACCATTCCATTTCTTAAGGGGGTTTTCACCTTTTCAGGCAGTCTTAAAATCAGTATTGAGAAAAGCCCACAGAAAAGAGAAAAGGGAGGAAAAAATATTTTCAGCCTGTCTGACAAGACTACATAAAAATCTCATGATCAAAGGGTCTTAAGTACACGTTACTGGTGTGACAAACAACATTTTTGTCCCTTTATTAGATTTATTTTTCTTCTGAAAACTGCAGTAGCCAGTGTATGGCATGTGAAAGAAAGCTGGCAGGGTTGTATTCTTTGATTCCTAATTAACACCTTCAGTCTCAAAAGAGAACTAGCAGAAATACCATAAAATGTTGCAGCTGCATTGTTATTCCGCTTGGTTGGTTTGTTAAAAGTCGGCTGGGCACTGGCAGCTGCAATAAAAGAAAAGCTCAATGGATGTTTTGTATTGTGCCCACTGAAGTGAAAGAAGGCAACCATTTTATTTTCAAATGGCCAGCTGCATAGTGATGTTTAAATGGAGCTAAATGTAAGATTTACTGTTAATTTATAGTAATTGATTATAAATAAAGTGATAGTATAGCTTAGCTTTCATCTTTTGTAGCCATAGGACACAAATATTAGAGAAATGAATTATGAGGCACAAGTAAATAATTTTGAAGTTCTCTGGTGATAGAAAATGTTGCTCATAGAACTATGTAACCAGGAACAGTATTCTATATTAAAAATCAAAAGAATACCTTGGAAGCAGTTAACCAAGTCTTTCTTTAGAATGCACTGTTTATGCTAGGAGAGGTGAAGGTGTAGGTTTCCTTACTGGATGATCAAACCAAAACCCAGAATTTTTATACTGGGATCAGAACCAAAAAAAATTTTGCATGGAGAGCATGGAGTTGTATTTTGCTTAGAGTTGTAGAATAAAGGAGGCATTTAACTTTAGTCAGATAAATCTCACTCTCATTCAAAAAATGCAATTAAGGAAATATGTAAATCTAGATGTTTCATCAAATGCTAGCTAAAGGGTTACCAGTTCTTTTCCTGCACAATGACTGAACTAAAGAACTTTAGTGTCTGTGTAAGAACCATTGTCCCAGCCCCAGAGCCTGTTGGAAACAGAGTCCAGACTGGCCGTGGGAAATACCTACATATTTGACACAGGCCCTGTTTCTGAGAGAAAAGGGGGTGGAATAGAAAGTATGGAGATTTTACTGTTGCATTCTAATCAGCCATGATCTGCCTAATTTGCTTTGATCAAGAAGATAAACTAATTTTCCTATAGGTTGGATAAAAGTAATTAGCAATCCAATGCTTTCCAGTTTTTGAAAAGGAGAGCAGAAATTGTAATGGTGGGAGCAAAGTACATCTTTTTTGGCTCATCTGAGAGCATTGTTAGTTGAAAATAGGATGGTGACATAGAAGAGAGCCTTGACTAAAGGTAGTTTCATAGGCTGGACTGCCACTGTAGAGCATGATCTACAATGCTCTGCAACAAAAGCAAAGTTCCTGAAGAGTAATTTATCATCTGTGTTACTTTTTTTTTAGATTATGTTCTGTTTTACTTTAAAAATACCTCCAAAATGACATGGAAACATTGAATTACAATTAGGAAAATTAAACAAGTCATCTTTCATTACAACTTTCTTTGGATAATCAGTTTGTTTATTGAAGTCTGGATCCACCACTATCAACGCTTCATAAAGTTCTGCTTCTGGACATAGCCCATCACTGTTAGAGATCACTAACTTGTGGTTCTGTAACTTAATAGCTGCACAATGAACTGAATAGTAGTCTGACTTCAAACATCTTGTGACGTGAAGCCTCACGTATACCTGGTGAGAACTATTATTTCCCTTTGGTCTCACCCATCCCTACACTTCACTAACAGGGTTTGTCTGAGAGCTTCTAAAGCACAAAAAAAGTCATGATAAATTCATTAAATTGTAGACATGCAATAAACTTAGGACACAATATTGCAACTCTTTCTCATACAAATAAATCTCACATAAATCATCCCATTTCAGTTACTGACTAGGACCATGTAAAGACTAACAAAAGTCAGTGTTGCAGGATCAATCCCCTATTTTTTTTAAAGCTCCTCATTAAAAATAGAAATATGTCTGACATAACATACCTATAATCCTAATCAGTTTAAGCAGCTTTAGAATTTGCCTTTTAAGGATATTTGTTCCTGTTGGTTTTGAGGTTTGGTCACAGCTGACCATTAGCTGTCCACAGCTGTCACCCAAGTATATGTTCATCATCAAAGCAATCAAGTCCCATAATATTTAGTGCACCACAGAGGAAGTTACCATTATGACTGTAGAGATGATATGTTATAGGCAAGACACTGGAGTTAATTAGCTGTAGCACTAGCCTGAAACCCAGGAGACCTTGCTTTTAATTCCATAAATCTGTGGTTCTCAACCTTTTTAGGCTCAGGACACCTCTTAGCAGGCCATGAAAAAAAACTAATGGAGCAATTCTTCTGTTAGAAAGAACTCAGAAAGACCGCAACAGATCAGAATATTTTTTCACAGTATGAATTCCTGTTTGAAGCTCTGCGTTTAGCTTGTGAATCATGTTTGCACACCTAACAGTTCTAATATTGTATGGCACCCTTGAAAGGATCTCAAAGCACAGATCTAGAAACTACCCTCTCCTCAGTTGTATTTCACCTCCTACCCTTTGTCTATTTAGACTGTAAGGTTTTTGGAAGTGGGAGTCTTTTTATTGTATTGTTAAAATGTTTAACAAGTATATAACCCCTACTCTCAATATATTTATTCTCACTATACAATGATTGAAAAGCATTTTACAAACCGATTTACCAATAATAAGTAAAATAAGTAAAATCAAAGATCTTGTAGCAACCATGTTGTACAGAAACTCTAAAAGATCTCCATAGCCAAACACAGAGAATTGTAGGCAGGCAGGCAGACTATAAACAGTATCCTTATTGGAATTTCCCTGGGACGCAGGTTTAACATTGCTATTCTTTTGAAAAAGGTCATGAGAACTTTGAATAGAAATTTATGCTCCCTGAAAAACAGCCTATCTAATAGCACTCTACCCTCTGAGTTAGTACAGTGAGGGGAAAAAATCAACATGAGCTGAACCAGTATCATGGCTTACATCACCATAGTTTCTCTTTGAAGTCACGTGGAATTGTTATAAATGTTATCAGGAGTTTTGTAAAGTTAGATCTTTTTCCTCATTTATTTGGGGAAGGCAGGGTGTGGGGGAGAGGAGAGGGAAGGAGGAGTCACCATTGCTGTTAAAGAGTCTGTTTTACTCCCTTTGAAATCAATGGAAGTCTGGTAGATGCCTTCAACAGGAGTATGGTTGTAGCCATAATGGTCCAGGAAATGTATGAGAAGCAAGGGTTTTTTTTGTGATACCTTTTGTTGGACTGTTACAGGACTGGCACTGAGGGTAGCCATGACAATCCCTGGTGGCCACCTTAACCCTCCTTTGCTTGCCCACACTGGCCACTTGGGGTCTCAGCCTGCCATCTCATCTGCTACACCTTGATGTACAATACAACTGAGGAGGTTGTCCTCAGAGGTTAATGAGCTCATCTAGTCCTGCTCTTCCTCAAGCTCACCTCTCTGCCCTAAACGGGACTCCTCCAAATTGGTCCACTGGACTTGAGGCTCCAACTCCACTGCATAGTCTCTCTTCCCAGGATTCCAACCCCACTGCACACAGTCTCTTTCCAGGCCTTGTCAGCCCCAATGGTCTTAATTGCCTTTATAGCTACAGTGATGGTCTCCATCTGCCCCCATAGCTAGCCACACCCATGCCTCATACATATCAGTTTGTTTTCTTATATATTGAGCCATCAGACCTTGTCCTCATGTATACCAGGCCCCCTAGCACAATGCCCTGGCCCACCAGTTCCCTGACTGGACCATTCTCTCCCCCTCAGACTGGATGCCTGTTCCTGTCTCTTTCGGGCGACTATATTCAGCCTCTAACTGCTTGGCTTTAGCTCTACACAGCCCACTGTGTCCCAGACCCTTTTAGGGCTTTCTGTGTGGGCTTTAGCTTCCTTTACTGCAGAATGCCTTCCAGCACACCATGCCTCTACACCCAACCCCATAGCCACCACCCAAACCTCTCTGGGTCCCTGCAAACTCCTACCTTGCATCTGCTGGCTCCTTGCAGTTTCCCCAGGTGTCTTTGTTGCCTGGTTCTCTACTCTAGCAGCCCAATATAGTAGTAGTTCTGCCTTCAGCAGGAGATCAGGATCAGATTAAGCCCTCTGACTCAGGAACCAGGTTTCCAGTATGCTGGGCTCCACTTCTTCGGTTACATGGCCTCCACCTTGTCCAGGGGGTTCTAATCATACCAGTAGTCAGCTTGCTGTCATCTTCTTCACTCTGCTGTCAGGTGGTGCAGCTTAAGCCACAAAGCAGCAGTTTCTGTCCTCTTACCCTTCCTGGAGCCCTATCTGCCTGTGTCCATGTAGCTAGCTCTCGAGCCATCCCCAACTGCACTTCAACTCCTGTCTGTAGAGCCCTCAGCTGCTTATTTTTTTGCAACTGGCCCTTTCTCAGCTGCCTTCCTGATTGCAGCCCTCTGATGAAGATTTCCTGTTCTCCAAGTTGTAGGGTGTTAGGGGACCTTGGTACATGGTTCTACTATATCTCTTCCAACTATACCGTTGGTCTAGTAAATGTTATCACAAAAAATAATAAATTGATAAACCCCTCAACAGTAGTAGCATCTGTCCCAAAGAAAGAGGGAGATTGTGTTCAGAAAATAATTACACTGCGAAAAGGGGCAGATCTGGGGGGATGGACTGGGGAGATGGTCACAGTGGAGCTGATGCACTCTCCCTTTGATTCTTCAATGTACTGTCAATAGCAATAAGTAGGGACCTGCCTTGAGGCATCTGACCAGATTGAGGCATCTGCCCCCTGATTTCATGGTCTGAGTGCAGCACCGATCACCATTTTCCCAGTGGAATACAGCAGCTCCCTTCCCACACTCCTGTCTCTGATTGGCCAAGATGTCCTGAAAGTCCTGTTCCTCTCCAGAGATGGCCATCTGTTAACCTCCAGGGAGAGGTGAGACTTCTGGGGCCCCTCAGCCAATCAGAGGCATGGGGGGGCGGGTTGTCATACTCCACCATGAAAATTGTCCCCCCTTCTGTGCCTTGTTTTTTTATGACTTTGTCTTAAGCCTAAGTTGATGGTGTGTATTGCATAAGTTGGTGATTTAATGAAAGGTTGTCAAACTCATCTGGCCTTGTGGGGTGGATGAAGACTGCATGGTTGGTCTGTGGGTTGAATCAGGCCCACAGACTGGCCTATGTGCCAGATCCAGCACACATGAGCCAGTCTGGAGCACATACACCATGCAGGGCTAGTCTTGGGTGTAAGCTGCATGTAGCACTCATGCCTGACCAGCCCTGCACACCGGATGTAGCATGCAGGGCCAGTCCATGAGCCCCAGATCCACCATGTAGAGCTGGTCTGATGCAGGCATCACATATAGCACATGCCCCAGACTGACCCTGCCTACTGCACACAGTGCATGCCAGCCTCAGCACAGGGCTCATGAGACACCCGCACCAGGCCAACCCTGTGTGCTGGATCTGGAATAGGTGGCCAGTCTATGAGCCCAGTATGACCAGGCTCATATCCAGCATTCAGGATCAGTACAGCATGTGTGTTGCATGAAGTACATAGCCCAGCCCAGCCTGGCCCCACACTGTGTGCAACCTATGCCAGACAGACACCATATACAGTGCATAGGGCTGAGGCCAGCTCATGCTCCATGCAGCATGCCAATCAGAGACCCACAGGCAACATTCTGAACCAGACAATAGGGCTTTGGCCTGTGGATCGTGTCACTGACCCCACTGATTTATGTTTGTTCATGGACTCAAGTACATTGGAATAGAATCAGACATAGACATCTTGGATACATACAAATGTTCTCTGTACCCAGTCTACTTTTAAGTGGCTCTAAGCTGCCTAGACTAGACCAGGAGTAGCATGTGCAGGCATTCACCATTGTTGGGAGTGATGCAGGCAGCCCAAGATAAGTTATTCAGGGTGAGGGACTGCTGGCAGGTTTGCAGAAGTAAGAGGTAGTGGGTCCAGGGGGTATTTGGTGGGTCTTGGGGGAAGAGACAGGACTGGCAGGTCTGCAGGAGAGGCCTGTCTTTGCCCAGTTCGGGAGGGATCAGAGGGCTAAGAATAGCCTAGTCAGAGTCAGGGGAATAGAAACATCACAGCTGTGGGGCTGAGGCTAGTGGTTAGGCTTTCCTGCCTTGGTGCTGTACTGTGAATGCATGCAGGTGTTCACTAGATCAAGTTAGCCCTTTCTCAATCTAAGTTAGTTTGTTTCCTGAGATGAACTAACTTATATGAGGTGCACCATTTTTTGGCTAACTTAAACCCTGAGGACACTTGCACAAGTAGGCATTTAAATCGATCTAACCCTGGTTAGGTCAATCAAAATGTAATGTTTGTGCTTACTCCTAAACAGTGTAATAGGACCTGGCTTTCTGTGTTTGTGTTGTAAATAGCAGATAGGAATAAAACAGATTTGTAAGGAACAGATTGCCTTTCAAAGTCAAATAAGAATAAGGATAGTATTCATTATTTGTATTTTGGTTATATTGCAGCCCAAAAACCCTAATCAGGACTGGGATCCCATTGTGCTAGGAACTATTAAAACACAGAAATAAACTGTACACAGAGAAGCTTTCCCAGCAATGACAGATAAATGGGAAAATCATTTGATAATATGGATAGAGAGAAAAGGAGCATATATTCTCTCTCATAGATACCCTATTCAAAAAGAGCATCTTTAAAGTACTGCTAAAATTTGCTGAATTAATTTCCCCACCTAGCAAGACATTTTAAATAGCATTAACACTAGAGAATTAGTTGCAATGCAATTTTGCCATCAAACAGGAGGAGATAGCTTCTCTAGCTGTGTTTTCCATCTCCTAAAATACAGAGTTTTGAGGTTTATGACGCACCATATTTTACATGCATTTACACCCATATTAAGTAAGCTCTTTGTATTAGTTTGCATGTAATAGCAAAGTCAAAGGGAATTAAAGTTGTCAGAAGGAAAAAATGAAGGAAAAGAAAGTAAGGAAAAGATGAACTAATTGCTGAGGTGCCACAGATGTGTTAAACCTGGGTTTATCATTTGTGTAAATGAAGGAGGCAATATGACGTATTGGATAGAGCACTGGACTAGAGATCTGGGTTCTTTATCTACCTTCATCACTCATTTTGCTGCATGTCCATCAACAAATCACTTCACTTCCTATTTCTCAGTCTCTATCTGTTAAAATGAAGATAATAATACTTATCTCTTTTGTAAAGTGTTTTGAGATCTATGGAATAAATGTACTCTACAGAGCTAAGTATTATCAAAGAAGATTTGACTAATACATAATTACTTTGTGCCAGATAGCACACTCCTGAGCCTCTGAGAAGGGAAGGAAATCCTCTCTCAAGTTTTTTTTCCAATGGATTCCATTATGAAGATTAAGCTCCTCCTGCCCCAAGCACTTTCTGGATGCGTCTACATGAGATTCTTTACTGCAGACTAATTTGCTGCACAGTAAAGTGTCACTATCTACACATGCACAGCAATTAGGGCTCAGTAGACTAATTTACTGTGCTACCAGATAGTCCCAGAAGATACAAGTGGATACAGCAATGCAGTAAATTACTGTGCTTAAATGTATATATAGATGGTGATGCCGGGGTTACTTTACTGTGGCTCAAATTGAGCCAGAGTATATTCAGTCATATTAATTGCACATTTAAAGGAGGAAACAACTATTCTCTCTCACAACTTTGAGCAAAATCTGTTTTTTACTATATTCCCATTGGACTTGGGGTAAAAATAGATGTGACCTGTTGGTATTCAGAACCTGCATCTCCAGACCTGAGAGAAATACTAAGAGACCTTTCATATTAGCTTTCCAAACCTGTATATTTTCTTCAAAGAAACAAAGAACTAAAAGGATTTGTGTCTTTCCTTCAATAACAAACCATCAGCCCTATTAATGAAAGTTTCCATTTAGTCTTAACCTCCTTCCAGTCAAGCCTAATTTTAATGAAGAAGCTCTAAGGTTTTATATTGAATTTAATTCATCTACCACTACCACATCTAGCTTCCCACAAAAAAATCTACAGTGTTAAGTCTCACAACCCCACTGTGACAGTTTTAATGCTAGAGCCCATGGCAATGTCAGGAAAAAAATGTAAGGGTATGTCTACAATATGCTGTGTTACATAAAAATAAATGAGGTACTTGGGTACTGGGAGCAAGTATAGCTACTTTAAGGTGGTGTTCCTACTGAGGATCACTCAGCTATACTCAGCATAAGAGCTCATATGTCTCTTCATAGCAGTGTAGTGTCCTAAGAATCAGGACTTTTTGCTTAGGAGCTCTAGGCTGCTTGTATACACCATGGGGGTTTACTTCGGTTTAATTCTCCCTAAATTGAAGCAGTGGGTTTTTAAAGACACCATTTCCAGTTAGGGTGAAGTAAACCCCCATGAGTGTACACAACAGTTGGGCCTTTTCCCTACCTGCCTCTCTGGCAGCTGGGGGTGGGGAGTTGACGGTGAGCCAAGCAGTCCTTGAGCTGTGGGGGGAGGAGGGAGGTGCTTCCCTCTGCAGCAGTGGCAGACCCCCAGACAGCATCCTCCCACAGGCACCTGGCACAGGTGGTCCCAGGGGGTACCACAGCCATGGAGGGAAGCACAGCACCTCCCCCCCCCAACTGACAGCCATGAAGAGAAGCACTTGGCCCCTGCGCAGTTCAGGCAGGCAGGTTCCAGGGAGAAATAAAAAAGAACAGGCTTACCACTTTTTTTTTTTCCTTCAGTGGAGTCTTCTTGCACAGGTTGCTGCCAGGCTGCCTACCCAGGCTGCCTGTATAGCCCCTGAGCTGTACAGAGCTTGGTGCATTCCTCTGCAGCTGTAAGGTAGCAAACTAAAACACCTCAGACATATTTTATTCTACCTCATCCCAAAGTCATTTAACGTACAACATCTCACCAACAGTGTAAACAGCCATGCCATTAAATCACATTACACCGCCAACAGTGTAAACAGTCGCAGCATAAAAGTGGTGCAAAAGGGCATTTAAGTCACTTTAAAGGCCAATTTTGTGGCGTGTACAAAGGCCTCTAATCACTAACCTACATCTCTGATAATTAAATGAGATTAAATCATAGTCAATGAAGGTTACATGGAAGAAAATAGTCTGCAACAAGGAAAGTATTTTTTGTTTTCCCGATTTATAGAGTGGGAACATTTTCAGATGTACCTCAGTGATTTTGGAACCTAAGGCTGCTTCATTTCCAGTGGTGTTTCAAGAGCCTTTTAAAATATTGCCATTGCTACATATTTCATGTTTCTGGGAAGACTTACAGAAAGAAAAAGAAAAACTTTAACACATCACAAATCATTTAGACTGACAACTTGACAATGTGAAAGCAAGCTCCTCACTCTCCCACATAAAAGAAAATATCTCCCTTCATCCACAGAAAAGCCTGAACTAGGCCTTAGGATGTGCCCCAGAATATCTTCAAACTCAAGTTCCATCAGACCAGGGTGGTGAGAGAGAGGAAGGAAGCAAGTTTTTTCCTGTAGTATCCCACACCAAAACCACCCTGCCCCCAGCTGTATGTAGTGCCCTACCTTGCAGACATGTCACCTCCTCTCTCCCACCATTGGCACTGCAGTCAGCCAGAGTATGTAGGGGTTTTCATTGCCCCCAGCCCCCTCTTTCCATCCACATACAAACCCCTTTAATCCATGCCTAGTGATACTTTCAATCCAGCTGGCTGGGGGAATTTCAACCCAACTAGCTGGGGGAGTTAGAGCCTAGCTTCTGCTTTCACTTAGGTAACTTGTTTTGCAGTGAGGATGCAAGTCTCTCAAGTGTTGATTGATTGTTTGCCAGTGCTTTCCCACAGTTCTTCCCCTGGTCTTAGGAAAAATGAGTTTTCCCACAATTCACTAGAAAAGGAGCCAGTGAGTGGCCTCATTGCAGTACAAAGAACCATGGAATGGGCCTCCAGAAGTTCTAGGGGCATCTAGGAGGCAGTGTAGCAGCGATGAAGACACAGTATCTCAGGTATGGCTTTTCAGTGACTGTTTACACATGAGCTGTGTGCATCTGGGTGGCAGCCATCCAGGGGAGCTCTACAGTGAAGATATGATGATCACTTGTCAAGTCAGGTAATGATAAAAAGAGTTTTCTCATAATTAGGCTTACCCAAACCATGGGAATGTTCTCCTTAAAAAGCAGTAACACAGTCCTCCAGTAGTGGAAGCAACTAAATTTGATTCACGTTCATAATGAGATAGATGAAAAGACCAAATGCAATTATGAATTGCTTGAATGTCATCCTCCAAAGATTCTGGACTAGAGTAAAAAACTGGAAATGATTGTATAGAATGATCCTAGGGGCAAACATAAATCTACAACCAGATATTTCTCTTTTTGCGTGATATTATAGGAACAAATAAGATCTGTGTAGTACAAAAGAGGAAGAGAACCTCACTCTGCCTCCAGGTTGAATATTTCTATGTCTATCACCATGAGCTGACCAGCATGGAGATTACAGCCTTCTGACAGCAGACTCAGTGAATAGGCTTGAAGATACTTGAATTTAGAATTTTTTAATTGATAGGTTGTTACAATTTATCTTCATGTAAACAACATTTTGTAGTGATCTCCACAGGCAACCATTTAAAGTTTTCTGAGTCACATTTCATTCTTTTCCTCTTTCTCTACTCTTTTTCTCTCCTATGCATAAATATTTCTAATTAAGCATTTAAACAACAATGACAAAATGCTAGGTTGCCAGTGAGATATCTTAAATATCTGGTACAATTCCTGGGGAAAGGGAGTGGACTTGTTTACCCTCCCATGCAGCTAAAGGCAGATGCTGTACCTGATGCTGTCTATATAGAAGAGCAGGTTCATGAAGGAAGAAGAGGAATGGAGTTCCCGAGAATATGTTGATGGAATAATCTTTAGAGTTAAACCATTCCCAGACAGTATTTTGGTAGTGGTCAGATACAGCGAATGAGAAACCAAGCCTGAATGTCTGAAAGTAAGAAGGGAAAGAATATAAATATTAGACAGGTAAGAGTGACCCAAGCAATGCAAGCTTGTATGTATGGAGCAGGAAGGTGCTTGTGTGTGTGTTTGGTTTGGAGCAGAGGTGGGCAATTATTTAGGCTGGTGGGCCACTTAATACGTTTTGGTGACCTGTTGAAGGCCACACATCTCTCTCCCGTCTCCCTCCCTCCTTCCCTGAGCTGTGCAGAAGCCTGAGCTCAGCTGCAGCTTCAGTACTCCCTTCATCCTCCCTGCTTCCTCCTCCACAACCTGCAGCTTTAGTGTGCCCTGCTCCACCCTCTACGCCCAATCAAGATCCAACAGCTGTCAGACGTGTCCACAGCTGCCCAAATGCAGGCAGCAGCTTCTAGGTTGGGGCTCCAGGTGCAGGGGAGGGGTGGGGCATATTACATCTGTGGGCAGATTATAATTCCACTTCTATGATGGTCACAGCCTTGTCTTAGAGAGAGAGAGCACACATCATGCCAGAAGAAGCCCTGGTGGCCTGGCACCATGTGGCTGCCAGACCCGCTCTCTGCCTGTGGACTGGATCTTTCACTTGGCCAACTCCTGTCCATCGAATCAGTTAGTGGGCCAGATCCAGCCCCTGGGCCATATTTTGCCCACCCCTGGGTTTGAGGATAACTAAATTACGGAAAAAATCCCTAGAATATAAATTGAATAATTGTGAAAACTATGAGAAAAAAATTAACCTAGTACATGTGTAAAAGAGTCTGTCTTTAAAAAGAAGTCACAAGAGAAAACACAGTTAAATGATGATTATTGTAAGTTTCTTTTAATCATTTTAAAATAAAATTAACAGAACAGTTTACAGGCCTCTCAGTAGGAGAAATGTAAGAGTGCTTTGTTACATTAAGCAATCAAGTTGTGCTTTAATCAGCTTCATTGTTGAATTAGAAGAAACATACCTTTGTCTTTTAAAATAGTAACATAATTGTAAAGTTGTCAATCTAGGGTTCCTATTTGAACTGATTACACTTGATAAAAATAACAAGCCATGACAAATAGAGGGGCTAGGTTTCAGTAATTCACTGAAGAATGTCTCTACCAAGCCTTTGTGGCAAAATGTCTTGTTTGCAAGACAAATGCAGAGTTGAAATAACAACCCATGAATACCACTGGTGAAATGGCTATGTACACAAGGTGAATGCTAAAGCTTTCCCTTCTGAATGGATCTTTTAATCCAGGCATTATCTAGGCTCTGAAAAAGTCTTCAGCAGCCTTATGTACAGATTAATGGGAAAAGCTGAGACTCAGAGTTGGGCTATTTGCAGAAACAGTTTTAAAGATTTACTGATGGTTGACAAATGCCATTTACGCTTTCAAAGCCATCAATATACTATTGAAAAGGATTTAAAGGGAAATCCTTCCACTATAGAAGAAGACGACTTTGAAGGATCTCCGTGGTAGCCCGTGGTCCTCCCGCCCCCTTTCACTGGCTTCCTTCAGCATACAGGACCCTGAAACGCGTGGCTATGGAAAAGGGGATGGAAAGACCCCTTACAAAGACATTTGTCTATAACTGAATGTGCCAATCTGCTTTTGTTTGGCCATGAGAACTGAATGGAACTGTTTCCAGAAAAAGTCTGTTTGCTCTTGGTCAGCCCATCAATAGCCTTTCTGCTAATAGATATTTAATATGAAAGCTGGAAATAGCAAAAGAGAAGCTTGATTTTTTTTTTAATTTGAAAAATGGCCAGAAAATATTCCCCACCTTTTCTACATGTGTTTGTACTGCTGGCATTTATCTTACTTTGACTTAAAAAGTACCTCACTATATTCCATGTGGCAGGTCACATACCTGAGCATTTTTTAATTAAAAATAACTCTTGTCTCAGCCAATTTTAAATATTTCCCTTTGCCCTCTTTGTGACTCATTGAATGGTTGCCTTAATGCATCCATTCTTTCAAAAACAGTTATGTTATCAGATTAAATTAGAAAAAGTGTCAGACAAAAGTTTGCTGGCCTAGATATTCCGTTATATTTTGTTTAACTTGGGCACAGGATTGCAGCAGTCCTTCATTTTTCCCTTTGCCTTCCTGAATATTTTCTCATTTAAGCACCAAGGAGAAAATTCTTTAGAGCTAATACAAAACAATAAGTGGCAGAACCCGTCCCACAAATCTAGACAGAGAATTCTGCTGGGATTTTGGCCTGAATGTATCTACAGTCACAGAATATAGCAGAGTCTTATTGAGACAGTATCTGCAGAATTTATGCTTTTAATTTTAAAAAATATCTAGCCCTTCTATCCTTTGTTGGTAATGATAGGGTTTCCCCAGTGTGAAATGTATGAAAAGTAGTATATCTGTGTCTACTGGAATCTGTACAAACAATCTAAAGACAGAGAGGTAGCCTGTTTAACACTCAAAAGCTGATGCCAGTGCATGGCCCAGGCTGAGAGGACAGATCCTTTTCCTACAAGTGTGTACACCTTGCACCACTTAATACCAAAGCCTCTGCACAATGTCACCAGTCCAGCCATTTGAATTTGTCCCCAATACATGGGTGCTAAAGACATGCAACATTAAGTTCCACTACCCTGAAGTCCTCTCTTATGAAGAAAGGCAAAGTTGGACTCTACAGCATGTGGAAAATAAGATGAAGTTCCCAGCTAGTGACTTACTGCTGATTTGGCTATATTTCTCTCTTTCCCCTTTGCTTGAAGGTGGAATAAGTTTTGCCTCAGTTTGATGAAGAATTTTAACAACAGCCATGTGTGAAAGATATCTTCTCATTCCTACCATTCATCCAAGGGCAGGGTAGAGCTGGTAAACTATAGAAATGGCAGTTCTGTCAGGACTTACAGGACACCCATTCATGTCATCTGCCTTTCTACAGGCAAGTTTTTTGGTGGCTCACCAAAGTGGCATATGCCAGAATTTAAGCCTTTCATTTCAAACTGTTAATTTCAGTTCCATCTGGAAAGTGCTACTACCATACTGATGTAATGCTAAGTAATCATTTTCCTTTCCTGATGAAACTGATCAGGAAGCTGATCAAACTAGGGTTGGCAAGCCAGTCAATTGACCAATCAAATTGACCAGTCAATTGACTGCATATTTTTTTAACTGGTCAATGATTACAGCAATGGGGGGGGGAACTACATTTGTATGTAGTTTTCTTGACAGAAGTATAATTTTTATTGTTTTTGGACACATTTGAATGGGATATTTTTACTTTTTCTGTGTATTATTTGAACCTATTGGCATTTTTTTACAATTTTTGACCGATATTTGATCAGTCAGTTTGACCAACCCTAGATCAAAACTGAAATAAAAAGTAGGGAGAGACCATGGAAAAGATGGGGCTATAGGAGTAAAGCAAGCAAGACTGAAGAAATGTAAGGAATTAAAGGAGAAATACACAAACAAGGGGGAAATGCAAGAAACCAAAGGCAGAGAGGACTAATCCAAAATAATGAAAGAAAAAGAATAGGGAGAGAAAAAGAAATGTTAACATTACATGGAGATGAAGCTATGAAACATCTTTCACATTTTCTTTTTCCAAGTGAGAACATTCCAAAAAATATAATGAAGTTAAATTTGATTGTCTGTAAATATTATATCTTTATCCCCTAGTGACCAAACCAAAACTGAATTCTCTCTTTAACTACTACTCCTGCTCTGACCTCACTATCCTCATGTTAAAGGGAAAATTTTTCAACACCTTTAGAGGGCAAACTTTGGAACAAAAAATCATAACCTGGCTGGACACTAAGAACTAAGGACTGTCTGCAGCAGCAAACACTGATATCAGGTTTATGACACATTATAATTTATCTAACTCCTGAATTGTTTCCACACAAGGAAGGTGAAATCGACCCTATTCCCTTTTGATGGGCCTTAATTTCCCAGCAATCAACTTCTTTTCTTCTGTTAATTGTGTCTGCTACCCCTGAAAATTTCTCAGTCCCTCCCCTCTGCTGTGTTTCACTATGCTGTACCTGGCTTCCTGTCATCTCAGAGACTTGATAAAGAATGTATTATATTAGAAGGCTTGTCTAACTTTATCCTAACTACATAGTTGGTCCAGTAAAAATATGACCCTAAGAAATTTGTGCCTCTCCCATAACTTCTGGACCATCACAGCTACAACATCCGTCTTACACTACTCTAACTCTATCAGGAGGCACTACTTCACTGTCAGAGTGGCTAGGAGCTAGAACCAGCTTCTAAGGGAAGTGGTGCTCACCACTACCCTGGGGGTCTTCAAAAGGAGGCTAGACAGCCACCTAGCTGGGGTCATTTTACCCCAGCATCCTTTCCTGCCCATGGCAGGGGGTCAGACTAGATGATCTGCTTAGGTCTCTTCCGACCCTACCAACTATGAAACTATGAAACTTTTTAATTTACACACACACTATGAATTCCTGTTTGAAATCTCTGGATCTATCTTGTGAATCATGTGTGGTGTTTATACACCTAGTAGCACTGATATTGTTTAGCAATACACAATACCTTTAAAAGGATCTTATAACACCCTGGTTGAGAATCACTTGTCTAGCAAGTAGAGCATGGGACAGAAAGTCAAAAGTGACTGGGGTGAAATCTTGGCATCACCTAAGTCAATGGGTATTTTATCATTGATTTCACTGGGCCAGGCAGTCCTGAGTTCTCCTTCCTAGCTTTTTCATTGATCTACTACATAAAAAGTGGCAAACCACTTGCTCCTTTAGTGCCTCAGTTCCCCCTGGGAATATTGATGCTTATCTGAATTTTTAAAGCACCTCAAGCCATTAAACAGAAGAGTGTCCTTGGAAAATTCACTTCATGTTCAAGAGGCAAGGATTTTTGGGGGTTGACATCTTTTATTGAACCAACTACATGGTTAGACAAGCTTACAAGTGTAAGGCATTTTTCATTGTATCCAATCAGGTTCAAGGATGTGGAGCAGATGGGTGCAGTTTCATATACACATACAGGGTCACGTAGTTAACATGTAAAGAAAATTTGGCAGTGCCTGCTTTTATTTTAAAATATTGGTGTTTTGAATATCACAGCACACTTTCTCCATCTAGATATGACACTAATGTTTAAGATCTGAAACCAAGATGTAGCAGAGGATTTGGCAGGACAACAGCATTTAATTATCTGTCATTGAAAGATTTTCCTTTCAATCATTTTAAGATCTACACAGATGCTTAAATGGCAGCTCACCATCCACAGGTAGGAGGTTGACAAAAAATGAATTATATAAGTATACATTTAGTAAATAAAATAGCTAACACCAACTATATATTTAAGATCTAGCCACCACCCTCACTCACAGTAATAGCTTACTCCACTAGTAGTCCTGTTACTGTCAGTGGAAATATACATGGAGTGTTAAAAAAAAGAAAGGTGTATTGCTTTACCTATACAGGTATAGATGTTCCCATGACAGCTTTATACAAGGATAACTGCATTTACACCAGAGACTACACCAAAATAACTATATTGGATTGTTAAAAAACCCTAAACAGTAGAGTTATCCTGGTGCAAAAGCTGTAGAGCTCAGGCTGAAATGCTTTCAGTGTAAAATTAAAGAGTCTGATTTTCATGAATTTCAAAACTACTTGATACTATTCCATCAGCATTATGGGGCCTTAAAGCAAAAGTATATTTACTCCTACTTTAAGGAGTTCAGAAGGGTAACATTTTTAATATTGTGCTCCTTTTTTCCAGTGTAAATGGAACAAGCCATAAGTAGCTTCTGGAACTTAGAGATAGATTTCTTATCTATTCTAAATGTTAAAATAGATTATAAATCTATTTTTATTAAAATAGTTTATATCGGGAAATAAAACAGGAGACCTTTTCCCTAATCAGTCCATGCCAAATGTTTTGATCTTTTAGTTCCTCTGACCTATACATAAGGTGCTAAAAAGGCTATTGGCCAGTCTGAAACCAGCAGACTTCAGAGCCTACCATATTTTAGCAGAACAGACTCCCACTGACATCAGTAGACACTATGCATGCAGGAAAGTGGCAAAACTGAAGCTCCTTAAGTTTCAAGACAGGTTTAAAATGTTCAGTTTGGTTACTACAAAATAGAAGAATGTGTAAATATATATTTTATGGGTGCACTGATAGAGATTTTGGGGGCCAATACTAACAGCCGATTTCTAAGGAGGTATATCAGCCAATACTGATCTCATTTCCAATACAGCTGTGTGCAGCTGGTAAGTCTGTTGTGGTGGAATGGGGAGTGGGGAGGAAAGGGGTGTGGGAAGGCGGATCAAGGCCCCTGTAGTGAGGGAGGGAGTGGGGCTGGGGCAGGGCATGGGACAGAGCCACATCTCATTCAGGGGGTGGAAAGGGGGTGGCTCTCACTGCTGCATGTACCCCAGAAGGGCAGGGGAGGGAGGGAGTCCGTGTGCCTCAGATCTACATGGGGTGTGGTAGAGACTGGCACGGGGGTGGTGCCAGGCAGGTGGCAGTGCTGGGAAGGGGCTATAGATGTGGACTACAGCCAGCCCCAAAATTGCCATAGCCACCCCATAGCCCCCATCCACCTCCTGCCCTGTGCTGATCTGGGGGCACATACCACCCCCCCATGCCGTCCCACACAAGTGCTGGGAGCAATGGCAGGAGCCGCTGGATGAGCAGACAAGCCGCCAAATAGCTGTGTGCAGCAGCAGGAGCTGCCCCCTGCATCCCCTATATGAGCCCTGGCTGGGTAGCACCTGCCCCTGCCCCAGTCCCACCCCCACACCCTCCTCACCATGGGGGTCTTGATCTGCCCCCCACGCCCCTTCCCTTCCACCACAACAGACTTACCAGCTGCACACAGCTCTCCACACTTCCAGCTGTGCTCCTCAATGCCTACATGCTGTGCTGCGGTTGTGTGCATGCACAGGCCATTTATCAGCCAAATTATTGGCCACATCAGGCCGATTTCCCATATAGACAATTTTCTTCATACTGGTGCTGATCCAATATCGGACTGATGTATTGGTGCACCTGTAATATATATTTCAGCAAAGTCTTTCCACAAAGATTGCCAATTGCATAAATTAGAGTATAAAGTAATATATGTAATATAAAGCATCAGATCCCTTGCTGAAGTTCTGAGAACTGTAGAACAGAATAAAATATGTTAAATATAAAGAAAGCTGGTGTTACTAAAAATCAAACATGAAATTCCAATACAAGAAAAAGGGATAACTGTAGAAAAGGAAAAAAGTATAAATATGAAACTAAACATAATCCATCTGAAAACACCTCTGACAAACAAAACTTGAAATTATGTATGTAGGTAATGAAGTGCAATCTAGAGGGAATTTAATGGATCACTGCCTTCAAAAGGACCAGGATTTCACCCAGGGTTTCTAGGCTTATAATTTCATTTTTTCAGAGTTTTTTCTTCTATTGAATGCCCTAAAAATAGTTACCTTTTTATCCTTCCAAATTGTGCTGCAATAGCAAAATGAAACAAATACACATATGTAAAATAAGATGTAGACCTTACATTTTGGTGCGATTTAAAGAATAGTGAAACAAATTCTATCTACAGTTACACCCTCACAAGCCAAGTGAAGTCATCACAGTTATATTGGTATGCCTAAGGAGAACTTCTAGATCATAATAGTCTAGATCAGTTAAGATGTTTGTGCTATGCGGAGTTTATAATTGGGGGTTATTTAGTAACACGGAATGAATTGGGCCTCAAATGTACAACTTAGGAAATAAGCCCTGTGAAACTTCTGTCCCTCTGTTTTGAGTCTTCTTCAGGTACTTCCAGGCAAATCTTGTATTTTCTTCTGTACATCTCAAGGTGCTTGTGCTCAATATTCTGTCCTTACTGGTCTCAGCTTTCCTCCTGTTATACAGGAAAAGCAAAATCAAGTCGTTGTAAACTTGGAGTAAGAAGAAAATTGGCTTGCAAATTCTGAAATGAAAAAGATATTCAAGATACTTCCACAAAACATTTCTCAGCCTAAAGCTCTGGCAAAAGTTTGAGTCAAATGGGTAACAAAAACAAAAAAGTTTGAAACACTGTGAAAGTGAGACAGAATTAGCTTTTTTTGGTTAGCCTTATAACTCATGAGTCTCACTTTTCTCAGCTTGACCCCACATTCCTTCATCAAAAACAAGATATATCTGAATTTTCTAAAGGCAGATAAAATAATTTTCAAAACCCTTGATATTTTATACTATGTATAAAGATGTCACTCTGTGAGTATCACAATAAGTATTTGAATAAAAAAGTAGAGAGCTTGTGCTACCTAATTTATTGAAATATATATTTTTTAAATCTATCACTGGATAATGTAATTAGAAATGGGTGGGGGGAAAATCTCATTCTTTTCTCATTCAATTAGCTCTTCTTACTACAGTTGTTTAAATTACTGAATTAAGCCTAATAAAATATTAGATAAATGCAATAAATGATGGCATCTCTGGGTGATTTCTGTAATGTATCCCGGTAACTGTCATTTACATTATCAACCACAAGTGAACATCTTGTACCAGGTTTGAAGGGAAATGACTTTACAGCAATAAGCATCATTCAGTCAGTATTTAGGAAAAGCAGAGGCTCAGAATCTTTGCACCTAAATAAAATGTCAGGTACTTGTCAAATCAATTTAGCACTCAGTATGCTTCATCTGATCTTTGATCTTTACTTTCTTCCTGACCCTAATTGTTTGCTCTAGTCTGCTCACTGTGCTGGAGTCTTGGATAAACTGAATGGCAAAACTGTTTCCTGAAAAGATTAATGATGCATGTAGTGTTTGCTTAACACATGTTCCATAGTCCAGATTTAAGTCAGTCTTTGACATCTATGAGAGAAATGCCCAGAATATGTAAGAATAAAGGTACTATTTTAAATTACTGTAATATAGTTTCTTCACTAAAGGACCCAATTTTGCCCTCAATTACTCCTGAGGAACTGTATTCTAACTTAAGGAGAGTGAAATAGGACTGGGCCTGTGCAGGTGAAACTGCTGAACACCTCTGGAGTGAATAAAGTAGGAAAAGAGAATGCATTCTTCACCCAGAAGCTGCATTTGTACTCAGTGCTTAGCCAGGAACAGAGGAGAACAACCCTTCCCTATGAGATCTGTCCTTAAGTCAGTTGAGACTTATTTACTTTTTTAGTGGACATTGTATTGCAAAGGTGTTCAACATCCTGTAGAAACAATATTTAAAAATAATTAATAGTCTTTTGGGGGGGGGGGTAGAAGAGTGGAAAGCAAGTTCCTTGATTTTTATACACCTTTTATGCTGATATTAAACAAGCCTACATAATGGACTCGTGTCAATGTCTTGCTATTATTATAAAGGTTACTGAGAGCATAGCTGATTTTTAAAAAAATATTTAATGTTTTGTCTTGTAGGCTCAGAGCTAGTTGCCATGTATCAATATACTAATGAAGCAATCACACTAGTTTGTTATTCTAAGCATCTCTTTAGAAAAGTTATGCATATTATGCATTGCCTCTCTCTCAGATCTTTCTTCCTGAAAAATTATAGATATTCATTCCCACATACATGATTCAGTTCTTGAAATGTGAGTCCTTGCAGAAAAACATCTTAATCATTGTTTCTTGTGAACTTCCTAGAAGAATTATAGATGCAGTTGGAAGTCAATTGTGTGAATAAAAACTATAATTTTATTGTCAGGAAGTCCCTACAGTGATTATTTATACCACCATACTTGTCTCTGTACTTCTGGAAGGGTATGTACTTATGTACCTACTAATACAGTAACATTGCTTATTTGCATATTCATTCTGAAAGAATCCATTACAATCCATTACATATATGATTCTATAGCTATATGTTGGTGTTCTATGAAACTATTGTCAAATTACCTACCCTTTACGGAAACTGTATCCTAAAGGGTTTTGAGAATAATAAAATAGGGAGGCAATGTGAGCTATGAATAAGGCACTGCAAAGGGCTTCAGAAGACTTGTTTTCTATGGCTATCCTGCTGAATGATCTTGACCAAATCTCTTCTAGTCTTTTTTCAGTGAAATACTAATACTTATACTTACTTTGCCATTTAGAATATTTGGAGATCTGATGATGAAACTGGCTGTACGGAAATTAAGTCATAAGAATCATTACTTCAGTATTTGCAAACTTAACTTTGGACAGCAGTAAATGGTTACTATTTTTATATCTTTGGTAAAGAATTTGCATTTAAGGAAAAGCAGATTTTGATTAGAAAAACTAGTCCATTGCGGTCTTAGGTTTTTGGCTAAGATCAAGTGAGAAGACCATAAAACCAGTATTTTTCTTTCACAAGTGTAAATATCTTGGGAATATTATTACTAACCTCTCTTCCAAACATCAGACTATGTCAAATATAGAGAATGGCATAGGCAAATGTTCTTAGTTAGGTAGCTGTTCCTAGCTAATGAAAATTGAGTATTTGCGTTCAGGCTGTTGTTGTTAGTGTTACAACCTAAAACAGATTAAACTTTCAAAGGCTGTAATAAAAATAATCATTCATACGTCTTAGGCAAATAGAAACCCAGATAAGACATAACTAACAATAGAAATTGACAATATAAGCAATATTTTCAGAACATAAATTTATAAGTTGAAAAATTATTTTTATCTAATATTAAATTGCTAGAATAGTTCCATGATGTTTAAAAGTAGCAAGCTACACTTCTCAAGCAGATGTTAAAAACTAGTTCACTTAACTTGGTTTGCTGAATTTGGGGAGTTTATTGTGTCTTGCATGCTTTCAGGTAGGTAATTGGAGATTTTTGATTATGTTTGCAAATGAACAACGTTGGGAAATCTGAATTTAAAAAATCTCTTATTTTTTCTGTGCATTTGGATCATGTATGTTCTTGTAACATTTGCAGGTTTCTTGAACACACATGAAGTGCTGGGTACTGTGAAAAATTGTGTGCATGTGTGAGAGATGTCATTTGAAATATTTATTATTTTTTAAAAACAACCCACTACAACAATATTCTCTGCTTTTCTCAAATGTGAAATTCTTCTCCCTCTACTATAAATTACTGGTCAGAAGCCCAGGATGGTGGGTCACTGAACCAAATATAGAGATTTTTACAGATGCAATAGTGCAACCTGTTACAATAATTCGAGTAATTTTTTGCATCTTCTTCAAAGATAAAACTTTTGTTCCCTGACACATCACTACTGCCGGCCAGCTCTTGGAGACCAGGTTTTAGAATTTTTACTGGAGACCAGGTGATTTTTGTCTGTCTGAAACAACCTCTGGCAATGTACAATACTGGAGCCTAAATTAGTAGTGTATATTAAATTTTATAATGTTTACGTCTGATGTTATGTTATTCACATCATTCTATATTACCTTTGGAATTCAGTCTCATGGCAAACTCTCATTAAAGTCAGTTGGATTTGCACGTAAGTTTTAATGGAAGTGCATGGCAATATGTTTGCTTGTTATAAAAATATGTTTAAAAGATTTCAGGGTTCTAATAATTACATGTTTAACTATAGTTTTTACATATCTTATTTATTATTGTAGCATGTAAATGCATATCAGGTTTGAATAGAAAAGTCTGGGGCTTAGTTATTTTGATTTTTAGGGCAAAAAAATGGTAGTTTGGGGGCTGGATCCAAAACTAGTATAAAATCAGTTCTATTGAAATCAGCGGAAGATCTTTATTATTTATATGAAGCTCTTTATTGTAAAGTTCTTATTGTTATAAGAATTGGTATTGTTATTTTTATGTGAAGCTCTTATTTATTATTACACTGAAATTACTTGTAACACATTCTCCACTCCCTCCTCTTTTCTAGCAAGAGCCAAGTACTACACTAATTCTGACAGGCTAGTATAAAGCAGGGAAACAGAAAAATTGGTAAATACACCTTCTGAAAATATAATTTAGCTGGTCGGGGTATAAGGCCAATCCTAGGCACTCCTTAGTACTGTTTTCAGTGTAAGTGGTGTGTAGAACCAGTCTACTAAGTAGTTGTTGCTTGCTGTATTGGCTGCTTGTCTAAACTGACAGATATGCTCTTTATCCTGGAGTCTGTGCCTCCTTCAGAATAAGCAGCTGCATATACCAATATAGGCTCTCATACATGTGCATCAGGCCTCAGTGAATTTAAAAGCTGGCCATTTCATTAGGCATATAAGAATATAGGAACATGAATAGAAGGATCTTGGCCTAGTCCACTCTCCTGCATTTGCAGGCCATAGTTACAGCAAGGAATCCCCCAAATCACCACTTTAATATTCACGTACAACCACAGGGCACAATCCCTGAAACAACAAGAACACCCTATAACATTCTGAAGGTAAAAACAGGGGAAGTGAGGGCATTGCAAAGCCATACCACTAAACTGAGATGCAGTTAGTTGGTTAATATATGCTCAGAGAATCCTAGAATTGTGCCCCAAGCTACATGAGAAGACCAAAAAACACACAGTTCATGCCAATTTGACCTATAGAAAAAAATCCTTCCTGAAGCCAGATTTGGAAGTTAGTGGGTGCATCTACATATGCAATTTAACATGCATAAATAAACTCCAGAGCTTATTGCTCCAGAGTTTTTTCATGGACAGCACATGGAGCCCAGTTGGACCAGCCGAGGATGACAGAGGAACCAGGAGGTCAGCCTGCCAGCCTGCCACTGCTCCCCCTAGCTCCACAGGCTGCAGAGAGGCTGGCTGAAGCATGAGGGTGCTTCAATGTGGGGCTAGCTGGCAGGCAGCCCCCACACTGAATCCTTATGCCCCAGCCCCCCACCCCACAAAAACATGTGGAGCCCTACCTAAGCAACTAGCCCAGGGCTGTTTCAATAGGGCTGCATTTGCAGCAGAGGGCTGGCAGAGGCACAACAGAGCTTTAACGCGGGGCGAGCCCCTGGACTGAAGCACCTTCATGCCTCAGCCAGCCCCCGCTGCTGCATGTTGAACCAGGGGGAGCAGCCAGCCCAGGACTGCTCCCCCTGGCTCCATATACTACTGAGAAGCTGGCTGGCTCACAAGGGTGCTTGAGCCAGGCACCCTTGTCTAAATGTGCACTACTGTGCATGGAAAACTTCACAGCAGTATAGTACTCTTATTTTACAAGACTATTCTGCTGTGGGGTTTATTCATTTTGCACACCCTAATAGGGGCACACACAGGGTTCAAATTACGGGGGAGCTCAGGGGCCTTAGCCCCCCTATAAGAGACAAGAGCCCCCCAAAAGAGATGAGAGCTCCCCCCCCATGGGCTGTTCAGCACCCCTTCTCCCCCCTGCAAGAGCCCAGAGCCCATGTGCCACTGCATATAGGGCCCCGCCTGCCCCGTGCCTTTCTAAGCAGCCTAGGTGGCAGTGGTGGCAGCACCACGCAGCTGCCACCGCCACTGGCCCTAACGCTGTGGTACTGACTGGGACCCATGCACATAGCCCTGACCTGGCCAATTTTTTGCAGAATGCCCCTGCCCCCTTCAGCTGAATTATAATTTGAACCCTGGGTACACATGTAGACATAGAGACATTTACCATGCAGTTTACTGGTCAACTGTGTAGTAAATGTCCCATGTAAAGGTGCTCAATACAACTGTACAGTAGAATAAGCCTTAGCTGTGGCCAGTGTCACAATGCTTCAGAGAAAACATTCTATCTGGGCCCCCTGAAGCCAAAAGAAATCATAAGGGGGTAAAAAGAGTCCATCTTTCTCCCACTAGTAACCATAAACTTATCCAATTCAGTCTTAAAGTGTTTCAGTTTCTTTGCCACCTTCACTTTGCTTGAAGGACCATTCTGAAACTTCACTCATCTGACAGCTAGAAACTTATAACTTCTAGCCTAAATTAGAATTGGATTGTTTCCAAATCTAAATTTTCTGTAGCCTGTCTGTAGCCATTTGTTCTTGTACCAGTGTTGTTTCAATATTCAGCTTAAAAAGCTCTTTTTTTCTAATATTCACTCCGTGAACATGCTTGAAAGGATGGCCATACATCTTCTCAATCTCTGTTTCAGTAAGTGAAACAAGCCAAACTCTTTTAATCTTTCATAACAAGATTTCCATTCAGCTTAACAGCTTTAATGTCCCTTCTTGGAACCTGCTTAAGTTAATATTTTTTTGGATCATTGGCAATCCCAGAACTGCACATAGTATCTTACATAGGGTATTACAATACTGCTAGTAGTTCCTTGGCTCTACTGCATATGTCCCATCTAATGTACCTTGGGATTGTTGGCATTTTTTCACAGTGGTATCACATTGGCAGCTCATGGTCATATTAGGAGCAGACAATGCAATGGCTTTCCCTTTTGCTCAGCTGTCTCCTCACTATGCCCCTCTTTTTACAACCAAAGTCCTTGTTATTGGTCCCTAAGTGCATGAGCTTGCATTTCATATGGGTAAACATCATTCCATTTCTAATATTCCATGTGTGTATGTGGTGTTCATTTCTATTTTTTAAATTTTTAACTTTTTTTTTTGGTGGGAGGTTAATTTTGTGGGCAGACAGATATCTTCCTGTTTTGTTTGATGCTGTAAAAAAATGTACATATATAAGATAATACATTATGTATGCTTAACTAGTTTTTTAAAGACATTTTTAGAATTTTGTATGCATTGAGCAACTAGCACATGGAAGCATATAATAGGGCAGCTGGGTTCTCAAGGCAACAACCACTTCCAGTGTTGCTCGTGCAGTTGCGGTATACTAGTGGATGGCCACAGTGCACAGCAAAAGCAAGGGTTAAAAGCTGCCTGTTCCTGTCCTTGTATTCCAAGCTTTTGCAGAAAGGCTCATTAGGAGGCTTTGGATGGCAGGTGTTACTGGCATACCACAGGTATTTGGCAAGATGAGAATCCTCAGTTATACATCATATACTGCCTCTCTCTCCTATACAGATTACTCCTACTATAACAGAAAGGATTAATGAAAAGTTCACAGTTGGTCTGTCTTATTCAGAGGACAGAGAAACGCTGTTTATGTGTTGCACCCATATATATGGCAATTTGAAATGTAATGCCTTCTACTTTCAGGTGGCAGAATTTGATTTTTTTATTTAAAAACTGGAAAAGTATATTCATTTACAAAAACCCATTGAGATGCATTTAGAAAATGCAAATCAAACTGATTTTGCTTTACATACCATATTGTCTCTCACTGGGCGGGTCTACATGATTAGTCAACTGTCCTGTAAACGTATTTACTGTACACTACGTGTCTCGGCATCTATATATGCACCACTATTAAGGCGCACAAAACTCAAACTCTGCAGCAGGGTTGTACTTGTAAATACTACAGTACTTGTAAATACAAGTACCGCCCTGCTTCCGAGGGGGGTTTTTCACGTACAGCAGCACATGTGTAAACGCTGCCTGGGCTGGCTGTAGCACAAGCTGCTTCAGTGCAGAGCTCTGGAGTTTTTTTGCTCCTGAGCAAAAGATGGTGCACCCAGGAGCAAAAAGTTCCAGAGCATATTGTTCTGGAGTTTATTCGTGAGCAATAATCACATGTGTCAATGCACTCACTATTTACTAAGATGTTATTTATTTAAAGGATGGGATTTCCTTCTGTCCAAATAAAGAAAGATATATGAATACATTTATTCCTTTAGCAAAATGAAAGGATGATGTATTTGATGCATTGATCTCACAGTAAGAGAGCAAATGTTATCACTACACAGTTTTACAATTAATAACGTTGATTCCAAAATGAATGCAAAAAAGTAATTCTATCAGTCGTTTAAAAACTGTTGTGAAATAATACATTTTCCTTTCATTTCAGTATCCTGATTTAGCTGTGCTTTGTAGTTCTTATATCTCAATACAGTAGTGATTCAAACATACATATATAGAGAGAACTGAAAATTTTTATTTTCTGATATGAAATAAATGTGTGATTAATAGAGATTTTACCAACATAAATAAATTCAGATAATTTACTTAGAATATTTCATCAACTAGAAAAAAAATCAGTCATTGAATACCATCCACTATCCAAGCATTAAATGACTTAAAAACAGGGTGCTTTTAATAGGTAACAAAACACATATATTTAATATGTAGGTAAAAAATATTCTTGATGTTAAGAACATTGTTAATATTTTTCTGACATAGTTTCATACATCATAGATTATGTACAGTTTTTTATTATGTAAATTTAATTGCTCTTAGCCTTATATTAGGTGAACTTGATAATGATTCTACAGAAGCATAGGAAAGACTGTGAAAAAATTCTTTTTAAAAGATAAAAAACAATCAGATGGAATTTAGCCTAAAATAGAAATTGATTGAGTTCTGACCAAAGCTTAGATGGCTAGTGGTTTCCTGTGCCAGGAACTACTGTGGAATCCCACCAGGAAGTGTGCTACATGGCAGGATCACATTACACCCTTGTTTTATGGTTCATTTCATTTATTTAATGCAATTTGAGAATCTGCAAAAAGCAGCAAGTTAAAAAGGAGAAGGCGTTGTTATTTTTTAAATTTTATTTCTTTGAATCAGAGTATTTGTTTTTACAAAGTACCTAAAGTAATTTAGGAAAAAATCAGTAGATCTATATATTAGATTATGCAGCCAAAGCAATATTTTCCATGTCTATATGTAAAGTAAAACATAGAGTTCTTACTTCTTGACAGTTTGGTTTGTCTGCTTTATCAACCCAATAATATGCCACAATGCTAAAGCAACAAATGATAGTAATTTTCTTTTATTACTAAATAATTTTAATGTGTTATAGTGGTTTATTAAAATTATGTAGACTAAAAGGATTGCAGGACTTTTTAGTTTGCCAGCTGATTTACAGAGCATGAGAAAACATTCCAGAATCTTTGGAAAGTGTGTATGTTACAGCTTGTATTTTGCTTTGATAAAGCTGCTTTATTAAGAAAGAAAATGTTTATAATGCTAACTAGATAATGATTCATCAGTCCTGGCAGAGGAAGTAATTTTTGTTAACATAGTACTTAAAAATGTGTGGAATGAACAGCTGGATACCACAGTTGTGGCATGCCATATTAAGGCTCTGTCTGTTTTCCCCTACAGTGATCTCAGTATGAACAACATCTCTAAGCTGCCCTCAAACCCCCTGCACAATCTCCGCTTCCTGGAAGAGCTGTAAGTATCATTGTATCTTTGATGGGCATAGTCAGCACTAGACACATTCCTGTGTTTGTCTCTGATACTTACTGTGGGAACCAGATAAAACAGTTCAGGAAAGCTGTCAGCCCTGACACTTTTGGCACATGCGGAAACACTTAGTTGAAAAAACCAATTGCTTGTGATTCTGGAAATGAACTTATAAAAGAGTTACCATGAGGCTACAACTTCGCTAAGCCAAGACAGAGCCAAACAAATTAAAGTTTTTAAACAAGGGCTGTTTAAAAAAGCTGGATTGCTTTTTGGAAATAGTTAAGCAGCAGGATATTAAAAGTTTGAATACTGGCTCATGTTTATTAAAATAGCAAGTAAAGCTATAATCAAAACCAAAACCTGCTGCTTGGTTCTGCCTGTGTCAAGGACAACTGAGTCTACATTTCATAGCATGAAGTCTCCTTTTCCTTATCACTTTTAATTACTTTTCCCTTACACTTAAATTTATCCTCCCTCAAGGCTGAGTGTAAAACACAGAATCCTACAAAAAGCTTAGAGGTGTGCCATCTAATACTCTCTGTAAAAGAAAGAAAATGTATACAGCACAAACTAGCTCATCAGACATAGAATTGGACAGATTATGCCAGGCAGAAGTGATAATGACCTAACCAGAAATAGAAGGTACTATGCACACCTGTGACCTGAACATTGTAGCATTCCTAGTGAACATGTCTTAAGTTTAAAAGTAAACTCCAAATTCTCCCTTAGAGTGATCGATACTCAGTAGACGATGTGCCATACAGTCTGTGGAAAAAATGCCGCACTTTGATTAAAAAATCAAGAAGTGGATTAAAGGAACTGTGTAGCATCAACCTCTAAGAAAACATGTTCTTTATAAGCCCCTAAACTGTAGGCCCCCTTTATTTCAGGCATTTTAGCAGCTAGCACATCATAAAACCCACAAGGGACATGCAAAATTATGGTGGTGCCTCCACACAAAAATATATTATAACCAGGGGTTGGCAATGTGTTTGGGCAGAGTGCCAAAAACACCTACAAATTTTACTTCTTAGATGTTGGCATGGCAGGGGAGCCACGAAGGACCCGATCCTTGTTGTGGTACTGTAGCTCCCCTTTCCCCCCAAAGGCATATGCACCAAGCAAAATGCCTTTGCGTGCCTTGCTCTGGCACGCATGCCAGGGATTGTCTACCCCTGTTATAACCTAATTCATCTCGTCCCTCCTGACTCTGTTAACTGCATTTCAGTTTTGTTAACTACATAACCCATTGTCCTAAATAATTCTACCTTTCTTTCTGAAAATACTATTCACATATTAATTCTGCTATCACATTCCGATTTTTGTATCCAAGCTACATCCAACTTAATGCTCTTATTCTGTGCATATATACCAGTCCTGATAGCCCTTCATTTTGGTGTTTCCCTTTTCTGCCTTTCTGTCCCCCTCTCTCTTGCCTATGTTCTGCTGTGGGTATTTCCCATGCTTCTTGGCTTTGCTGGTTGCCACCTGGGACTGGGAGGGAATTTTTCCCTTCCTTACTGCTACATGTGTTAGGGGTTTGTTATAAGCCTTCCTCACATGCTTTGTGTTTTGGCTGCAGCCAAGGCTAAAGATTTGGACTATGGTGTACTGATGCTCCTACTGGGACGTAAATGTAGAGGTGCCTGTGCCTGTGTAGAAGGTCCTTCCTCTGCACTGACAGTCAACCCAATTGCCGTATTTGGGGTCAGGAAGGAATTTTACCCCATGGTCAGATTGGTACAGGCCATGAGAGGTTTTTGCCTATCTCTGTAGCACAGGGTTGCAACAGTCTGTCAATTTGAGGTCAGCCTCGTCAGCCATAGGCTCAGGAGTGATCTGATGGTCACCTATAAGTTTATCATTTCAGCCCTAATGTCTGTGACATCTGTAGCTGCATCACACTGCAGACTCATTAAATTTGTGATCCACCAGGACTCCAAGATCTTTTTCCATAGAGCTGCCATCCAGCCAGATTTCACAGATCTTGTATTTGTATTTTTGCTTATTTTTTCTGAGGTGTAGCACCTACCATTTGTCAGCACTGAACTTTATCCTGTTGGCTCCAGCCCAATTTTCTAATCTGTCAAGATCCTTATGAATTGTACTTTTGTCCCACAATGTGTTCACAATCCTTCCCAGTTTAATGTTGTCTGCATATTTGTTCAAGAAACTCTCTTTGCAAGCATCCAAATCATTAGTAAACACATTGAACAGCACTGGGGCAAGACAGATCTCTGTGGGACTCCACTTGAAACCTGCTGCCATTCTGACATGCATCCATTTATAATTACCCTTTGCTTGTGGCTATTGAGCTAGCTGTCTCACTATACTACCTTATGGTAGTTTTGTCTATCTCTCATTTCTCCAACAGCATTCCCTTCATCCATCCAACTAGTTATCCTGTTGAAGAAGAAGATCAAGTTTTTTGTAAGGTTGCCAACTGTCCATAAATTTATGGAGGATCAGTAAAAAGTCTAAGCAGTCAATGCTGACTGAAGCTGTGTGGTAGGAAAGAAGCTGGATACAGTGTTAAAGCACAAACAGAGCATAGTAGTGGCACCTGGTGTCCAAGTTGAAGCACAGAACTCTGCAGCGAGATCTTATCAGGCCTTTACAGACCTTCTTGCTCCTTGGCCATGTGCTGCTGCCGCTGTTGAATCCTGTCAGCTGCCTATAGTACTGTTGGGGCATCTGTGCCAAGACTGGGGGAGTGGGACTGGAAGGGGTAAGGGTAGGATGTAGGTTGGTAGAGTAGGGCAATATGGTAGAGGGTGTGGTTGGGGGCATCAGGGTGGGGGGGTGAGTAGGGGACCTCAGGGAGGGGGCAGCATGATATAAAACCATTGCTTCAGGCAGTCAGGATTGTCAATTCAAGAGAATTTTTTTACTGTAAACTTTGTATTGACAACCAAACTTAAAAAAAACCCCAACTGTTTAACAGCAATCCTGTTAAAATAATATTTAAACTCCTTACATTTGAAGCTAACCCTTTGAACAGGGACCTAGCAGAAGGGCAAGAGAGTTATATTTATATAATGTAAAAAATATATCAGTAAAAATATATGTCATTAACATTTTTGATTGTCAGTAAGAAGTTTGCAGATTATCAGGAAAAAACAATTCTTGGGTTGGCAATCTTGTTTGTTGGGCATGATTTGTTCATAGTAAATCTATTCTGTCTGCTTGTGATCAGGCTTTCCTTCTCCCGATACTTGCAAATGGACTTCTTTATGATATGCTCCTGTAATTTCCCAGGTATCAAAGTGAGACTAACTGGTCTGTAGTTTCCAAGTTTCTTCTTTTAGCCTTTTTTTAAAGAGGGGCACTAGGCCCGTTTCCAGTCCTCTGGTACCTTGCCTGTCTCCCATGACTCTGTAAATATTATTGCTGAAGGCTCAGAGATCTCCTCTGTCTGTTCCTTCAGGACCTGGTATGAAGTTTATCAGGGGCTACTGACTTGAATTTGTTCAGACCCATCAAAAGCTCTCCGATAGTCTATTTTGTTATGTCATCTCTCACCTTATCCCCTTCTTTACCAAAATAATGCTTTTGAGATATCTGGTTGCAGCCTAATTTTTATGAACACTGAGGCGAAGTCATTGTTGACCAAATCTGCTGCTTTTGCATTTTCTGTTAAGAGTTTGTCCTATTAAAAGTTTTTTGGTGAACCAACAGCTTCCTTGGTTTTTCTTTTCTGGCCAACTTATTTTTGTTGTCCTTGACTTGCCTTGCAAGGTGAAGTTCATTTTTTTTTTTT
>JAGPOW010001296.1:76449728-76469146 GCA_030014935.1 Caiman crocodilus | reverse complement strand
AAGTTACTGGAGAGCAGGTTTAGGCTGGACATTAGGAGGCACTACTTCACAGTTAGGGTGGCTAGGATGTGGAACCGGCTTCCTAGGGAAGTTGTTCTTCCTCCTACCTTGGGCGTCTTCAAGGAGTAGATTAGATAGGTACTTGGCTGGGGTCCTGTGACCCTGGCACTCGTTCCTGCCATTGGCGGGGGGTCAGACTAGATGTCCTGCTTTAGGCCCCTTCTGACCCTAGATACTATGATAAGATCATATATGTAAAATGCCTTCAGCTGATATTCACAGCAAAAAGAAAAACATGAACATACATTGTTTGCAGGCTTCAGACAATATAAAAGCTTAGGAGCCTGTTTCTGATTTCATATACTGCAGTTTTACAACTTGCAGCACTGATTTCAGTGAAGTTACTCCTGATTTACATCAGCATTACTTATTTTATCATCAACTAATATATTTTTTCCAAAATTTTCACTGTATTCAACTTAGTGTCTTATATACCATTCAAACTCTACATATATTTTAATACACAGTATAAGTGACATTTTATTAATTATACATAGAATTCAGATTATACTGTTGTGTTTAATTTGTAGTATTCATTGATGAGACCTAGTTGTCAGCAGGCAGGCAGGCAGACAGCCAATGACACATTGTAAATTTTGTTACCATAAAACAGACTTTGTTGATAACATGGGGCAATGGCTCTACAACCTTGTTTTAATACAGACAAAGCAGCACTAAAAGACGTTGCCCAGAACACAGCAGTGATTTTGAAATTAAGTGTACTTCAATAAAAAGTAGCAGGGAGGCATCTACTCAAACAAGAAAGATTAATGGACAGAAACGTGGGTTCGTTTTCTTCCAGTTTTCACTCATATGTTCAATAACTGCCTACAAAATTCAGGTTTTCTTGAAACCTATAAAACAAATATTAACTTTCTCATCCATTTATGCCCTCATAATTCTAGTTCTATCCAACTGTTGTTATTTTCCACTGTTTACCATTTCTTCCTGTGACACCACAAAAATTGACAATAAAAGAGAATTCTTCCATATGGAAATGCCAAACTGGCACCCACCGGAACTGCTTTTTCTCTTGTATGTTAACACTGACAAGATGGGGAACACAGAAAAAAACAATGGAGCAAATGCTTTAGTAAAGTAATGTGGCTTATTGATGAGAAGGTGACACTGACAGGCTAATATTTTTGGAAAGTTAAGAAAAAAAGCAGTGAACATTTTTAACTCTTAGTGCTCCTGTGCCAAGTAAAGAACAGGAGGCAAGAAAATAGGAAGAATGAAGAGAAAATAATGAAACATGAATAAAGATTAGATGTTAAAGGCCCATGTTACACATTACATATATTACACAATTAGCTGGTTAATCGCAAGATAAATTTAGACCAGCCACAAATGCAAAGTAATTATCACACCTTAAATATGACTATCAAGCTACTAAAAGAGCGAAGCAGCAACAAAGTTAGTGCTTGAAAATGTGCAACAACTCTATAGTTGGTTTCTATCCAGCTTTACTTTGAATGTTTAGCAAGGTCCCAGGGTGTAATATCCAAGAAAAACAATCTTTCTGCTGTTTTAATGCTGTATCATTATTCACACTGTCACCTTGCTAAAGCGTACATTTAAATATTATCTTGTAAACTATTTCTAGAATGTATGCAATGTATTTAATAGCATCAGTTCCTTAAAGGTGCTCATTAAGAAAAGGATTGCAAGAGTAAGTGGCTGTAGTCAGTCACACGGAAACCTTTCTAGCTGTAGAAAAGAAGAAAAAATATAATTTCAGATATTGATCTATTGATCTTGAGACATAAGTTAACTGAAAAAGTCTTGCACATTTTGGACTTGGTGCTGCAGTATGGACAAGGATCAAACTTCTTTTTAAGTCTGTGGGAGGGCAGCTTGGAGATGGACAGCAGAACTGCTGTCTGATTTGGATGACAGGTGCATATTTAAACTGAGTAATGTTTGAACCTTCCTGGTTGTTAAAAATCCAGGTATCTATAAGAAATTCTTTCTGAATTCAGCCAAAGGAGTTATAGAAAATAAACATGCAAATCTGGAAATTGCCAAAAGCATTTTAAAACAGTCTTACTTCTACACTGCTTGAGAATTCACAACTATTTTCAAATGTCAGGATACTACTAGTGGTAACATCTCTAGTAAAACCTCACTGTTGTTTCATTTTGCCACTCAGCAGGCAGTAGGCAAACACAGGGGCTACAGAAACTCACACCCACCTACCCAGTTTCCATGTTCAGCATATCACACATGAATAAGAAAACAGTGCCATATTATTTTGCCCAACCTAGCTTCATAATTTCATCATATTTCAATTTATTTAGGCTCCTTGTTAACATTATTCATTTTCCCTTGTATATAATACAGGCCTTAGGGATGAGAATAGCACGCAACTAGAAATCTGAATCCCTCTTAATTAAACCCTACCTAACGAATTAAAATAAAAAATCTGATCCAACTTCAGTATATGATTTACATTTAGAATAAGAAGTTTGAGATTATTATTTTAACAACCAATTCAGAAGGAAAATTGAATATTTTGATACCTATACCTGTGGTATCCTATCAGACATAAGCTTACAACAGAAAGCATTTAATGCTTCTATTAGGAATATTCAGGCACATCTTCATTGCTGACCTTGTTTCAGCTTTGGAAGAAGCTACATGGTGGCCATTCTAGCAGAATGCCATTTGAGGAGAGCAAGGCTTTATAGTATTCAAAGGAAAACATAGTTTGCTCTCAGGATTAGCCTTAGTCAGTTTAGCAAAATTAAAGCCATTTTTCCTTAGGGATCTTTAAATTGGACTGTTCTTATGGCAGGTACAAAGAAATTCTCTCCCCTTTATAAAAAGAAAGGTGTAAAAGTACAATTTGAACCAGATCCGTAACTAGCACAAGTCAGTGATCTGATATATCAAAACTAGATTGGGATGAAATGATCACTGCTCCTTTTCAACCCTGCTGCCCAAGGTCATTTGGAGAGCTATTCCAGGTTTCACTTCCAAACCTTTAGCAAATTAATTTTAAAAGTCCGTTGTACACTATCACCACAGCAAAATATACTTTTGTGAAATATAACTACAAAGTAGGCAGAATTAAGTATTTGTACAAGACAAATACCACATGCTTCTTTTTGTACAAAAATAAGCAGATTTTAACATATTGTTTCATTCTAAAAGAGCAGCAGGTAAAAGAACAGGCTGCTTAGGGAAGTTATATAGAATCTCCTTTATTGGAGGTTCTCTGGATGAGACTGGACATGTTTGTCTGAGATCTTTTAGTAACAGCAAATCCTGTATTTGTGCAGGGTGGTAGGACTAGATGAACCTGACATAAGAACATAAATAATGCCATGTACTAAATAATAATAAAAATAATGCCATGTCAGACCATATGTCCATCTTGTCAGTATCCTGTTGCAAACAAGAGAAAGTATTACATGCTGCATAAAAAATAATGTCCTTTCTTAGTTTTAAACTTCCTACCTAATAGTTTCATTTCATGTCCCTAGTTCAAATATTTTTAGGGCTCATAGATAATAAATCTTTAGTTACTTTCTCTGTTTTGTATAATCAATGCTTTGTAAACCCTCCCAAACATCTCTTTTTCCTAAGCTGAAAAGTCCTAGCTTCAGTAGTCTCTTCCCACGTGGAAGTGCCTCTGTCATTCTTGTGGCCCTTCTCCATACCTTTTCTAGCTCTTCTATCACCTTTTTGAGGTGTGGCAATCAAACTGCTCAAAAACTTCAGGCTCCTGCTGACCCTACAATTCTATAACCTCCCCAAAAATCCTTGTTTTTAGGACATACAATTCAGACCACATTCTTCTTCCCCCTTTCTTATCCAATTATCCTTCATAATAATCAAGGTATTAACTCATATAACAAATTAAATAAAAGACAATAAAATTGCTATCCACAGTTCACACTTTTTGTTTGGAGAGGTAAATCCTCCAAACCATCTTTAAAATACATTTTAATCTCACATTTTAAATATTATTACTGAAATTAAATTAAGAATAATCATTAGCTGGATATTAAATTTTGTAAGCTTACTAGCAATCTAATAAAATGTTGGATCTGTATTTGATCCATTATCCATATTTTCAGAACCATCTTTCTGATTTTAGTATGAGAAACAAAGAAAGTATTTTGTATTCTCATACTTAAAAATGTATAATGTCTTTGATCATTAATTAATTTAAAGTGGGCAGGAAATGAGAGAAGCAGAAAACCCAACATTAGGCAATTCTCTCTTAATCAGAAAAAATTTGTTACATCTAGGATAAGTCATTTTAGAAAAGAATTGGAAATATATATTTAAATATTTACAAATATCTAATACATTTTGTAGATCTAAATCTAATATTTTCATTTTTCCCAGGTACACTATAAAATCTGTTTTCTATTACAAGACGATATAAATGTTTTTATGTTGATACTAACAGAAGAAGAATATTTATCAAATGGTTATAAAATGCTGTGTGAAAATCCTGGTACCTTTGAAGTTTAAAGGGAGTTTTTTTGTTCACTTCAAGTGGGCCAGCATGTCATTATGAACGTTTGCTATCTGTCCTGACCAATGTTGATAGCTGGTGGAACAGATCAGATCACTGCAGAGGATTTTAAAATTACAATACAATTAAACTAAAATGCTCTTTCATATCCCTGTCCCTAAGTACTGAAGGCAATGGTCAGCAATGCAAATTAGTAACAGTTTAATAGTATTTAGTGGTTTTCTCTGCCCTTGGACAGACATTGATTTGTACCAGTAAGAATTTCTCTGAATTTCTTCTTGATAGAAAAATATCCTTGGAGTAGGACCATATGAACAGGTGAGCTCTTCATCTAAGAGGAACTTGAGGTCATCCTCACCTTTAGGAATCCCAGTACTTGAGAACCTGTCTTCTTCCCTGCCTGGAAAGGGGACAGACTGTCAAGAGGCAGCACCCAGGGCTTTTAAATCTTTTTTTTTTTTTTTTGCTCAGCCAGGCAGCACACATGAAATTATAATCCCTGGGACTAGAAACAGGGGTGTGGAGAGCTTTCCCTGCCTCAGTTCCTAGCCCTAGGGGCTTTCAATGCCACCCATGGTGCCCAGCCAGGTGGAACTTGCAAAGAATTCAGAGTTAGCAGCCGCAGGGAAGACAACTCTCCCTGTCCTGGTTCCCAGATCAGGGAGCTTTAAATGCCACCTATACTGCCCAGCTGGGCAGTATAGGAGCTTTCAAAGCCCATAGAGCTTTAAAACGTCAAGAACACCTGAAAGTTCTTTCTCTGGGAAGGGGCACATTTCCCAGGAGAAATTTAATGAACCCATTACACTTGTTACTTCTACTGTAAGAGCAGTGAAAAATTTCCCAGTAGAAATGTAACCTCTGTTGATGTAGCAAGGAGTTCCTGCTAGTTAGAAACCCAGATAATGGTTTATATCCAAATACAGCAACATGTTTAAGTATGTCATTCTCTTTTATTCCCTCTTAATTTCCAATCTAGGATTTTTTATTATTAGCCCATAGTGTGTCATATAGCATTAGAAGAAGTAAACAGTCCCTCTGAGAAAGTATGAATTACTGCTAATATTGATATAGTTTGGCATTCACTATGGCAACCTGTTCATCTTCCTCATTTTTAAAAGAAAAATATGGCTTGTTCTGTGAGAGCCCTGGCCTTGGCACATGCTGTTGCTACTCTCTTATGCTCTGGATTAAGTCAGTAAATCAATTAGGGGATGGGATTTAAAATTCAGGGACAAAGAAAACCAAAAGCATTGCTAGTAGGTCAAGGAACACATTTTGTCGTTCGTCATCCCCTTCAGTCTTTAGACAGCTGAGGGAGGATTGCAAGTTACAGTCATACTTGCATGCCACAGTATTTTGCACTCCTGTATATGCAAGGAAAATGTGAAGTGACTAAATGTAATACAAAATGAATACTGGAAATCTTCCCTGAAACAACCTGTAATAAAGTCTGTACAGAAGATCATGCATAGCACTTTAGAAACAGATATGTACAATCTGATATTGTTGTTATAGTTTAACAGCCAAATTAGAATACAGTAAAATCTGCTATATACTGGTTTTGTTGCAGTGAAATTCAAGACAGAGCACCCTCAAATCCTATTGATTTCAGCAGCTTGCAAGATTAAACATATAGTTTAATAATAATAATAATAATAATATAGTTTGCTTAAACACAAGGGAACTCTACTGTCTTGACCCCATTAGAATACAGAAGCTCACATTCATTATATTAAATTTAAATTAATGTTCTTTTCAAAGGAGATTGTCATGTTTCCCCTCCTCTTCTACTTCATCAGTTTGAACTTGCATGTTGCTGAAATTAGAGTTGTAAGCATTCAGCACCTCTTGAAACTACACAGCACTTTGCAGAAATGGGCTTTATGTATACATAGAAGAAGAAAATCCATTACAATCCATGTCTTGCTATTGTCAGTTTCAACAGGAAATTATGAGTGTCTGGTCCAGTTTTATTTCCAGAGGATAGTGAAGATAATGTACAAGATACAGTCTGCTAGAAGTAAAGATAAGACTTTTCAGAATGTTGTAAGGTTATCTGAAAACCTAGGAGCTAAAGCAAAGGGGATATTTTGTTACATAGACTCTCCCATCATAGCAGAGTTCTCAGTAGACTAAGAAGGAATCAGCCATGGATGTCAATTTTGAGGGGCCACAAGTATGGCCCCTCCCACTGCCTCTGCCAAGGGCACAGAAGCTGCTTGTTACAACTCAGAGAACTCCACATACAGTGAAGTTTCAAGGTAAGTGGGGAAAACTCTTCCATTGTAATAGGCTCCACCTTGTACAAAACAATAGAAGTAGGAGGCTGTGCCCTTTAAAACAGTGTTTGCCCAGAATAAAATTTTATCAGCAGGTGAACCAGAAAGGACAAAAGTATAGAAGTTTATAGCTGTCTTCTGAAGTTTCTATGAATCACTTATCACACAAAAGCAAAAATACCCATCCTTTGGAACCAGGCATGCCCTCACTTCTCCCTGGATTACTGTTTTCTCCCATGACTATGTCTCTGTAGAAAAGTAAAAATATACAAACAGTATATAGGCTAGGGACAGATGTTACACAAACTGGTTTAAGTGATCAGAAACTGGTTTAAACCTGTGACAGAACAGATGTTCAGTGCACGTAAACCAGTTTGAAAATGGCTGAAACTGGTTTGAGATAAACCTGAATGCAGTAACAGACTTAACTGATTTGGCTCAAACCAGCTTATGCAATGCCTGTCCCAAACCCCTTGTTGGTTTAAGGTAAACCAGACTCCCCCAGCATCCTGGCATGCCTTCTGGGCTGGGCTCCATGGCAGAGCTGGCCCCTTCCCTTTGCTCCCTGGTTGCAGCTCTGGCAGAGACTGCAAGCTGCTGCCATCCACCCTCCCAACACACTCCTTGCTAGGCAGAAATTCCTCCCTCCCCTCTGCTCCGTCACTGGAGCTCCAATAGAAACTGCAGGCACCTACCTGGCTTCTCTTTCCTAAGCAGCCTGGCTTCTCCTTCCCCCGACCCTTCTGCCTTGCACATCTCAGCATTAGCTAACAAACAACAAAGGCAGACAGGTTTTTTGGAGCTAATCAACAGGTAGCTGGTAATGTCATTCCTTGGGAAAACTGTTTAAGAAGAGCTTGAACTAATGGAGAGAGGCTTTGTTTTCTTAATGGGTTGATAAACACTGAGTAGGGGGTGATAAACATTCCCTGCTAGGCTGCTGGGGTGGGTGGGGGAATATCCTGCCCAGGCCTGGCCACACCCCACCTCAGCTCAGCACTGGAAGGGAAGGGAAGGATGTTCTAGCATCCCCCACCTTCTAGCCTGAGCCACCACAGAAATGTTTTCAGTCCAGAGGGCATGTCTGTACAGTTACAAACTGGTTCAGCCTGGCCAGGTTAAACTAACTTGCAAAGATTGAATCAATTCAGGCTCAGGCTTTTTGAATGTCTGTCCCTAGCCATAAAGAATATTTCAGGCATATATCAAACCAAGCCCTTCCACATATCTCTGACAACAGACCATGAACCTGGCCTGCAGTATCCTAACTAATTATATATCAAACAGAGTTCTTTAGTTGAATTGAACTGTGTTGAAATAAATTCAGCAAAAATATACACATATAACAGCTTAGTGTTTATGACTGAATTTTATTTTTACCAAAAAAAATAATCAGTGTGAAATGTAATATTCTGCAAAATCTTACAAACTCTTTTAAAAAAAAAATCTTAAAATCTTAAATGCTCAAGTTAACTTACCTGACGGAGATGACATATTTGAGACTATTCATAAAAGCAAAGTTATGCCAGCCATATACTGGCAGGCAATGGAGTTGAATATATAAAAGTAACAGAACAACATACATAATATATAATTTCTAACTAAAACATTACAAAGGTAAATCCATATAGCAATACTGTTTCCTTTGATTGCCTTCACACTACAGAAAACTCATTTCCACATGCATTTTGTTTAATATAATCTTTCTGAAATACTAAATACTGAAACTGTAGAAAACAAAAGGAATATTTCAACTTTCTGAAACTGATATTTAAAACATATGCAAACAGTGGCCAGACATTTGGTTATGTTTGCAATATAAACAAACTAGTTCATTCAGACTCTCAGAAATTATTAACTAAATTTGCCAAAGAGGTAGGCAATCCATCCTTCCTCATCTCTTTAGGGGAGGGAAGTATTTACTCATACAGATCCAGATGATTAATCAAAGTCCATCCAAAGTCCAATAGAAGTCCAGGGCAGCTTTCCTCAAATGGGGAATAAAACCCCAGAAACAATGTCCTCAATGGATTCTTTCCTGAAGCACATGAAAATTTCTAACTACACATGATAACTATTTCAAACTGCCTGGGAAAATATTTGCTATATTTGTATACTTGTATCCCATGCTATTTATAAGGTAATTATTACAGAGCGACTGGGCACTGTTAAAAAAAATAGTACAAATCTAAACACTGAAAACATTAATCAGGTCTGAAATAAAAGTAAATCTAATATCCTAGAGGATAGGTATTTCTATTACCAAGAAAAAGAACTGATTTCATGCCAAGGTTGGGGAGGATGGGAATAGCAGGCTAAAAAAATAATTTAAAAAGTGTTAAGAATAAATCAATCAAAAGTAACAGGGTTTGCCCTACTAAAGAACTAACATAACAACTTGCAACAGAGAATATATTAAAAAGGAGGTCACTGAATCATTAATTTTTTAACAAAGATTGAAACACTGGCGAAGTTCCAAAGGCCTAGAACAATGTTAGCATGGTGCCAATATTTTAAAAGGGCATGTGGGATGAACCAGTCAACTATAGGTTGGTTAGCTTGACTTTGAACCCAAACAAAGTTATGGAAAGGAGGATATGGATTAAAAAAACCCAAAAGATGGCAATATAATTAATGCCAATTGGCTTAATTCTATGACAGCATATTTATGACAGTATATTGTCAAAGAACCTATCAGTTTTTTAAGAAGATGCAAGCTTGATTGATAAAAAAAAATGGATTGGTTCTGTAAACCTTTAAACAAGTTTAGTTTTCCAGATATACATTCTTCATGGGAAATATTCCACTTCAAACAAGAAAGGTTGAATTCCTGGGGAGTGCATTTGGATATGCACCTCTATATGAATATACTCCAAAATCACTTTTACTTGGTTCTCTTTTACTTACTACTAATTCAGTCACCCACAGAGAGAAGAATAGTGATCTGGTACTTATGGCACTAGTCTGACTCTCTGGAGATCTAGGGGCACATCAGAGATTCATTTTCTCTTGGGAGAATGCTGCTGTCTCAGAAGAAACCAAAAATGTACAGATGTTCAGGGTAAGCTTTTCTCTCAGAGAAAAAATGCCCACTCTGGGAGAAAAATAACTTGGGAACAATGACAATTAAATCACTCTTCAAAAGAGTTTCTTGAGGGAGGTAGAATGTCTGTCCATGTTCTCTTCTGAGAAAAGCCATGGTCATCCAGCATCTCAGGTTGCTTTGCTCCCACTCCTTTCTCCCCCACTGAAGACATTGTGTTGCTTGGGCTGGACTCTACTACTCCAGCCAAGTAAGGAGCAGAACATTCCCACTTCACAACCCCACGTTGTGCTGCAGGAAGGCACAGGTTGACTTTCAGCAGCCTGGGTCAGCCAGTCAGGACTGCCCCATACACTGCTACCATCTCTCACCAGGCAGACTGAGGCAGCCTGCAGAGCAGCTGAGATATGTGCACAGGCCACCCTGGCTGCATAGCACCAGCACTGCAAGTCCTTCAGTTTTTGAATATCTGTTCAGATGTCTCGGGTAAGTTTTTCTACCAGGAGAACAAACCCAGGAGAATTCTCCTAGGTCATTTAAATGCAAGTATGCAACTTAGTTTCAGTTCCCTGCTCTACCACAAACTGTCTGACATTAGGCAAGACACATAGACCCAAGCACACAAAAGAAATTACATGGAACATAGGCACCTAAATCCAAATGTATGATATCAAAACCTGGATTCAAGTTTTACGCTGGTAAAGTTCTACAAGCACCGCAGGTTCTGCTTCTGAACACCTGAAGCACCTCAATTTTGTGCCATCTAGTCCAGTCATGTTGCTATTGCAGGGACCCAAATCATAACATTCTTTCAATCATTTTTTTAATCCAGTGCTAAGCAGCTTGGTTATTATCTAACATCTAAGACCTATTGGGAGCCACAAACAAGGTATTTCACTTGCAGGGTTGGATTCAATAGGCACGCAGAGAACATGTTTAACTCACACCTATAGATCAGGCTCCACAGAAAACACAGGAATGGCTGCTGCTTTTGTTAAAAATCATGACTGTGGCAGGACACTATTTGTGCCTGCCACTTCAAGGGCCTGGAACTGGCAGCCACCAGGTGTCTGATAAGGGCAGCCATTTTGAATCTGGGGCTGCCCATATAAACAGGGCAGTCTGCCTGTCAGACAACAACGTTGCCTGGCTGGATGGCTACTCATATCATCTGGAGGTAAGGGCAGGAGTTGTAGGGGATGGCTAGGAGGCTCCTAGCCCTGGGCATGACCTAAAACTGCACCCTGCCAGGAATGGGTGGCCTGGTGGGGCTCCCCGTGGTGCAGGAGCCCCCAGGAAATGCCAGGCCAGTTACCACCCCAGTGAAAGGTGGGTCAGGGTGCCTTAACCCCTATCCCCCACAACCGGGTAGGTTACCCCTTATTAAGATCTAGAGGGTGGACCCCTGGAGAGAGAGAAAAGGCCATAGACTCACTCCTGTCTGGACTTCCCTTAACTGGTCAATGCCTGGGCCAGGACTGGAAGGTTCAAAGGGCCAGGGGCCCACCATGAAGAACGCCCAAGAGCTGTGTGCCTGGGGTTCTGACTGGCCTGGAGATGGGCCAGGGCTAGTGAGCTGAAGGTCCCGGGGGACCACACCCAAAGGGGAAGCAATTCAGGGAACTATGCTGCCTAGTATGAAGGCAGAAGAGACCACCTGAGGAGGGGAATCCAGGCTGGGTTCAATTAGTAGGATTCTGGGACCCAGTTTGGGACCAGTGATGATGATAACATCTAGATGCCATCAGTGAGTCTTGGGCTGCGGTGTAGGGGAGGAATGGAGCTGCAGATAGTGCCCCCGGGCATCGGGGCAGGAAGTGGGCAGCCTCCCACTTAATTACATCATTTAACTAATTAACAAGAAGTCGTGGTGGGTGAGAAGGTGGGCAGTTAGCCCAGAAACTGGTGGGTGAGCCACAGTTAAATAGGCCCCCAGAAGACCCCCTGTTACAATGACCAAAGGTGAAGGAGCTTTTTACTCAGTAGCATAATGGTCATAGCAATGAACTGAAATGTGGAAAACCCAGTTTCGGTTTTCTCCTCTGCCTGAGGGAATTAAAACCCAAATTTCCCACAACCCCCAGGATTGTGCCTTACTAGCTATTAGGAGCTAATGGCTCTTTTACAGTGGAAAGGGAGAGGAAACATCTAATGAAGCTGTTCCACTATCTGGAAAGAGGATCATGAGGCCAAAAAGGAGAAAGCATGAACGTGACTTTCTAGACTAGTGGTTAATTTAGTCACCTGGGGGAGTAAGGGACCAAGGGTCTGCTGCTTGCTTTAAGGCCTTTTTACATAATGTATGTTAAATAGTCATATTCATAAGAACACTTGAAAGGGAACCATAATCACATAGATTCTCTCTTTATCTCTCTGTGTCCAAATTAATCTTTGTTCTTTTCTGTGCTGTAAAACTGCTTTAGCAGGAGGGTAAAGAGTGCTCCCACTCCAGAATAGCCCAAATAGCTGTTTTAGGCTGATTGCTCTAGGAGACCACAACCAAAATTGTAAATGAAAAGAGTAAACCCTGCTCTTTAGTTTGAAAGAAATAACTTAGATGCTTAACTCCTGTAGAGATTCAAAACTGCAAATCCCTAGTACATATAGACACCCAGCATTCAGAGGAGTACAGGTTTAAAATACACCCCTTTCTTCTGAAGTTCCTATTGGCTACCATAAGGGGATTCCCACTCGGTGAATTGGGTCTCTTGGATTGCATTTGTGTGGTGCCCATGCACTGTACAGGAAGCTTAGGAACCTAATGCAGTGCCATGGATTCTTTTCTTGGACCATGCACCCAAATTCTTTTGTGGGTCTAGCCTTTGGTCATGTCTGTATGGCTTCCCTCCTGACCTTGGGTCTACTGCCAACAAAGCAAACCTTGCCCACTTTCTTCTGTGGTCTACCAGCAACCAGGAATGCAGCAGAGTAGAAACATTAGGAGCAGCTCCAGGTGGGCCTCACCACCCTTCCTTACTACTGCCATCAGACTCTCTTGAGACAGAGGGGTACACACTGTGGGCTGCTCTCTGCCATTGGCTCTGCCTAAGTACCAGAATCTCATGTGCTAGAGTTGAAGTGTGGGTGGAGTGGACAGGGTCAGGAGAAAGGCTATAGACTAAGAAAAATACTTTTAGTCCCTATATGATTTAGTTCCTAGCTCATCCATACCTCAAAGGGGCGTGGAGAGAAATACATTCACGCTGTGAGGTGTTAGTTAATGCAGTGGGGACAGTGATTTCAGTACCATTATTTCATACCAATAATGGAATCTTTCTTACACCCACTCTCTGAGGAATGCCTTTTCTTTTGAAAAAAATAACATAGCTCAAAAAGCAATTTACAAACTTAAATGAATAATCTTCATACAATGCATTGAGACCCATGATGGAAATGCATGATTTAAATTTAAAAAATATTAAGATATTTTATCAGTGACAACAGCCACTTGTTAAAGAAATAACCATGCATCATACTGCAACTGCATGTATAATTATGGTAAACAAGCTATGGACATTAACATGCACATATACAGTGACCGTGTACACAACTACATAACATATATGCAGAAATTATGCATACACAATTCCAAAAATATATTCCTGAAAGTCTGATAACACTACTGGTAGTCAGTGTATTTGTATTTTATTATTAGACATTGTTTATCCTTTAAAAAGAACAGTATTAACAAGTAGATGTATGTTATGAACCATAAACCTGATTTATAGTGAAACTGCAGTTGTCTCTATAACCCAGCAGCCAGTGAATCAACTATATAGTTACAGAATTTTTTTAACAGTATATTAATGACAAAACCAGGGACTTAAACAACTGCCTCTGGCATCAGTGATTCGAACATAGTTGTGTTTCACTTTTTAACAGCCAAATTAATTCCACATGAAGAGAAATGTATTTACTCTTTTTTTTTTTTTTTAAACCCTGCAGACGTCTTGCAGGAAATGGTTTGACATACATTCCCAAGGGAGCATTTGCTGGCCTTTTCAGTCTTAAAGTGCTGTAAGTAAACTGTGTGTTGTTTGATATATTTCTGATTTCCTAAATGCTCCAGGGAGCTAATTAATAAGTAAAATTGCTCAAGTTAAGTAAGCTATAGCTATATTCTTGTTCAGTTACATTTGGGGATGAAGGTACTTATTAACATTTTCATTTCTTTGCCTTATTAGATGAAAAATGTCCTAAAAAACAAAAGTTGAAAACAAAAACGCTAGTCTAAAAAAATTTACTCCTCAACTAGATGTCAGCCATACAACATCAAAGACAAAAATTGAGTTAGTTAGCAGGTTCTTTACCCATCCACAAAAGTTCTGAATTCAAATCTAAAACCTTCAATGACTTTTAATAGTCACATAAAATGGAAGATAATTTTTTTGCCTTTTAGAGAAATGAGTTAGGTTGTTTCATTTCTGTAAACAAGGCATAATTTAAGTACAGTTCTCATTTCAGAAATAAAGCTTGTTTAAGTCTATCAAGAAAACAGCTAAAGGATATTTTCAGCCATTTTTGTGCATCCTTATGACTTGAAATATGTTCGTTTAAGACTATTCCTATTTCTAGCTAATAATGCTGCATCTATAGTCATAGTTACAAATATTACGAAGTTTGTTTAAATTACTGGGAGTCTGCTCACACAAAAAAGAAGTTAGATTACTTTGGTTTTTATACAAGTCTCGTCTTTCTCCATTCCAAAGTGATGCATCAAAGGCAAAACAATCACATGATGAATATAAACAGGAGTTTTCTTCAGGTGATCACTACTGCTGGTGCAGATGGAGATGCTTCCTCTGCAGCCTAGAGAAATCTATAGTATTTACTGAAGCAAAACTCCATTTCAGCAAAATCTTAAAGTACTTCTAGAGCAGAGGAAAATCCAATTGACTATAGAAGCAGTTTCTTGAAGAAAGATGACAAATTATCCCACTGATTTTTATATTTTTACCTAAATGATAGGTGGGAAGCGACTTGCAGTAGCAGGGAGCAGTTTCCAAAGCACTTAAGGAAGTTAGCAACACAAGTCTCATTGAAAGCTAATGGGATATGTACTCTAACTACCTCAAGGGCTTGTGAAAAATTCCACCCTTTTCTACTGTGCTGCCATTTATATAGTGATAATTGTTTGCCTTGGAAGCATTAATCCACAAATGAAAAATCACAAAGAATGCAGATTTTAAAGGTAATAATAACATAGTAATTTTTTTTAGATAATCTCTGTAGATGTTTGATATGCTCAGAATCTTTCAGAAAGGCCCATGCAGTTTTATGCCTGGGATTTCATAAGTGTCAGAAAACCTAATTTGCCAACAATCTGTAATATAAAATAATTTTCTATACTCATATTGTTTCTGTTTTTTTGTTACTCTGCACATAGAATGCTTCAGAACAATCAGTTAAGTCAGGTTCCCACTGAAGCACTCCAGAATTTGCGTAGTCTGCAGTCTCTGTAAGTATATTTGATACACCTGATTATACCATAGTGTTTACATAACACCAATTTATAGGCTAATGTTATAATCAAATAATGTACTTGACCAGCTTTTTCTTCCCAATTCTCTATGGATTCATTTTTAAATTATAGCATTATGTTAACTGGTTATGTAACACAAAGGATTCTTCATTGGAAACTGGGATCTGCCTTGCTGTGCTATAAAATTGGTTCAAGGTCTGAGCAAAGTGTCACTGCATGGTAACACTCACTGTCTGCTGGAGTATTATTTGTTTTCATGATCAATGCTGATCTTTCCCATTGTTCATATTTCCTGAAAAGCACAGAATAGATTTTGTAAAATAATCCTAATTTATGTCACTGTCTTAGAATACTGAAACTAATCTATTCATAAAGCAAGACACCATTGGAAAAAAATTAATTCTGTTTTTTGTAATATGCCTAAGTTATCCAAAGTAGATAGGTCCCCTCATTATACGACTGTCTACAATCTTCCGTTTTATCAGAATTGCTGTCAAGGTTCAACAATCAAAGGTTACCTCTGGCTGGCTTCTTTGTGGCATTTATGAAATTATTGATAGTTTTAATGCAGTTCCTAATAGACAAAAAAGAAAGGATAGTTTTGTGATTACTTGTCTTACATTTGAGTAAGTACAGTACAGGGGCAGCAGTGTCTGTATCTCATACTCTAATTTGATCTCAAGCCAGCATCTGAGCTGAAGCCACAGCCTCTGTTCCCTGCCACTACCCTTAAGCCTCTGTTCTCTCCCCCCCTCAACACACCCCTTTTCTTCCTACTGCTGCTTGCCTTGGAGCACATGCTACCTCCAGCTCCCTCCAACCACATAGCAGTGGTAACAGGTGTTTCTGTTCCAGCTCCAGGGCCAGGGCCAAAGCTGCCACAACAGCTGCTGTGTGGCTGGGCAGGGGCCAGAAGCAGCACATGTTCTATGTCCCTGACCAGAGAAGGGGGTCCCAGCAGGAGTTAGAGCTTCAAAGGGAAAGCAAGTGGTGGGGTGGGAGCAGGGGGAGGCCAGGGCAAACAGAGGCAGGTAGGAGGAGAGAAGTGATGGGGGTTGGGATCAGGTCCCCAAAGGTGCAGGTACTACAGGGAGAAGCAGGCATTAGGAGGTGCATGCACAGGAGGGCCAGGAAGCAGGCGGCACAGGCACCCTGTGGTCAGGTGTGGGGCAGGCAGGCACAGGGGGGAAAGGCAGCCAGCAGGGCAAGTGTTGTGGGGGACAGGTGACAAGGGGCAAGAGTCAAGCCACTTGATTCTCCTGCTGCCTTCCCAGCAGTACCTGCCCCCCCACTGCTGTTTCTCCCACTGCTGCAGTGGGAGAAGAGTTAATTTTAGGCAGCCTTCCAAAAATTAGATTTTAGACATGGAAAATTATAAGAAAATTTTAAATTTTCCAAATCTAGAATCTAATTATTGGAGGGGGGGTCATCTTAAATTCCAAATCTAGATTTGGGTAAACATGGTAATACAGGAGTAAAATTAAATGGGAAGAGAAGCAATTTATAAATTAGAATATGGGGAAGAAACAGGGATTAAATGTTCAGAAGTATCTTCTCATTTTGGGTGTCTAGATTATATGGGAAACCTAACATTAGTGAGCATGGGAAAATTTTGCCTTGCACTTCGTTGTGCTTCAGTTTGCCAGCCTACAGAATGGGAGCACGTGCACCCCCTGAGAGTGCTGGTGCACCCTGTGTCAGGCCATGTTTCCTGTTTAGGTGACAGGCAGGGCAGAAGGGGGGCAAGTGGCTGCTTTGTGGTTAATGAGATCACCCATGGGGGGGACTCCCCCCCCCCCCAGTCAGCATGATCAGCCACCAGGGAATCCCCCCCAGTCAGTGAGTTTGGCCACTGGGGACCCCTCCTCCCCCATCAGCACAGTTGCCCACCAGGGGACCCCTCCCCCTGGTCACTGACTCAAGAGGCACCAGTTACCATGGTTTCACCCATGCAAGTGAAAGAGCACTGAGGAAGTGGTATAGACAGTCAATACAGTGAGTATGATGGAGATGTGTATGTTGCACCTCACCATGTAGTACCTATTCTTTGTATAAAAATGGAGGGCACGAAGTTGGTTAATTTAACATCTCTTGCATACACTAAATTTAAAGAAAACAATCTACTGAAATTTATTGCAATGGTATCAAACATAATAGGACATCTATTTGTAACTCCCATCTATATATACACACACTCAGGCTAACCAGATTCTTGTGTCTGTCTGATGCAATATTTACTTTCTGTGTTGACAAAAGTTAATTAAAAGACTGTGGGTAAAACAGTCTTAAGATTAGTTATCTAATAATTGGTACTACATTCAGTGTCCTTTCTCTTTATTGACCAGGCGCAGACTAAAATATCTCAGGCATATGCTTTTGAGGTTACAGTTCTTTCCTTTGATCTCTGTAAAAGTCATGAGAAAATTCTGGTATAGTAACCAGAATTGGTTTCCTCCCTCCACTAAACATACAAAAACAATCTTGCTTAGATCTCATTATTCTATATGTATTCTGGACCAAAACATGATAAGTTGATGAAACAAGGGTTTCTTTGTTGCTCTGAGAGAAACTGTTGCATTTTCAGCAGTTTCTAAATAAAATGACAGTATCTCTCATTCTTTCTTGCAAATTTATTTTCCTAAAGTAGAGAAGAAGAAGCTGAAGAAGAAAACTCTAGGGTTATGTTGTCTGTGTAAAAGCCTGGTATCTGGTGACAGAATTAAAATAGAGAAAGAAAGGCAGTGGCCAGTAAGAACTTTAAACAGCTGCATAGCAGACAGAAGATGGAATGATAAGGACTTATACAGAAAAGCTACTATCTTCTGAAAGAGGATCACTGGCAACAGTGAACTCTTTGAGGAAAAGAAAACCATGATTCTTTTGTTTGCTCAAATGGGGTTGTGCCTGTCAGATAAAGGTGTGCAGAGATTCAGTTTCTTGTTTCATACAGTCTAGTAATTTTCTGCTCACAAGGTGACTCTTGCTTTGATTTCTAATTTACAATAAGAATTTCTGTTTGAAAGCCTTGAAATAACAGAAGTCTTTCAAAGGAGTACTTAAAAAGGTTAAAAGCTCTTAGAAATCTTTTACCAAAGCAAAGTTTTCTTTAAGATAGCAAGGCTCAGTATTTATTTATGGTTGACTTTATAGCCTCGCTCAATCTGTGAGAGTGCTATTAACTCTTTGCTTAAGCTAAAACATTTACAGATCACTGAAGGTTACTTCCAAGTCCCTCTTTTTATCCTTATAGGGTGCATCCAGACTTGTGTGGACATTTAGTTCCCCAGGGACAACTAGCAGCAGCAGACCTTGTGCTGCAGCTGTTTGTCCCTGAGAGTTGCCCCAGGTAGAGTAGGGGAGGCTCGGCCCAGCACTGTCCTGGCCCCAGCAGCCTACCTGGGGTCTTGGGGCTGCAGCTGGAGTGATTCTGCTGCGCAGAGTGCAGCTCTGGGTGGCCTGGCTCCAGTTTTCAGCAGCAAGCTCTGCCTGAGCGTGCGTTGTTCCTGGGTTTTTTCAGTGTCTTTTTTTTTTTTTCTTTTACCCCTGAATATCCAGAGGTCAAAAAAACCAAAAAACCTGCAAAAAAAAAACCCTAGTGCATGGGTTTGCAACCATGCTTGCAGCGCCATGTACCACATGACCACGCTTGTCTGGAAGCATCCATAGGTATTACCATGTTCAGAAATTCCAGTCCAAGCTAGTTCTAATTGCTATCTAAAAGGGATGTGTAAAAGATCATGCGATTCTACTGAATTAATTTTATTTTTAAAAATTACAGCTTTTTCCTGCTGGGTTGCATCATAATATCATAGTATCTAGGGTCAGAAGGGGCCTAGAGCAGGACATCTAGTCTGACCCCCCGCCAATGGCAGGAACACGTGCTGGGGTCACAGGACCTCAGCCAAGTACCTATCTAATCTACTCTTAAAGGTGCCCAAGGTAGGAGCAAGAACAACTTCTCTAGGAAGCCGGTTCCACATCCTAGCCACCCTAACTGTGAAGTAGTGCCCCCTAATGTCCAACCTAAACCTGCTCTCCAGTAACTTGTGACCATTGGTC
>JAGPOW010001296.1:76376469-76442752 GCA_030014935.1 Caiman crocodilus | reverse complement strand
TGTGTGTGTGTGCGCACGCATGCGCGGACATGCGCATACTTATATATGCATATGCACAAAGCAAGGGGACAACTCTTAAATTAGTTAATTTATACTTGAAAGTAATCAAATCCTAAATCTGCTGTAAAATGCTGGAATAGTAAAATTGTGATCTTACTGAAATAAACCAAAATATTGCCATTTCATCCATTGCTTCTCCAGATAAGCAATTGTGTTAAATCCAAAGCAAGTACTGCAGGTTAGGACCAGGGGCTGCAGGTTCAGATCAAATATGGGAAACAATGTTAACTCAGAAACAGTAAAACATTTAAAATTGAATGAAGCCTTCATACTTTAATCAGTGTAACTGTCAAACTAGCACAACTGCAAGTCCTTAGTTTACATACATACATCATGCAGATGAGAAATTTACTTCCAGACAAACAAAAAGAAACCTCATCTATTTGCTCATATTATGCCTTATTTGAAAGCATGAATATTTCTAAACATTTCCAGCCTCACTGATTTGTTGACAGACCCTTGAGTTATTTTGGAAGCTATGTCTCTGCTGCCTCCCATGTCAGTTATTATATAGAAAATTTAATTGTACAAGGGCTTTGACACTGAACTTCATAAATTTGTTCCAACTGACCTTGTCTCAGTTATTTGCCAGTTTGGCACAGAGCCTTCAGATTCATTATTTGTTCTCATGCAATAGGTAGAAGTAGTGTGGCATAATAAGATGGAATGGACTTGACATTTTACATGACTATAAATGAGGAAGCAGCTTTAAATAAAAAGATTAGTATGCCTGTCATAAATAGTATTCCATTTCTCTTAAACAGACTAAATTGGGATTGTGCAGAAATACTTCATTACACTTTGGCTGCATATTTTTTCTGTAACAATTTCAAATGTTCTATTTTTAATTTCTCCTGTATGTCTGAGACCTAACCAAATGTTCAGCAATTTCTTTTATGCTGTAAATAAGCGTGAAAGTCCCAAAACCAGTTTAAATGCAGGCAGAAACCATAGGAGTTATAAGCAATATATTGATCATATATGGTCATAAAGTTTTGGTTAATTGATGTATATTTTCATTTATTTCTCTACCAGGAACTAAATTATATAATCAAAATCCATTGATTATATGGGGCCCAACTCTTATTTCATAGCTATGGACACCTGTACAACTGCAATGAAATAAGTAAAATTACTCATTATTTCCAACGATGTGAGAGCAGAAAATGGCCTACAGAAAAAGCAAGAAATTATGTGAAAGCTTTCTAAGAGCTTTTAAATAGTCCTCTGAGTGATTGTGCTCCCTCTGTTGGCTCTGCAGCAACCCACATGTATTTCTTAACTTTTTCTAGAGATGAACACACCTCATCAGCAACACTGGAATTTCTCTGTGCCCTTGAACACCAGATTAATTTTACCTTCTGTTAGAAATATAGGCATATGTAATATTTAACAAAATGTAAATACATCTTATTTTCAGATGGTAAAGAAATGCATGAGGTCTGCAAAAAATTTTAAATTACTTGGACTCAATCTCATGACTTGGATTCTTAGAAATAATGAAAGTGTTTCTGGTTTTAATCCCTCAGGATGATGGAGAATGCTTAAAGGAAACAAATTTATGTTCAGCCCATGGGGAAAAGGGTACTTGGCTCTGTTCAAAAGTGACTGATCCCTTTTGATAAAAGAAAAGCACTGATGACTCCAAAGGAAGTCTGTTTTATTGACTAGAAAAGTGCTAGGAAAAAAGCTCTCCCTTTAGGTACTGCACTTGACAATGTTCTTTAAGCTCATGGTGTCAATCCACTTCATTTTTCTCAGGGAGTCATTTTCTTACATTTCTATTTCTCTTAGTCGTCTGGATGCCAACCACATAAACTATGTGCCACCCAACTGTTTCAGTGGCTTGGTCTCTCTTAGACACCTATGGCTGGACGACAACTCTTTGACAGAAATTCCTGTGCAAGCTTTTAGGAGTTTGCCAGCACTTCAGGCAATGACGCTGGCATTGAACAAAATCCATCATATTCCAGACTATGCTTTTGGAAACCTCTCCAGTTTAGTAGTTCTGTAAGTTATATTGCTGTTTTGTTTGTTTTGCATTTTGTTTTTAAACTATAAGGTCTTGTAAAGGAGTCCAGAATTTATTTATTTTTTTTGTAATAAATTACTTTAATATGGAATAGCTAAAGTAAGTTTGGCTAGAGAGACAAAATTTAATCACTCAACTGCCCCCCAGAAACTGAACAATTTATAAAACACTCAGGTTACTTAATATAGGGCACTATTTTATGGTACAGTGTTCACATTACATTGTGTGTTTGGGCTATAAATCTGAAGGTTGCCTTTCATTCTTGCACTGTGGGTAGAGCTACAACTTCTACTAGTGCACCCAACAACCCTGCTACCCCTTTAAATATGTAGTTTACAAAGGTAAATTCAGTTTCCTGCATCATTACTTTTGCAAAAGAAAAAAAGCCTTTCATTTAAAATTCAAGTGAAAGGTAAATTTAAAAAATTATAAAATTATAAATAAACCAAAATGTGTTTATCTTCTTACAGCTAAAATACTACATTTATGAAATCACATTGAATGAAAGCTGTTTAAAATTATTCATCTCCAATAAAGAGCTGTGTAAGAAAATTAACAATGCCAGTAAATCTTTACCAAAATAATCCCACCAGACTATATGACATTTTTTTTCCCTTAGGACTATGGTGCTGTATTGATATCATGAGGCTAGGCTGGCAAACAGAAATAAAGTAAAATTCTTTAAAGGACTATGATGGCAAGCTAACAAAATTCCTCTCATAGGCTAGGGACAGCTATTCAAAAAGCCTGAGCCTGAATTGATTCAATCTTTGCAAGTTAGTCTAGGCTGAACTGGCTTGAAACCAGACAAACATTCTCTCTGGACTAAAGAAATGCAGGCACATGCCTGCAGTGACTCAGGGTAGAATCTGGGGGGGTGCTAGAGCAGCCCTCCTTTCCCTTCCACAATGCCGAGCTGAGGGGGACGTGGCCAGGCCCCAGCAGAAAGCTCTAATTGGATGGGGGGAGGGGGTCTGCATCCCTTTGCTGCACCTGACCAGCACAGCAGGGAGTTGATAATAGCATTTAGCACCACATCCAGAAAACAGAAGTCTCTCTCATTAGTTCAAGATCTTCTTAAACAGCTTTTTCCAAGGAAGGAATGGAGGGACCAACTGACCTATTCATTAGCTCCAAAAAGCCCCATGCACGCGCTGGCCTGTCTGCCTTTGTCCTGTCTGTCTTAACACATACACCTCTCAGCATTAGCTAGCATACCACATGCTGGCTATGGTCCATGCTGTGGTGGGGAATTCCTCCTTGAGCAGGGAGTGTGTGTGTGAGGGGGGCGGGGTCCAGCCAGGGGCCAGCCCAGATCTCTGGACTTGAGAGTCCTGTCCAGGGTTGCAAAGCATCTGGGATGCTGGGGGGCTCTGGTTTAAGTTAAACCAGGAAGGGGGCAGACATTGCATAAACCAGTTTGACCCAAATCATTTAAGTCTGATACTATATTCAACCAGGTTTAATCTCAGACTCATTTCAGCCACTTTTAAACTGGTTTATGTTTACTGAATAAATGTTCTGTTACAAGTTTAAACCAGTTTCTGATTACTTAAACTAGTTTGTCTAATGTCTGTCCCTAGCCATAGATTTTATAGATAGAGCTACATTTATAGATGTTTACATACGTATAATGCTAAATGAAATGAATCGAACACTTGCAGCAAAAACTGAGAGAGAATGCCATGATATGAAAAATGTACTTTGTGTCTTTTGGGAACATCACAAGTGCAAAAATTACTGCACCAGGTTAGAGAATTGATGTAGGCAATATTTAAGGCAGGAGTGTCAAACTCACAACCCTGGGCTGGATCTGGTCCAGGGCATTGGGCAGCTGCTACAGCAGCAGTGGCCACTGGGGTCATCATAGCAACAGTGGAGCAAGCAATAGTGGGGCAACCAGCCAGGCAGCCACTTGCCAGGGCAAAGGCATGCAAGTGGCAGTAGGCTAGGCAGCCACAGGGTGACCAAGGGCTATTGTTGCACAGCCTTTATTCCCTTGCCTACCTCCAATGGCCTTCCCCATAGAGGCAACAAGGCCCTGGACTTGACAGCAGGCCATGTCCACCATTGACCACATCCCCAGCTTCCATGTAGCCTGCCAGTAGCACAGCCAGCTGCATGGAACAGTTCCGTGCACTAGATCTAGACCATGAGCTCTATGTTTGACACCCCTAATTTAAGGCCTAAACTGATATGTTTTAAAAAGGGAGCATCCTGAAGGTTTGTGAATTATACTGAGCTATTACCTATAAAATGATAAATATATTGTAGTATATTTTGATACGTCATCTGACAGCCATGATGTCAACCTTTGTCATTCTCAGATTGGATTATTTCAGTGTACCCTAGCAAAAGCTAGCAAAAAAGCCCATCTACCACCTCATACTTGTGCAAAATGAATATGAAGTGACTTTGGAAAGGTAGCATTACCACAGGGTTCACACAGTACAGTGTAAACACCATTACCACATACTAGAAAATCTATACATTATGACTAGGCATAGAGAAATTGAATTTTGGCATTATATTTAAAAACATTTGTAAATCATAGTTTTTAAAGAAATGGGTCCTATCACTTGGTAGAACTTCTAGATCTCTGAATTGTTTTTATCCTCTTACATGTTAGCTCACATTTCCACTTCAGTTTCCCATCTCAACCTCTATAACCTCTGAAACATTGGGTAGGGCACTTACAAAAATAAAAAAAAGTTTCCTTTGATGCAGTGTTTACTACTGCATGGTGAAGTTCCCCCTGTGCTCTTAATTTCCTGTCTGGATCCTGGATGTCAATGTGAACAGGGTTTAGCTTATGGCTGTTAAAGATAAAAAGAAACTGAAGTTTGGGGATTAACTCTTCTAGTCAATATATTTGGGATTAAAGTTTCTTTCTAGGGAGGGAAAAACACCTTTGTTCCAATGTCATAATCAATAACTTTTAGGCATAGTTTAAAAATACATGAGTTTAGTCTCTCATTGACTAGACCATCTCTTCCTTCAACCTGCTACTCCCACGGTTTCTCTCAAGACCATGGGGGTGGATAGACAAAAGTAAAATGAAAGACAAGTCAGCTGAAAAAACATTCTCGTAAGAAAAATACATTAAGTTACAGTCATTCAGGCTAATGACCTGCACACAGAGCTTTTTAAAAAAACTATATCTGAAAATTTGGAAATAAACTCAAGCAGCAGCATCACAGTTCAGAATTTGAATGCCTCAAAAACCAGATTTCTGCACTACTTTGGGTTCAAATTTTGCCCAAAATAGTAAACTAAAAATTCCTCAAATTATCTGACAGACTATTGGAAAGTAAGTGATTGTTGAACAAAGAGTCAGGTTGAACAAAGAGTTGAACAAAGAGTCAGGTTATATCCACCAGGGATGTCGGTATATTTATTAACACACACTGAATTTCTAATAATTGTTTAGGTGAATATATCAATTTCCTACTTGAGGCCTCATGTATGTATTGGCCTCTCCCCCAAAGAAAAGGCATAATCTTATTTAAATATATTTTTTAATAAAATCACTAGTAAAGCTATTTCTGAATTTACCTAGCATATAATAAGCAATCACTAAATGTCTAAAACTAGAACTTTATGAAAGGCATCTTTTCAAACAAAAATGAAGAAAGGAAACAAATACACAATCCATACAGTTTAAAAAACAAAATGCTTCTATGGAACTAAATCAAAGCCTGAAAGGATAGGTGGATATAGGGGGTGAGTGCAGAAGAGATAGGAAAATTCTTTCCTATGCATGCTCTTGGAAAAGCATGACTTGCATATAATCAGTGCATGCCTGAAAATAAGTTTCTTTTGATTTAACCATCAAAATGTTTTGCTTAAGTCCACTGTGTGCAATGTGCTTTCCTGACTGTGCTCTTAATGTTCCCCTGCAGACATCTCCATAACAATAGAATCTACTCCCTGGGAAAGAAATGCTTTGATGGGCTCCACAGCCTAGAGACTTTGTAAGTTGACCTCTTATTTGTTTCCCTTTCAGTGTTTTCATTTATATTCTGAAAGAATAAAAATGGCCTAAAAGCCAATTGTGGTTTTTGACTTCCTTGTTCATTATAGGCTCTAAAAGATTGTTTCCAATGAGTGTACATAACTTATCATAGGCCCAACTATAAATTAAGTTTGCCTTTTAACAGGCATTGTAAATTAATAAATTATTTAATCATATTTTAAATATATATCAGACCCTGAATGAGAAATAGCTATTTAGGGACTGTTGTGTTTGCCTAGATAATCCTATTTGTCTATCTTTAGTCAGGACCACTAAAGTTCAGATTAGAAAAAAGAGCATACTAGCAAAAGTTTAACTTTCCAGACTACATCTTCCCATATAGCTTGCATGCAGAAACAGTCAGAACCTTTGAATTCTTGAACAAAAGAAAAGCACTGTCAATACTGTATTTACTCAAATATAAGACAACCCTAAATATAAAATGACCCTCCAATAATTAGAATCTATATATGGAAAAATTATAAATTTGTTATAATTTTCCAGGCATAGAATCTAATTATTGGTGGTTTGCCTTGAATTTGTTCCCTTCTCAATCCTACAGCAGGGAAAATAACTCTGGGAGTCAGGGAGCCTTCCCCCAATCTCTGCCCCCTGTAGCACCTCATCCTCTCCTTACTGTCCGATCCTGCTTTCCCTAAGCATATGGAAATGAGGAGAAAATTTGAAAACACTGACCTTGAAATATACATAGCTGTAATAATTTTCATATAGTACCCATAGATGTAGTTCATCCAGAATTGATGCATTTTACCTTCTTTGAAACTGTTGCAAGTTTTAGCACAGGTACCCCATAGACACACTTTCAAGCAGCACTTTTGTATCTACTTTATATATCATACAAACTACACTGGGTCTTAGCATTAAAGAAAGGCTGAGATTATGCATGATATTAGTCCAAAGCCAAACGGCTTGATTTAGTATGTAGCTCATCAGGCTAGCCCCAGCAAAGTCAACAATATGTTAGAGCCACCCACCTCACTGTACCCAACCACTTCCAGGCTCCGAGTGCCTCCCTGGGGGTGCCTCATATCTGGCCAACCCCCTTCCTGAAGCACACCCACTAGCCTGGGGGTAACACCACCACCACACAGGGTCTGGACTCATCCTGGCTCTGTACCCCCTGGGAAACACAGGCCTAGTAGCCCTTGAGGGTACCTGACCCACTTCAAGAACCTGGGGACCTCAAGGCATAATCTAGACATCCCCCCCTATGCTCCTATGTCATAAGTCTCCTATGCTAGGTACAAAGGAGAACTTCATTCGTTACAAGGAGTAGGTTTGGAATAGAGTACAGGGTAGAGTAATATCAGAGAAATCCCATAGAGCAAACTGGCATGGTTGGGTAACCTTTGATCATGCATCTGAGTTACTGCAAGCTATATATCTAGTTAGATCTCAGGTAGCTTACTTACAAGTATCATCCAGAAGCAGGTGGAGAGTCCCTCTGGAGGCAGGCAGTAAATTGATCATGAGTTTCAAGAGAAAGAGCAAGTTTCAGATGGTCCAGCTTCTCTCTCTGAGTTTTTTCATTATAGCTACTGCCCCTCCTCAACTTATATAGACCTTATGACCTCATTTACCTGGTCCAATGGAGGTCAGCACCTGTTGGCTGCCAGCCAACCAATCTGAAATGCATCACTGGTTGCAGGGTAGACTGGCAGGGTCTCTACCCCCCTCCCAGTCAGGTTGGCATTTGCTTAAAACAATAGGGAGCATAAACCCCTCATCCAGGTATGTGATGTCAGTCGCATAGGCAGAGCGACCAGGTTTGCCCCCTCCCTCAGGAATGTATCCAGCTCAAGTTACAACTTGATGTCATCTGAGAGAGGGATGTCTGCCCTCTACAGGGACCATATCAACCAAATTGTCACATAGAGTTTTGGGGGAGAGACAAAGGTGGCATTCTGCCACATCTGCAGACTAAGAAAGGGGGTGGCAGAGGGATTCTGGGTGAACTCTATAGGGCCCCATTGGATGATGTTTGCCAGACATTTAAGGCTGGTGAAGAAACAGGAATCATTGGGAATGGGAAAGAAAAGTGTAGCTCAGGTGTGGGAGTGAGGAGAAAGTAAAAATGTATTCAGTGTTGTGGCTCACCATGACTAGAAAAAGAGTCACCTCTGAGGGGAACCGTGCTCAACGAGCACTACCATATATCTTACTCAGATGGATTGTATTAACCTATTCTTTCTATTAGCATGTTTGCCCAAGATATGGAACAATATGGTGATGGGATATATGTTTTATAGTCATGCTCAGTGTTGGCTGCACTTAATCAATTTCATAGTTAGTTTCTATTTCTAAGCACATACTGCATTTGGCAGCAGTTTAATGATAAACAATGTATTATATTTAATGCAATGTATTAAGTGAGGTTTCCTTGTATTCAAATGTAAGATGGGGTTGGGGCTCCCCCCTGCTTACTAGGGGAAAAAAACCTTGTCTTGTATTTGAGCAAATATGGTCATTATAAATACATGCATTATATTCCTATTTCAACTGTCAATCTTCAGAGGATTCACTTGAAAATTGTCTCTGGCAGAGAGTTTCAATCACCTTAGTTCTTGTTATAGTTCTATTCATTGCAGCTGATGGCAGTACAGTTGAAGTTTTCCTGATTTGTTTTCAAAACATGCTTCTGAAAAAAGATGAAAGAAAAACTAAAAGCCATTCCTGAAATTTAAAGCAATGTAAATTGTTACATGTAGAAATCAAAATATTGCCACCTTTATTTACTATTGGACTGCAGACTCCTTACCCTTTTGTGCTATTAAGAACAGAAATAATCAGATATCCATTCCCCTCCTTCTTCCATACCAGAACCAACTGAATCCTCTCCGCTAGTGTGCTGTTGACAGGTTTCACCCAACCAGAGCACACAAGAGGCCCAAAGGCATTTGGGTTGATGCTCATGGCGATACTAAATCTCAAACATAAATCCTCATCTGAATCTAATGGCTGGTTTTCTTTTTAATCAACAGGAGCATGCAGCATTCACTTTGCTTTCTGATCCTAGTGCAACTGTAAAGTCATCACTCCATACTTCTCCTTAACTTTAATCACATAAATTAACCCTTCTTTACTAAACCTTTTGTCACTGGGAACCATCAGTACAACTTTGACTTCTAGTCCACAAAGAGTTCAGAGAAAGTCTGTAATATAATAAGTGAACAGAAGGGAGGAAATTTGATACTTTAAGTAGACTTCTGTTCTGAAATAGCAAAAAAAGCTAAGATAACTGCCTAACCCCACCCACCTGGTATGAAAGGAGAAAATGTTGATGACAACCTTGAACTTAGGAAGAAGGATAAGAGCAGCTGTGAAAGAATACAGCACTTTCCCAACAACATTTATGATTGCACTACCTGGCAGGGCCATCAATGGAGAGGTTGTTTTGAGATTCACCACTGGGATAGCTGATTGTTACACAAAGGCTAACATGCACTGGTGCCTTATGGGTCTCAGTGAGTGTCATGGAGTCATGGTCTCAGTGAGTGTTGGCAAGGATAGCCAAGGCAGGTTTTAAATGCCCATAAAACAGTTAATCAAACAGAGTCTGAAATAAAGTATGGTTTATTCCTATCTGTATAATTCAGTACCATCTTGTTCCAGTCCACTGTCATATGTAACAGTAAATATATAATACCTCTATTATCCGGACAAATAAGCTTTTATTTACAGTTTTTAAAGTATATTCTCTGCAAAGCAGAAGTTTCTGAAGTGCTCTGAAGAGCTGCAAAGTTTAACAAAATAAGCTTATCTTAATTTTGGTTTCAACTATTTCTTTATTTAATGCCTGAAAGATGACTCTTTCTTATGAACACTAACACTTTCTAATGTAACTACTGCAATCTATTTTTGTGCAGAGATTTAAATTATAACAGTCTGGATGAGTTCCCCACCGCTATCAGGACACTCACAAACCTCAAAGAACTGTAAGTATTGAACTTAGCTCTAGAAAAAATGTTTCATTCGATTTATTGTTTGATTTATTTTAAAAATGCTGATGATTTTATCAGTGTGCTTTATAAGTAGTCTCCTGGAAATATTACTAAATATGCTAATATGTAAAAGAGGTAATTTTCAATATTTAGTTTTGAACATTTACATGATGATAATTTTTGTATTTTATATTTAATTGTAGTATTTCAACAAGGTTTCATTTTCTGGAACACTATGCTTGAAATACAATATATGAAAAGAGTAAAAGGGACACTTAATTCGGCTTCAGCCCCAAATTGAAACTGTGTTTGAAAAGGGCATTAAAAAACAAAACAACTACCATGATCTGCCAGGCAAAGAAACAGAAGTAGGGATTCATGTTAGCCCATAGGAATAATATTTTTTTTCCATTTTTAACTTTAATTTAAAACAGTTTCTTTTCAATGTAAACATTCCTCTGTAATGCTGTAAACCCCAAAACTTCTGAAAGTACAGGCATAGTATGTAAAGCAGATCAAAATTGATAGGCATAGATTATAGAGCAGACCAAATGAACTACCAAAAAGAAACAAACAGCATTAAAAGTTACCAGTGATCTAGATTTTTTAAATTATTTCTATGTGATTTATCTACAGTGTTAGCGGTAGCACTTTATACATTTTTAAAAAATATGAATGATCTCAGGTCTACTGGACTATTAGCAGTGGTGTATGCTGCTATTGCACAATAGAAATGGAGGCATAGGGAGATTCAGCATGAGAAATTCACAGGCAATGTAATGCCATAAAGGAACATCTGTACCAATACTACAGATTTGGCATAGGGAGCATATCAGGATGAATTCAATGCGACTGTGAGATACTAAATTCACTTTCTTCCAAGATGTCATAAGAGCCCCTTGGGACAATAAGCAGTTAGCTTACCATATTGCAAACTGAAAGTGGCTTCTGCTGACTTCAGGATTGGGTTCTCATAGGCTAGGGACATAAATGATATACTGAACACAGATCATAAAACATAGAAGTTGGAATGGGTGCAATCCTTGGTGCTTTGAATGAAACTGTATGTTGCCTGACAATATTTCAGGTAGTTGTCTCCCTAGTAAGGTCTCCTAATGTCAGACTACATAGCTTCAGCCAGTATGTTGAAATGCCTTTAATTCAGTCTCTCTTGAATAGGAAAACTGCTTTGAAGCATGAAATTGCAATGGTTTAAAATGCCACTTTAGCAAGGTACTTTACAAATTTGCTTAAGAGCTTTGCTCAATTAAGGTTTAAAAGTCAATTTGTAAAGCATCTTCTGAGTACTGACTGCCTTGAGCGTCCATTGATTTAAATTGGACTTGAGGGCATTCAGTATCACCTAACAGTTGTGTGGCACTCCGAAAGATCAACACTTAGACCTGCTTCCTTCAAACACTTACGCACCTTCTTTTAAGTGCAAGTGCTCCTCATATGCTTAAGGCTGAGTACATGAAGAAGTGGTTGCATGACAAGGAATTGGAGTTACCTTATATATAACTGCTTTTACACAGTATAGCTGTCACCACAAATTTCCTTTTGAATAAAAGGAATGTTATTCCCCTTAAACCAACAAGGAAAACTCTAGTTTGTGGAGAGACTAGTTTTCTCCCTGCAAGTTATCCAGGACATTTCCTTAGCTATTTCTGCCATGCAGAGAGCAGAAAACTAATCTGGAGAGTCCAGCTCAGTGATATCTGGGCCATCAGATCATTATGTTGGTTTTAGATAGAATAAATGGGGCCTTTCATTTTGGGGGGAGGAGGGGGGTTTTTGTTTTGTCTAACTGCATGGTAGGCACATTTGTTGTTATTGTTGCTGTTATATTTGATATATAAGAAGTGATACATATTGTAGAACCTTGCTTTTTTATCCCAGTGAGAGAGGCAGGACAAGTACTTCAGTGAAACTGATAATCAGGACTTGGTACAAGTAATGACTGGGGATGCTTGCATCAGTGAACAATTCAAGGCTTTCTAAATGTGCAAATTAAATCTGGAAAGCCTTTTTCATACCCGACTGAGCTAATGAAAGTTTCCCACACAAATTATCATTGTTCCTTTTCAAACCTTATTTGTTTCTTTTGTTTTTAACAATGGTGAATTACTCATATGAATAAAATTCAGTAATTAATTACATAACAAAGACTTGGTCTCCTTCCTAGAAGGCAGTAAGTACATTATATAGCTTGTTCATTTGGATAATGATTCAAGAAAGAAAGAACCCAAAGAGGTTCGACATGTGGTATGTCATGACATTACATGTTGCATAAACTGAAGTAATCCCAGCAACCGGAATGAAGCAAGACAAATTTTGAAAACAATACTTTTGATTTTCCCTTGATTAGTATTATAGTCTCTGTCTTGCCTAGATAGAGTGAGACACTGTTGCCTACAGCTACAGAGGTTTTCAGTGTATTGCATTATACATAGAAAAGCTATTGTGAAATAAACTAGAGTATGAATTCAGAACACAATAGCTCTCCCGCACTGACTCCCTTTGTGGACATTCTTCTTATACAATGGAACTACACCAGGGGTTGGCAACCATGGGCCAGATCTGGTCTGTGACTGTAGAATCGTAGTGGCACTTGGCAGTGGTGGGGAGCTTCAGCTTTGGGCCCTCTCCCCATGCCACTTTAAGGATGATTGCCAGAGGTCCTAGCACTTGCCCACCTCTGGCCTGGGAGAGGGGGGTCATTTCAGCCCTCAGCCAGAAAAGGTTGCCTGCCCCTAATCTACATTTCAGGGGGATGCTGCTGTTTTAGCTATGGCAGCAGCATTAAGGCAGCTGGGACCTCTGGAGTTGATGCTATTTTGCCAGAAGCTTCTCTGTCACTGGAGCTAAACCAGCTCCTACAAATGACAAACTGAGCCAGCAGAAGCCACTTATGGAAGGTTGCTAGTAGAATTGTTTCAGATACAGGGTGGTGATATAGGACCTCTACCCAATGTAGCTTTGCCAGCAGAAGTTGATAATACAGGAAAAGCCTAGGAATGCTTTTTGAGCTTAATCTACTCCCAATGTGGACTCAGCTAAACTGCAAAAAACAGAATTTTCACTGCAGAATGGGCACACCCACATGGAGAGAGAGTGCACAATAGCTATTCCAGGTATGAGCAAGTCTGTAGTTCTGTGGTACTCTGGAAAATGAGGAGTTACTCTTAAAATATAGCAACACGTTGGTTTTTTTAAACATACCACAGGTCTTGTATTTGTGCTTTCTATTGTTATGCAAAGTATTGTTTCACTTCTAGGGGATTTCATAGTAATAACATCAAATCAATACCTGAGCAAGCATTTGTGGGGAATCCATCACTTATAACAATGTAAGTAGCCTCTTTTTGTTTGGTTTGAGCATTTTTGTTTGTTTGGTTTTTGGTAGAAAACATGAAGTTGAATATAACATTTTTCTTCAGCGTTTTATTTTTTCTATAGTTCTCTTTCTATATGTATGTTGTATAGTAGCATAATGTGAGTGGACTGAGTCTAAGCCATTCAGCTTTCCAAATCCCACATGCTACTCTTGGTCAGTGACCTTTGACCTTTTACTCAAGCTCTTACTTCTGATCAATGTTTTTGACACCACAATGCAGGAGCTAGCAAAAGATTATTCTCATTTGTTTATGCCAGTCTCAGTTAGAATAATGATGAATTGTTAAATAAAAGCCTAAATAAAATATCCATTTACCTTGATGGATTCTACAGAAAGCTGTGCTACCTGGGATGAGAAGAATAGAGACTTTTGATAGCACGTCAGAAATAGACTTCTCCTCTCAGAATCTGACAGATAAGTGTACTAGAGAAGTTTTGTACATCCTCATAATCTGTGCATCTAAAGACCCAGGGCTCTGACCTTATTAACAAAAATGTTTCATCGTTTATAGGAAATCCCGTCCTATGCTTGCCCAGACTGTTATATTACTTCCAAACCCAATACAGAGTGGAAAAAAACCGGAGTTTGCCTCTTACTACCTCTAACCACATACAAGCCATCATTACTCAATGATTGCCTGCTTTTGACATTAGTTTTGTTCCACATCTTTGAGAAAGTCCTTTTGTTAGCATTACAGAGCCTTCTGAATCATTGGCAAAATTTAAAAGAAAAAGAAAGTATTTCCTCTCCTCATCTTTCATAGCAAAACAGATATTTGAAAACAAATTGTGAAGATTAAATATCTTTGAAACATTGTGTCATAGTTTATATGTCTAAGTACACCTATCGGCTCCAGAGCAAATAAACGAGATTGAACATTATTCCTTTAGTTCATAATCCTGAAGTGGAAAGACATATGGAATATATACATTGTTATACTAAAGCAGACTAGCCATTGAGCCATCATATCTCTTCTGGTAAAGCATGGCTCCCTCAAGCTCATGGGTTCAACTATGCAGGCCTGAAGGAGAGATGAAAGCTATCATTAACACAGTTTTAAGGCTTGTAATTATTGCCTACAAAAACGCTGGTGTGCACAGTATGACTTAAAAGTACAATAAAAGGTTTTCCAGTGAAATTCCTGTTTCTAGACAAGCAGATACCTTAAACATCACTGATCCATATTTGATATTTTACCTTGGGTATCCTACCATTGCCAGTTTGGGAGGCAGTTTTCACAAATGGAAGAAAAAAAAGGAAAATCTTGTTGTAGCAGGGTAATATGAAAACATAAAGAGAAGGATAGCCTGTTGAAACTGCTAAAGCATTCAAAATGTGGCTGCTACAGATGGATAAAGAGTCAGAAAGAGAGGTCAAAGGTGCATGAAATTTCCAGATCATCATCCTCACAAAGTCTTACCTCTATTTCTGATGTATACTCTCACATCTAAAATTAACATTAAAATGTCTACTTTCTTTTTTTTTTTGCAGTCATTTCTATGACAATCCAATCCAGCTTGTTGGAAAATCTGCATTTCAGCACTTACCAGAACTTAGAACCCTGTATGTTTTCTTCAAAAACTCTTTGACATTAAATATCCATTTCATCATGAACATTGTCTTGTACTTTTCTCCCAGTAACGATATTTTGTTTTCAACTCTAGGACTTTAAATGGTGCTTCACAGATAACTGAGTTTCCTGACCTGACTGGGACAACAAGCCTAGAGAGTCTGTAAGTGGTAGACAAATGCTTCGATTTTGTTATGTAAAACAAAACATTAATTTTCTCACTTCAGAGTAAGAGAAAGAGAATATAATCTAATTTTTATTTTATTTTAACAGGACACTCACAGGAGCACAGATCACCTCTCTTCCCAAAACTGCGTGTGATCAGTTACCTAATCTCCAAGTGCTGTATGTTTCAGTAAGGCTAATAATGCCTATTAATGCAGAAGTATAACAGCTGGATTAAGTGACATATGTTTGTGGAATACTGTAATCTATTTATTATCAGTTTGTTGGTTATTTACATTAAATACTACCTAGAATTCAAATCAGAGATTAGAGCCCCATTGTGCTAGGTTGCGTTCCAACATGTAACAAGTAAAACAGTCCCTGTCCTGGAGAACAGGCATGTCACTCGGGATTTTCCTGATAGGACCAATGCAAAAAACAAATTTTATATATAAATTATATTGTACATTTTTAGGAAAAGGTAACACAAGATATAACTTAATAGCATCAGGAGAGAAGCCATCAAGGCTAGTTATAAGACTTTATTTTTGTTTATAATACCTTCTATGGTAATTTTGTTTAAAATGATCCAATTTCGGATTTCTTACTAAGGCAGATATTCCACTGAAGTAAAATAGAAAATATACCCAAGTAAGGACTGCAGCTCTGGGTCCTTGTTATAGCCCTCTCTTTAGTTTACATCTTAACCAGGCATTTCTATTTGACTGAAATTTAAAGCAGTCTGTTTCTTGGACATGCGGAGGCATACTTTTTATACTAGTGAAACCAATATATTATTTTATTTTGCAAGTGTACCACAGAGTTAGCTTAATCACTAATAAAAGTAATCATTCTGTCCACTTCCTTGTGAATGAGCCAACAGTACTTTACATTATGTATTACATCAGCATAAATGTATTTGGTATTAATTCTTTTGGCCAACATTGAAATAACACTAATTATAACACATTATTTGAACACCAACATAGATATCATGAACATTTTTAGACAAAAATGAATTCTAGTTAATGAGCTAAATAAATTCATTTCCAGAACATTAAAAACCACATTGTATTGATAATAATGGGAATTTTACATATAGACTAAGTTCTATAGAACTGTACTATCTTGTGAAGGATAAGTACTCTCCAGAGCAGAAGACAAATATATACTTTATTTCTTATGGCAAAGGCTTTAAACACATGCTGAAACGACAACATTAACTTGAAATGCATATTTCTGTTTTGAAATTGTGTACCTTCCATATTTACAATTCAGTTGGCTTTTATGTAGCTTTTAATATTCTGGAAATGATTATTTTAAAACCATTAGCTAGAACTTAACTTTTCTGGAAATGACTTTGACATCTGCACTGATATTCAGTGCACTGTATTACATAATTGAATTCAAGGCTTCGTAACATCATTTGTTTATAATGGCAGAAGGCACTGGCTTAATTTGCATTGTTTTGGACAGCATCCATTCTTTGCAGGATAGTGTGGGTCTGTAGACCTCAATCCGGTACGTCTGACTAGTACAAAAAAGAGAGTCTGAAAACAGGCCGAAAACACATTAAGGTAACCTACCCTTCAAGAGCAGGAGTACTTACGATTGAGGCAGCTCCTGGACACTGTGTACAATCAAACCAAACATATTGCTGTCATATACTTCATTTGTTTTCACAAGCAAGCATAGGGTAAATAGTTGGAATGCTTTCTTCAAAACAACAGATGAGTATAAACAGAATTAAAATGTTTCCCAGAAAACAAAACATAAATTTGTAATTCCATAAAGGTGTGCCAGTTCTAAGTAATTAGATTCAGACAGAAAAATATGTTACTTCATTAACTGATAAATTAGAAAACAGAGACATAGGACATGTTTTTTATTTATAGGTGAAATCCTATAATTTTATACAGGCAAAACTCCCATTGATTTTGATGGGATTTTTCCCTGCACAAAGGAGTACAGGATGGGGCTCTATTACACTGTTGCTTTCTTCTTTTTACAATTTCTGCAAATTACCATGGCTTGTTTTTGATTAGTTATATTATACTATAAATCAGTCCAGATGTTTCAGTTATTTTGTAATTTGTTGAGTTTTGGCTCAAGTCTGTTCAGGTTTTCTCCTTGCAGTGATTGATTTCAAAGTTACTTCTATTTTTTTCTTTACCACTTCCCTCAGCTAAAAGATATAGCAGTTCTAAGGGTCAGAGGCATGATTATTTAATTTAAAGTATAGTCTGGAAAGCTGATTAAATTTCAGCATGATTATAGCTAGAAAGTTTAGGATCTTCTCTTTACAAAATTTAAATAGACTTATATAGTAGATTATTTTAAGTAATTAAATTAACTGAGAGTTAAATTTTGAAAAACACATTGTGATGTAAATTGAGTGATACAGACAGATATACTTTCAATATCACTAGCCAGAGAGTCAAAAGAAATCTGCATTTGGGGTGGGTTATCCTCAGATGTACTCAAGAGAAAGGTATTCACTTTTTGTTATAGCATCACAGGGCTTCACTCCTTTCATACCCTATGTGTTGCAGGGATCTGTCTTACAATCTTTTAGAAGATTTACCCAGCTTTACAGCTTGCAAACAACTTCAGAAAATGTAAGTCTGCAGATATCCACAAAATGTCTTAAGAAAGTAGAAAGTGTGCACACACACCTAGTGTGTGTACATCCCATTAATTTTGTTACCGAATCAAATTTGGTGATGTTTGATTTGTCCCCTAGCATATGTGGCTTTTGATTTCAAACCTGAAGCTGTATATGCAGTCTAAAATACTCCTCAAAGTTTATGTTCTATGAAACCAGTAAGACTCTCATTGCTTTTTCAGTGACTTGCATCATAATGAAATCTATGAAATCAAAGCAGACACATTTCAGCAGCTGGTTGCCCTGCGTTCTCTGTGAGTATAGCCATAATAGCCCTTTACCTTGGTTCTCAGAGAACATGCACTCACTTCCAGTGAGTGCCTCAACAGTTCCACTACCCCTCAACAGTTGTGTTAGTATTTTCTCACTTTGATCATTCAGACCACTAGGTTATATTTACCAAAGCAAAATAAACATTTTGAAATTGAGCATTTCCAGCAATGAATTCACAGATGTAAATGTGCAGCAATAGTAGCTGCAACTCTTAAATGTTCCTAAAGAAATAGGAAGGCATTGAGACAGATTTAGTATGTTTTGACAGGTAAACTCAGCAGTCACATGGAGAAGGCTATGTGACTTAGGTCAAAAACACATAAAAACATATATAAGCTCTGATCATGCAAATTCTCATGTACTGAAGTTGCTCTTACTATTATTAGCACTTCCAGTGAAATCACTAGGATTATTCTTTTGAGCAAGAAGTACTCATACAAGTATGTGTTTGCAGACTCCATAAACTGTTTAGAACAGGGGTACTAAATCTCCAACTCGTGGACCATATGTGGCCCAGTGACCATTAATATGGTTACCCTCCCTCCTGCCAAATTCCCAAACCCCGAGCCTGGCCATGCTCCCTTCCCCCACAGGGCCAGGCCCCCTCTCCCTGCTTTTAGATTGGAGCTGGCCCGTCCCTTTTCCACCCCACAGGACCAACCTGGGGCTTGGCTATGCCTCCTCCCACTAGCTGAGGCCATGCCATGCCCCTTTCCCCTGTTGGGGTGAGGTTGCAGCTGGGTCATACCCCTTTGCCCGTGGGGCCAGATCATGCTGCTTTCCCCTGAAGAGCTGCTCCCTGCCCCCCTCCAAGGAGCTAGATGGTGTGCAGCATGTCCAGGCACCAAATAAGAACCACCAGCTGGATCTGACCCAGACAGACCAGGCAGTGCCCATCTGGCCCATGGGGGAAAAAGGTTGAGTACATTTATTTAGAAGATAAATGGCATGATACAAAAATAACACCAATTTGTAAATGGCTATCTGTCTGATGCCAATGCATTTGAAACAGAATACATCCTCGTCACTGTATGATATACATGACCCCATTAAGCACAGAAGCAAACTAAAGGTATTTGTAATATTTCTAATACCTTTTTCATATTTAGCATCGCAACTATTTCTGTGAAAGCTTCCAGATACATTCAGAGAGTAAGTAATTTTTTACTACTTTTCTTGCAGGGATTTAGCTTGGAACCAAATTGCAATTATTCAGCCCAGTGCATTCTCTTCTTTACCATCTCTGATTAAATTGTAAGTATTTACTTATTTTTCATATTTCTTTTTTCTAAAAAGCTTACCATTTAATAGTTTTGGGCTCTGGTCAGCAGAATTTCTGGCTCAAAATCTATAACTAATCTTTTGGGCTGCTGAAGCCCCTTTTTAGATTTTGCTCTTTCAACCTATCTCCTCGTTCTCATGGGTATTATAAAAAAGCCTTCCATTCACAGCAGTATATGAAAATTATCTATCACAGGACACAGACAGATGTGACATTTGAAATGTTTCCAAGGCCCCCTCTACAAGTTACATTTATGTAACAATTAACCTATTAATGATAGCATAAATAGGAAGGTTTCTACATGTGCACCCAAATTAAGGTGTCAAAAATAGGCACCTTATTGTCATTCTTGGGGCCCAAACTGCACTGGGATCCAAAAGGGTTCTGGGACTGATAATCAACTGATTGTTGGCTGGGGTCAGAAGGGGGCAGTTTCAAAAGGTTTCTCCCACTGGGGACTTTGTACTCCATGCCGGGCAGCTATGGCTAGACTGTCTGGCACAGATGAGTGGAGCCTCTGCTGGCCAAGTAACGCTAAGGTAGGCTGCTACAGCCCACACTCTACAAGGGAAAGCATAAAGGAGAGGAAAGAAGGGATGGAATGGCTCTGGGGACTCCCCAGTCCCCCAAACTTCTCCTCTTCCACTTAGAGGGGATTGGGTCTGGAGGGTCTAGCTACAGCCTCAGCAGGGAGGGGGAGTGATTCTAGCTTTAGCCCCTCCTGATTGTCCTTGTGTGTCCCCATGCAGACCTAAACAAAAGTGAAACAGTCCAAAACAGTACTTTGTTTCAAGAGGCATTATTTTTGAGTTTCAGCCACTTTGGGAATGTTTCAAAGGATACGTATGTCTAGATATCTGGCATTTCAGATGTTTCAAAGGCCTTTGAAGTGTTTTACTTATTATATCTGTCCACACCTACAAGAAGCATGTGCGTGTGTCCCATTTTTTTCCAGCTGGCTAGTGGCTCAATCCCTTGTTGCCAAATTCAGCAGTAATGCCAATCATTACTACAGTATTTTCTGCATCAAAAGTAAGGGATTGGATCCACAGTGGAAACAAAACAATACACTTTCTTAAGAAGCATTCTGGATTCTTTCAGTGGTGTCACTAATATGATACCAATTTTTTTCTTCCCTAATGCCTTTTTTCAGAGTTAATAGCTTATTGGTCAAAGTATTTGAGGCTCAGTTTTTCAGCCTTATTCATAAGTACTTCTAAGTCTTTGCTGGCTTTCTCCTACCTGCTGTTGCCTTCATTGTGATTCCTTAGGTAGTGGATGGCTAGGGAAGCCTTCACTAGCGCCACACTGTTTAGGGGTAGGTGTGTTGGCACTTCTTTACAAATGACCCTTTGCCTCTCACAATTTTCTCAGGATCTCTTAGGCTTGTTAATTTCCACACTTTTTCTGTTGATAGCAAAACCTCCCTTCCCAACTTAGCAACTGGGTGACAAAGCTATATAGGAAGAAAATATCCCCTTGTTTATCCTCTCCTGTGTGTTTCCCTGCAAGAAAGAGCAAGTAAGCCTGAAAAAATGAAGCAGGGAACCTAGCGATACAAGTAACTTGGTAAAAAATCATTTAAGTTGGTATTGCCAGACAGAGGCTGATAGAAACAAAGCATTTAACAACCAAGTGGAGGGACAATAGTGCCCAAAGAATCAGAATTAAATCCTGACTCTATTGAAGTCAATGGAAGTTTTGCCATGAACTACAGCATGACCGGGATTTCACTCTTGGTATTTAATTATATTGTTGCTGGCATCAGCATTGTATTCCCAGAAAAGGCAACCATAATCGCACATCTGTATACCAAGTACTGTCTGATGAGTTACTGATTTTCATTAACATTCCAGCAAACAGCCACAGGGATAGTAACATTTCTTCCACCTTCAGTAGCAACAGTATTTTTAATAGTTTCCAGTTCTGCCCAACATTCTCCCCTGCCTACTGACCAGATTTTTCAAATGAAAAGCAAATATCAATGTGAAGACCATGGTGAGGAAAATGAATGAAGCTCATGGAGAAATTGAAAGAAAAAGGAAAGCTCATAGCAGCACAGTAAATTTATCCCCCTTTGCTAGTTGCATTCATTTCTCTCTTACTTGGTTAAGCTCTTATTTCCATTGTTCTCACTGTTTGCTTTGCCCAAGCCACATACTTTCGCTCAGTCATGCATCCATCCCTCATTTATCCACACTCAGGTCTGCCTACCTAAACCATCCCTCAGAAGCAGCCACTCCAACCCCCCCAGCTCCATCTCTCTAACCCAGACCCTTCCTTCTCACCCATCACTAGTCCTCATAAAGGTAAGAGTCCACACACTGACACCCTTTCCTAACCACAGCTCTGAAATCAATTCCTCTCTCACCCAACTCTTAGCCCTTTGCTTTACCCCAGGGCTCCTCTATTTTCACGTTCAGAGCATTCTCCATTCCACCTGGCTCAGAATTTCACCTATTCTTACAACTCTGTGTCTCTGCTCAAACTCAGCCTACCCATTGCTATATATCGAGAAGTAGGAGTAGAGGCAGCACAGGTTGATTATACTTGTAACAGCTATTTAACTTATCTCTCAGAGCTAATCTAAATTATCCAGTAGAATGTCTGCTCTGACACACTCCTTTCCACTACCTGAACCATTGTTATTTGATAACAATATCCTCTCTGGTAAGTGGGTGTATTACAACCCACTTAAGGACTGGAGGAATTCCATCCACACCAAGAGGTCACCACTGGTACTACTTGATATTGTATTTGGCAGTACTACATTCACATAGATATACTACATAATGTCTGTAGTATAGCTGCCAGAATAGACATTAGTGATGAGACTTAGGATCACACATTCAATAGTCTCTATTTATGACTGCAATATTTGCAAAGATCCACTTCCTAATGTGGAACAAGGTACTTTATTGCAAGAAGAAAAATATTAGCGATAACAGCTATCATTCCTCAGGCTCTTTTGCTACTTTCTTGTGAAGCTTCTGGGTAGAATCCCCCGTCATTTCCACCCTCCAGCCTATCTCCCCACTTCAGCTTTAAAAATGTGTTTTCTCAATCTTTAATAAGCCACTTCTGCCTGGTTGGTATCAAAGGGCTTAAAAAGGTCTTCTATTTCCAGTTGGGATTGGCCCTCACCTACAGAACCCAACCAATTCATTACCAGATTTTAAAAAACTAGTGCTGTGGTAGCAGGAATTACCACTGAAAATGAAGTTGCCGAGTAAAACCATGTTTTCTTTGGGATAAGGAAATCTGTGCTTCTGAATAATGCTGCCGACTGTCACTGCTGACCAGGGCTCAGTTTAATTTAGTAAACTTGGTCCAGTTAAATAACTATTTTAAAAATATAATATTTCTAGTGCTGAAGGAAAAAAATCCTGTAAGCTGATTTTTATTTGCTATTATACAGGGATCTGTCATCCAACCTTTTGTCCTCTTTTCCTGTGACTGGGCTACATGGTTTAACTCACTTAAAATTAACAGGAAACCATGCCTTACAAAGTTTGATATCATCTGAAAATTTTCCAGAACTCAAGTGAGTATCTCATTAAAACTAATACACCACATTCGTGTTCTTGTGCAATAGAAGGTGTGTCACTGTGTAATGTGTACAGATCTTTGATCTGCTCTCTTAAAACTAAAACAAATATGATAAAAAAGTGATAGACTTCTTTTATTATACTCGCTTTCAACTGAAGAAACTACGAAGGGTTTTGAAATATTAACCTCAGTAGTTGCTTAACATGATCCACATCTGCTTCCTGGTAATACATTTCAAAAGCTGTTAAAATGATATTGCTTGCAGTTTATTGATATGTCCTCCTTCTTCCATTGATTATGGTTACATAGCTCCTATTAAATTTAATGGGAATTAAGTAGATACAAAGGGGAAAATATGTTCTTCAGTATACTGAAGTACTTGGTAATATTTCTTTAAGCAGAAGCAAATATTTTTTTCTCAGAACTTTTGATAAAAGCTTAAGATTCAAATAAGCACTTTGTTGTTATTATTATTAATTTTTTTAATTGATAGAAAGCATTTAAGTGGATACTGGATAACAGGAAGGAAATGATTGCAGTCCTGTCAGTCAATGGATAAGGAACATCCTGCCCCTTTGAAGTTAATGGGATTTTTGCTTTTTATTCCTGCGATTAGGAACAGGCTCTGAATCTCAGTTTACCCACCTGAGACATGGGGCCATGTAAATCATAGGGCCACAAACAACTTTTCTAGCACAGATTATCACATTTGGGTCTACTCACAGTAATAAAATTAAGCAGATGCATGAGAAGTGTTTGCAGAACTGAAATCTCAAATGCTTCATATTCTTAAAGACATTTCATCTTTTATTTCCCTGGATAAAGAATGCTAAGGCAAATGTATATTTTTCCCCATGTGTAGGTATTTGCTATAAAAGGAGGAATATTTCTTTATTTGAGAACCAGTAAATAGTGTGCACATAGTTATATCATTACTGGATTCATCCTGAAAAGCTTTCAACATTCTGAATTAGCAACATCATCCTCAGAAACAGCAACCCTGAAAAGGGTTTATTTGGTTATAGTAGACAAGCACCTATTCCCCATGAGCTGTCAAGATGATACTGTGGCAAAAATGCTATTTATAAACAGGGGAGTGGTGAGTAGGTATAGAAAGGTGATTTTTATCTCAATAGATTTGAGAATGATAATGGAAAAGATCTTGCCACAGAAGTCATAAATACAACAAAACCTGAGGCCTGCATTTCCTCCCCCAAACAGGCCATCAGGCAGGTAGGAATTCAGCAGCATTTGAAGATTTGTCCTTGCCATGCATTTGAAGTCAGTGGGCACAGCCACATATGCAGGCACTTGCAGCAGCTCAAATAGCAGTGGCACAAATTTGTTCCAGAGGTTTGTGCCTCAGCACACGTGCCTGAACATACTCTTTGGTGCGGGGCAAATTGTGCCACTTGGAGCAAACTGAGTCCACCCAGCTCCTCCTGATCTTCAGCCAAAGGGAACTAGAAGCTGGGACCAGCACCTGTGCTGGCTCTAGCAGTATAAAAAGATGCCCTGCCAAGCAACTTGGAGCTACTTGCCCTAAGGACTTTGAGGCCTGGCCAGTTGGTATCTGGGGACACTAGCCCTTTGTGTCAGCTGGACTGCTGAAGCAGCCCTAACCTAGAGGGGCTCCTTAATCCTTTACCCACTGCAGCAGTCTGGCAGTGGGGGCTGCTGCCTGGCTGTGACCTGCTGCCACCTGTGACAGCATCCTCCCCCTTGGACCTGCAGCACCAGTGTGGATATGGGGCAGGGCTGCAGTATATCAATTGACCCTGCAGCCACAGATCCCACCAACAGGTCGCATCTCCTCTGGTGGCTGGGCATTAGATTTGTGGGGGATGTGGGGTTTGTGGGTGGATTGTGGAGGAGTTTTAGGGACAGTGTAGGAGGGGTGGAGGCCTGCCCCTTCACTCCCCTCCCCCTGCAGCAGCAGCCAGCAGCAGGCCATTGTGGCACTCATGGCCCACTACTGGCAGAGACCCCTGACCACACAGCACTGCCTGAGACCTGGGAGCTTCATGTGGTGCACAGCACTAGCCAAGCCCACTGGCACTTACCTTCAGGCAGGACCGGGCCAGTTCTTGCTGCCACACAGGCCTCCCACCACCACAGGCAGGAGCTGTGTGACATTGGGCTCGGCTAGCTCCTGTCTCCATGTACCCTGTATATATATGTACATGGAGATGTCTCCATTGAGACAGAAGCCAGCATGCCCAATGGTGCACAGCCCCTGCCTACACTGCCAGGAGTCCCAGATGGCAAGAGCTGGCTTGGTCCTGCCTGACGGTGTGCGCCAGTGGACCAAGCCAGGCTGGTACCATGAACCAATGGAGCCCTCGGGTTTCAGGCAGCACTTCACGCTGCCAGGGGTCTCTGCCAACAGTGGACTAGTGCCCTAATGGCTTGCGGTTAGCTGCTGCATCCAGGGGCGAGAGGGGTGGCTGTGCACTGTGAGGGGTTGGGGAGGGCAGGCAGGGGAGCCACCCTGCCTAGACAGTTCCCCACCCCAGTGTCCCCCCTCACTCCCTCAATCCCTGCTTACTGGGGACAGAGCCTGGTTCTGAGACACTATTGTCAGCCTTGTCCCACTTCCATTTGCTCCATCACACTGAGGTAGCATGCTGGAGCAGTGGGGGCATGTGGCAGGCACACAGATGCTCTGGCCAGTGCTAGAGCATCTCTTAGGAAGACCCAGTCTTTGGTTGCCACGCCACTTTTTTTACAGCATGTTTTTTTTTATACTGGGATTTCCCAGTATGAAGCTTAGAGTCTGCCCTGCAAATAAGCAACACAGGGAACATTTTTTCATTCCCAACATCTCAAACTGCTTTGAGATGCTGTAACAGGTACATGCTAACTCACCTGGACATGGCCAGTAATTCTATTAATAAGCTAATCTTTTCCACAGCATTGTCAGCTTCTTCCGAAACTGCATGAAGCCATTAGAGTCACAACAGCCATGTTGCAGAACTTCCTTCCTCTTATACTCATTTTTTTTTCATCAAGAGGACACCTCTAGGCTTAATCAGTATTATTACACTTTTAATCCCACTAACTGGGGGATTGTGTAGGTGGATGTTTATGTATGTGCACCAAAGTGCATGGATTAATACCCACTGAGTTTATTTGAGAACTGCACCTAAGGAAATTGGGTCACAGGTATTTGAGGCACTTGGTTAGGTCACTATTTTAAAGATTGCATACATGGAACGCTCATGTTTTAGGTATTGCAGGTTTAAGTCTTAAGGCATCGTTTACCTAACATATACTTGTTTATTAGTTATGCTTTGTTATCCTGATTTGTACTGAAGTAGTTTAGGTTATCTTATTCAAATATTTATATTGGGAAAGAAGTAATAGTTACTACCACTATTGCCTAACAGAAGCTACATACAGAGGTTGCACATAAACCAGTATAAGTGATCAGAAACTGGTTTAAATCTGTAACAGAACAGAAGCTCAGTGCACATAAACCAATTTCAAAATGCTGAAAAATAGTTTAATGTAAACTTGGTTGAATGTAGTATCAGACTTAACTGATTGAGGTCAAATCAATTTATGGAACTTCTGCCCCAGACCCCTTCCTGGTTTAAGTTGAATCAGAATCCCCCAGCATCCCAGTATGCTTTTCAGCCCTGAGCTTGCCTGGGCTGTGCTGTCTGCTACAGAGAGCAGGGTTGGCCCCACCCCTCTGTTCTCTAGTCAGAGCAGTGAGAGCTGGCTGACAAAGGCAGGATGAAGGTTTTTGGTTGGTCTGTCATGTGTAAGGTTACCATATTTCCAGTATCAAAAAAAGAGGACGTGGGGGAGGGAGAAGAGAGGGGAAAGGAGTATATGATTGGGGCAGGGGGCAGCGATATGTCCGTGCCCTGCCGTTACCCTGCACCCTCAGGTCACAGGATCCCTCAGACCTGCTTTGCCTTTCACTCCTGACCCACTGTACCCCACCATCCAGCCCTCCCAGTCCCCCTCGCTTCTGACCCACAGCCCCCTGCCCCATCCAGCCCTGCTGCCCACGTAATGCACATGCTCTCTCTCTCTCACCTACCAGCAGCTGCCAGGGCCCACACAAAGCACATGATCTCCCAACAACCAATCACCTTCCCCTGCTTACCCTAGGTTCAAACAGCCAAGCCTCAAGTCCCAGAGAAAAGCAGAGGCAGAGCAAAACCCCAGACGTTTGCTTGCATTTTGAAACCCCGCCTGGACTGAGGTCAGGGGACCAAAAAAGATCCTTAGTTGTGTACTTGAGGTTGCAAAGTGAGGTGTTCAATACATGCTCACTTCACAGAAAGGACTATTCTTATTCAAGCTTTTATGAATTCAGTTCCACTGACTTCCCCCACTCCCTTCTCAGTCTGGCAGTGGCTGCCCCCACTCCCATGAGTGGGGGAGAGGTAGAAGCCTGGCAGGCACTGTGCTCCCTCCCCTCCCCCTCACAGACCTGGGCTGGAGTCCCATGTGGGCCAAGGAGGGGATTTAAACTCCCACTCTCCAGCAAGCTAGCCCTGGGATGTTGCCTGGCTACACCCCCTCCACTCAAGCAGGGAGGGGTAAGAGCCTTGAAGGACTTGTCTTCCCTTCCCCTTGACAGTGGCTGGGAGGCATGCTCTAGCACCCCCTGGCTTCTGGCTTGAGCCACTGCAGGCACATGGCTGCATTTCCTGAATCAAAAGTGAATGTCTGTCCATTTACTAATCTGTTCAATCTGTGCAGTTTAGGCTAACCTGCAAAGACTAAATCAATTCAGTATCAGGCTTTTTGACTGTCTGTACCTAGCTCCACTGGTTTTCAACTTTGAGGGTCCCAGCACCCCTCTAACTCCTGTGAGTTGAATTGAGCAGCACCCCAATTCAGTGGCTAATGTATTTATTACAGCACTTAACTCCTGGCAGGAGGAGCAGGGGAAAGGAGTAGGAGTGAACACTTAGTTCCTAACAGAGCAGAAGGGCAGGGATGGGCTTTCCTCCTTGCACTGTAGCCTGCATAGTCAAACCTGCATTTAGCTGCTCCCACAAGGGCAAAGGGGAGGATCAAGCACTTAACTCCCTCAGACAGGGTCCAGCAAGGACAAGGTGAGCTTGCCACTGCAGTACTTTATACAGGGGTTGAGTGGGGAAGAGCAAGTTATTATCACCTTGCATCCCATGGCACGCTCAAAACAAGCCTGAGATAGCCCTGTTGACAATTACTCGTACAAATCTGAGCAAGTAGCAGTTTTATTTTTCTTTTCTGATTATTTAAATTATAATTTAAATGTTAGCTTTAAAGCTTGTGGGTTAGCTCTTTCCTCTCTCTACTATGCCTTTCACTACAAAGCATTAAACCCTAACTTGCAGTTCAAAGGCCCCGTTTATTTGGGTAGATTGCTTTGTTGACTGCTACCTTGCCAGATGATTACAATTTATATAGAACTCATTTACTGTTTGCTTACCCTGATGAAAATAACCTGATAAGCTGATAGCATTCCATTTTAGTTTATTTCCATTTATGTGAAGTTACTGATCTGTTTTTATTTATTGTTAATTGTTAGCTTTTAATTAAAACATACAATTGAAAAACTGTGTAGACTGAATGTTTGTTTACCAACCATCAGGGAGCAGATAGAGTCCACCGAGAGGTGATCTATAAAGCTTAACAAACTTAGCATGCAGACAGAAGTAACTTTTGAAATGTCTCCAAGTGTAACAGGGCTAGAAATGTTTCAAAAAGGGGAAAAGAGCCACTGTGGTGTCCTCAGCTGAAAATCTTCAGAATTCAACAAGGGGATAATATAGGGGGATGCATCAACCTACATCTCCACCCCCAGGTTTCTCCCCCTCTCTTCCCAACAAGGAGGGAAAGTAGAGGGGAGAACAGAGAACACCACTATGGAGAGCAGAGATCTTTTCTGGAAGGGGGGGGGGTGGAAGGAGGGTGGTTGTGAGGGGAAGGGATGGCAGGAGCTGCCAGGATTCTAACACTTCAGCCCAAAACTTCTTCTCTCCCTCTCTTGGTGAAATGAAGGGGTAGAAGAAGGGATTACGGGCTGGAGAACAAGGTTCTGGCAGGGACCCCAACAGGGTACACAGAGCAGGATGCAGTAGCAGGAGAGCTGGAAAGCTGGCAGTCAAATTGCCAGATTGTCCACCCAGCTCTCCCTCCCTCCCTCCCTCCCTTGTGGAGAAAAACTTATGGGTCCCTCTGTCCCTATGCAAATGTAACAAAAAGTGGAATACTTCAAAGCAGTATCCTTTTAAAGAGGAATTTGGGCATGCTTCAACTGCTTTGGGAATATTTCAGAGTGCATGCACATTTGTGCAGCTGATCCTTTGAAGTGTTCTGATGCAGGGGCAGACAATTATTTTGGCTGGAGGGCCACTTATTGAGTTTTGGCAAGCTGTTGAGGGCCGCATGGGTAGCCTGGTCCCTTGACAGGTGCCCTGCCCCCTGGTTGCTATCTTGTGACTGGAAGTCCTGCCTCCTAGCCCTTGACCTTTGCAATCGGAAGTCTCTCCCCTTCCCCCCAGAAGTACTCCTTTCAGCAAGGGGTTTTGCCATCTCAAAACCAGAAAAGTACCAAATTATATTCTAAAAAGCAAACATCTACAACATTCATTAATCTGATTTCAATAAATATTTTTGTCCTGGTTTGGCATTTGTGTAGTGTACGTAGAGGTGACTGGCATACAATAGCTTAAAATGAAGTCTTACTCTTGCATATTGTGAGGGGGAAGGATGGCTATATATTTGTGGGGGCTGTGGGTATTTGGGTAAGGGGAATGTGGGAGAGAGTGCGAGTGTCTGTGGGGGGTGGATAGGTGTGAGGATGGGTGAAGAAGCCTGTATGTGTGGATATGTGGGTAGGTACAGGGTTTATAGGGGGCTGTGGGGGGGGAAGGTAGTTGGTGTGTGTGAGGGGATGTGAGGTTCTGTGTGTATGGCAGTGATGGAGGGGGGAAACACATGGTAGAGTGTGCATGTGGGATTCACCCTACAAACACAAACACACGCACCCCCACCAGGGGACTGTACTCCCACTGTCCAGCAATGCAGTCAGGAGCCACGTGGTGCTGGAGTAGTGCCGGGGTAAGAAGGCAGGGAAATGGCTGGGGGTGGGGTGGGATTGGGCTGTGTCCTGCTGGTGGCTCCCCCTGGGTCCTACTGCCCATGGCTCCTGTCATCTTTGACAGGCAGCCAGAAGCAGGTAAATATTAATTTTCTAAATTTTTTAGGGGCTCCATGGACCAGATAGAATGGCCTGCCAGGCTGGTTCCAGCCCATAGGCCATATTTTGCCCACCCTGTTCTAAAGGCATTTGAAATGGTTCAGTTGTTACTTCTGTCTGCACTTCTATATTTCTCCCAATCACCTGTATTTTTCCACCGTATGCATAGGCATTTCTTTGTACCCACCCCATTTTGAAATATCTACAGAGCAACAGACTTCAAAATGTATGAGACCTGCAACTTTCCTAGGAGTATAATAAACTGAAATCTGGTAGTCAATGTGAAATCCTAAATCAGCATAGGAGATACACACATTCTAAAAGGGGTTAGTTTATGAATGTCAACGCCTTATAACAGAAATCACCCATGATAACAAAGATCATAAAACAAATTTCCTTTGTAACATCCTTTTTTCCACACATTTTAAAATTTTCAAATCATTCACATTTCAGTTTATAAAAGTCCCCGCTCTTGATCTTTGTCCAAGGGATAAAATTCCCTTCTGCTATTTTAAAATACAGATGGACAAAGTTTAAATCTAGTGTCGAATTAATGTGAGGACTTGTGGACTGAGGTTTTGTTCTACTCATAATCTGGATAGGATGATCTTGAATCTCTCTTTTTAAAAGAAAAATAAACCTAAAGAAATGACATGGATAAATTAGTGAGTTAAAACAGTTAAAATCACTAGATGTCAGGAAAGGCAAATATGGTTTTGGAAGCAACATTCACTCAACTGCACTGCAGATGTATATTCAATATAGCAAGACTAGACAATTTAATGCATCAGTAAGTATGTTATAGATTATCTGTTATGAAATAAATAAGATGCAAGCACACTGTATTTTTAAAATATGCCTTGGAACTATTTGCATTTTCTGACTTGTAATTTTATCTGTGCAACCCTAACACTGCATTAATAAGATTTTTTTAAACATGGAAATTTTTACTTTCAATGATTATGTAACTTAGTTAATCTCTCCCCATCTTAACCATAATAAGCCAATATAAAAGGCATAGTCAGCCTGTGGCATGTGTGGCCAAGAGGCACATGCACCCTCTGTGTGTGATACCTGGCAGACTGGAAAGACACCAGGCAACACAGTGCCAGATAGGGCAGGAAACAGAAAGAGCAGCAAATCAGTCAGAGAACACAGGGCCAGGAGCAGAAAGTAGAGTAGCAAATTGGGCAAGGACACAGGGCAGGGAGCAGGAAGCAGAGCAGCCAATCAGATAGGGGAAGAGGATGAGAGTGGCACTCAAGGAAGGCATAGGGCTAATTTGTGGCACACCTGCCAAGAAAGTTAGCCCCAACTGAAGTACACCTTTCTAACAAATGTAATATCATAGTTTTCTGTTAATATACAGGGTCATGGAAATGCCATATGCTTACCAGTGCTGTGCATTTGGAGCTTGGGAGAGCCATTACAAAATCCCAAGCCAGTGGAACAAAGATGAGAATAGCAGCACTGATGATTTTCATAGGAGAGAGACCAGCATGTTACAAATTCAAGGTAAAATTCTTGTATAATAAAGAGCTTAGTCTATCTGTCTGTCCATAATGCTTTTGGTCAAGAGGACAGACAGCAATTGGCTGCATGGGCCCAGGTTGGGAGGAGGCAGAGGCAGGAGCCCAACAGCCAGCAGGGAAGTGGGGGAAAACCCTGCTGCTCAGTGGGGGACGTGGAAGCTGGCGGAGGCGGGCACAGACGCATCCAACAGTCGGCAGGGGGAGGGAGGCGGCAGGGACAGAAGGGAACATGGAGGGGAAGGGAGGTGGGGGGAAGAAGCCCCGTTGTTCAGGGAAGGAGATGGAGCTGGGCGGGGGGAGGGAGCCCCTGCACTGGTGGCAGCACAGGGAGTTTACATTGCCAGCCCCGAACAGCGAGCAGGGGGTGGCCAGGTAAACACTCCTTAGTTACTTTAAATCTGTCATTCATAACAGGCAATTGGCTAGTGTATAATATTGCCCTTTGCCTTTATAACATTCTTAAATGCTCCTGATTGCTCCAGTAAAATAGATGGGAATTTTACTATTGAATTTAATGGGAGTAGGATGCAACTCTCAGACTGTGAGAATTTTCCTAATACCCTTTTAAGGGGTGCCATCACTTTGAATGGACGGTACCAATCACCACCTCAGAGTGTGATTTCTAATGTTTTGGCTCTGAAAAACAAATCAGTTAGCTTGCTAATACCAAGGGCTGCTCTATGTGACCCAATAGCAAATAACATAATGCTGATGACCAACTCTTCCCAAAATTGAGAGGAAGTGAAATGGCTCTAGCTAGGCTTCCCACTCAATAGGAGGATGGTTCAGGGCTTCACTGTCAGAAATTGCTGCTGTCTTGGAAATATATGTTCTGGGATTACAGGTTGTAATCAGTGGTGTTTGGGTGTGAAACAAACATAACAGAGCAAAAATTTTGAGAGATAGTATAGCAGTATCTTTACCTAGTATTCCTCAGATGCCAGGGAAAGCCTCCTCTCCTCAATGGCTAGAGCATTTGAAGGACACCTTTCTGAAACGCATTATATTTAGGGGACTGGGAATGCCATTGTTTACATCAGTTCTCACTAGCTAATCCAAAACCAAATAGCCAAAGTCTGTTTAGGTTTTGTTAAGAGACAGCAAAGCCAAGCATTGAAGTTGCACAACCACTTCCCAAAAGTTACACGAGTAAAGTTTCTATACAACCAGAGTCTAAAGATCTGGGTTTTTCCCCTGCCCACCCAGATGAACGCGACTTGGAAGATTTTCTGCTGGACTTTGAGGAAGACTTGAAAGCTCATCATTCAGTGCAATGCTCACCCCCTCCAGGTATGCCAAACAGATAGGAGACTTAACAGTTTCCCTGGATAGCTGATCCAGCAATATGAAATGGTGCACTGAGTTGCAATAATTTGGAGGCATAACTTTTCATTAAAGCTTATGAAACTCTTCAGCGATGGCATTTCCCATATGCCACTTCTGTACCTTGGTTCCTGGAACTACTTGTACCAAAAAATCACCCCTTCAGTCTGTAAAGCAATTTTCTCTCTCTCACTTTGATACTACCAATATGTTTCTGTAAGTCATTGTATTTTGTGCTCATGGGAAAAAAAGATAAGTCCAGTCATTCCAGCATAAGCCTGAAATTAATCTTTTGTAGCCAGATGAATCATACCATATTTATTCTACTATAATAGTTTGCCCCAATTTATAGAAGACAAGAAAATCCTAATTCTGTTGCCCTGAAAAGATCTTCTTAACTAAATTACTTTCCATTATTGGCATTGTCTTTATTGGATAGTGTTTCCTGATAAGCCTGACAGTATGGATAAGAAAAATTGGATCAGAACAGAGGAAGCAAAAAAGCTCTTACACCAGTCCTACTAAATACTTGCAACTTTCCTTACAACAAAGCCATCTCTTGGAAGACTTTCCCTGCACCTGTGCTATCCTGTATACCACTGGCCATGGACACAGAGGGTAGGAGGTTCATGCAGCAGCCAAAACCTGTTGTCAGAGCTTTCTGCTTATCCAAAACAGCACATGCATCCTAGTTCTAGACAACAGTAAATATGACAGCTCCCACCCTCCATATGCACACTAATATTGGTGTGTAGGTATCTCCATTTGCCTGTGCTCTGGAAGTTTTGGCCAGCAGTATATATACAGTGTAAATACATCCTGGGATTTCATATGCCTCACACCAAGGAAAAGTAGAGCAGGTTGACCACCCTCTCAATTCTTTTCAGCTGCCTTTGGCTCAAGATGGAGCTTCTTACCATCCAAGTTCCAATTTCCAGATTACCTCAAAGTTAATTCTAGTGTTACCTTCGTTTTAGTAGAACTTAGCTTTGCCGCTTATTGACATCATGTAATTTTCCCTAAACTTTGTAATCCAAAATAACCTCTTTGAGATTGTCTGGATTCAGATCATGGTCTTCTTATGCCATGTCAATACCAGCAGCAGATGGACACTTGAAATAGCTCTGGTACTTGAGAGAATCCCTCATCTTGAAAAGTAAACCCTTCACCTCCCAGATTCACAAGGACAGATGTACCCCCTAGGCAAATCTGTGGTGCTGGCATCAGACTCAAGACTCCAAGATGCCTATGGGCATGACTACTGGGAAACAGAAAGCATACATACATGGGCTCCTTGCTATTCAAAATAGTATTCTCCAGGCAAGAGGACCAAAGAACTTCTTTAGATAAGGTGAAGGGCAAAGGGAGTTCCAGGGGCAGAACCCCCATGAAGAACTTCTCCCAAAGATCTCCTTCCTAACATCAGCCTGCCATCAAGTCTTCACAATCACAAGTGGCAACCAATGCAGCTCACATGCCTTATAGTGCCAATGGCTCAGCACCCAAGCAGCATACTGAGAACCTGATGGTTTGGGCACTGAAGTTTCCATCTTCTTCACTTCATTATTCTATCAACCTTCTACTCTAAAGCACTCTAATCGATGATGCCGATTGCTTTGTACCATCTACTATAGCAACTTATAAACAAGTGTAAATCTAGTGGGGAGTGAAAGTGCTGCCTTGCCCAAGCACCACACAGCACCACAGGCCCAGTGAGGGACATGGAGCCATCAGACCAGCTCTGTGACAGGAAATAGGACTGTATGAAATTCTGATGGCAGTTTTATTCCAAAGCTGTTTTGACTTGTTTTGAGCTTGAAACAACAAAATTGACACGGAAGAGAGAGCTTCGAAACAGCCTTGAAACAAAATGAGGCAAGTTGGAACGTTTTTAAATATTCAAAACATTTTGAGTTTCGAAGCTCAAGCTGGGCTTGCCTGCAGGGAAACAGAAACTAAACTAAGGAGAGGCAGGGAGAAAGTGGGGGAAGGACTACTCTGATATTGACTATGTAGCTGGCCAGTGACTGTCATCCTTCCCTGAAGTCCCTTCCAATCCCAGTGCTCTGGGGGAGGGATGGAAAAACTGCAAAAAATGCAGCATTGTTTGAAGTGCCCTGCTTTCTGCCTTGGTGTCAGTTGAGTGAGGGTGTACCTTAATACAGACACACACACTGTCACCCACCCATGTCACGAGTTTTGCCTGTCAGCAGCCAGAGGTGCAGGGGCCCAGAACCCCCCTGCACCTATCTCAACAGCTGTCAGGCTTCATGGCTTCAGCAGGAGCTAGCATGCCTGCAGCATTCACCCAGCTGCCCCTTAGCACACACAGTGTCACTTATCTCACGAGTTTTGCTTGTCCATAGCTTGAGGTGCAGTTTCCCCCAAGCCCCTGCACTTATCTCCTTGAAACCTGACAGGCTTTGTGACCTGAACAGTGGCTAGCATGCCTGCAGTTTTGATCCCGCTGTGGCTTAACATACACGTGATGAGTTTTTTGCTTTCAAGACTTTGAGGTGCAGTTTCCCTGAACCCCTGCACCTATGTCCTTGAATCTTAGCAGGATTCATGCCCTCAGAAGGGGCCACCATTCCTGCAAGTTTCATCTAAATCAGGCCATAAATGACAAAGTTATGGGCTGTTTGGAGCATCCCCATTATAGACTATTGGTGAAATGTCAAAACAGCGTTGAAACAGCAAAACCATTTCAATGAAATGAAGCAGAACAGCACCCTTCAGTAACGTCAGGTGATAGCCAAACCTTAAAATGCTCTCTCAAGAGTTGCTCCTCCAATTCCTTACTGAGGCCTATGGAAACTCTCAAAGGGAAGATAAGTTTTCTAACAAACCATACTGTCCCCAGGTACCTTGATCAATGAACTTGTTACCTATGCATCTATTCTTTGAAGACATGGCTGTAATTGTGCTCTAAGAGGCATGGTATATCTACCCTAATGTCCTCCTCCAGACAAGAGAGGGGCTTCCTCAGGTACCTACAGGTGTTTCTCTTGAAAAGAATGGTTACATTCCTATAGGTCCTAATGGAAGTCAAGAAACTGGAAGGTCATTTTCCACACTTCCTTTTGTAAAAATGGTACTGCTCATTGACAAGGTGATGAAGAATTGGCGAGATTCATTTGGCAAGCATCTGCCACAGCAGCCACCACCTCCTGAAAGATTAACAATACCAAGTCCCACCTAAAAGGGCAGAGTACTTATACAACCATGCTATAACCTCCTCCCTAGGTATGGTAGCAGCTATTCTATTCACCAGAATAGAAATAAAACCAAAGGATAGGAAGCCAAAGCCAGGATATAAAGTTTTGGGCTGCAAAACATGGGCTTCCACTTCCCTCAGTTTGTAAGTGACACTCTGATTAATACAGCCCAGTATGCTACTGGCCCTTTTTACAAGAGCACACTGTAGACTCACATTTAGCTTACAGTTCACTGTGACCAGTGGGTCCTTTTCACTAATACTACAAGCTAGCCAGTCCTTCCCCAGTCTATATTTGTACATGTAATTCTTCTGTTCCAAGTACAGGATTTGCACTTCTTCTAGTTCAATTTTATCCCATTCATTTTGGATCACTTCTGCAGTTTGTCAGACTTCTGCATGCTGTCCCTACCCTCCAAAGTATCTGCATCTCTACCCAGCTTGGTGTCATTCACAAACGTCCTAAGTGAGCAGTCAAACCCTCCTTCAAATTGTTAATGAAGATATATGACAGGTCCAGGACGCACATGGGTAAACCCACTCAGTACCCCTTATAGTCAACGTAATGTACATGTTGGCTGTAGGGTTCTGGTTTTCCCTAGGAGAAATACCAGTGGGCACATCTACATGAGATGCCATGTTACCACAGTGATGAACTATGGTGACACAGCTTATTGCTATGGTGACAGTGTTGGCAGGAATAAACCATGAAACCGCCATTACTGCACAGTAGCAATGAGTTCATTGCTACTGCGAAGTAGGGTCAGAATCAACCCATGCAGCACTTGCGGTTACTGCACAGTCATTTAGTACTTGTTTAAGCAAGTACTAAATGATCATACAGTAACGACTGCTCAGTTGGGTACATGTGTAGATGCACTTATTATGGAGGACTTGCTATTTAAGGAAGCAGAATTATTTAGTTCTAAGACAAAAAATATCAGATTTACACAAAGAACCTTGTCTGCCTGCATCCTTAGACCGACACAGCTACAACCTATATCCCTTTTTCACTTTGAAGTACTTCAGGACAGTTCTCCATGCCCTCAGCATGTGTGTCAAAAAAACCTACAAGGAATAGCTCACAACCACTGAAAAGAGGCAAATGCTTCATTGGTTGAAGACTGCTAGCTTCAACATCCCAACCAACTTCATGACACAAATCAGTTGTTCTGACAGGACTGTCAAAAAACTAGACTCAAATCAACCTTATAGATAAAAGTAGTAGTAACACATCCTTTGGGAACCATATGGCCCACTGCAGAGACACATTCTCTTATTTCATCATGGACTAGTAAGTCAGTTATAGACACCATCACAGCTAGGTATTTTAACCTGATTCACTCAAGGCCTACCTTTATTCTTCTACTTTTCTCCCCACCCTGCTCCTCTTCAAAGACCCTTCTCATAATGGCCTTCTACAACAAAAGATTCTATCACTAGGAGAAATAGAAGAAGCTCCCCTTCAATACTAAGAAAGGGATCTCTACAGCAATTACTTTTTTGATCCCTAAGAGGAAAGGAGAATGGTGACCTATCTTGGATCTTTCAAGGGAACCTGAAGTTTATCCTCCCCTTGATAATCCCTTTCTAGGATTCAAGGAGCATCTTTTCACCTCCAGGCTGCATATATCCACATATACTCTGTGCTATGTCATAGGATTTGTGGTATGTCAAAATCATAACCATTACATGTCTTAACTTTTGGTGTCTCAGCTGTTCTGGGGTGTTCAAAGTACTTGAAATTTTAGGCAGTATACCCAAGGGTAAATGAAATTTAAGCATACACATACCTGGACAACTGCAGGTAAAGTGGAAATCCCTTCAACTAGGTCAAGGTGCCATTTACTATTACACATTTGACCTGCAGCAGAACCTAAAGCTGAAAATGAATTCATAAAAATCACACAAAATTCATCCCAGTTCAGAGACACTTCTACACTTCACAAAATCTGTGGCCTACCCCCTCAAAACAGAACCCAATTAGTCCGATCCTATAGATAGCATGAAGTTCTATTTTACTAGTCCTGCCAGGTCACACAGTTTTGTTTACCTTCATAATGTCACATGCCAAACCACCTCCAATATTTGCAAAGGTGGCTAAAATCTGAGTTCTCCCCAAGCAAACATCCCTTGGACAAGCCCTTGATTGTGCTGCCATTATTAGTGTTGCCCCTGAAAGGATTAAGTAACCCTAAAAACACTTGCAGGGTGGACCCCATCACTCCTGTCTAGAAATATAGTGATAGATGCCTCATTACAAAGGTTCATATGTAGGGACTCAAAAGGCTCAGCAGAGAGCACAGATATATATCAACAGCTTCAAATTTAGAGCAGTCTGCAAGGCTTGGAAATCCTTCCAGCAGCAAATTTTGGGCCAGTCAGTACAGATGATGATGGACAATACAGTAGCCACAGTTGAGCTAGATCTTCCTCCCTTGTCAGGAAATGATCAAACAGGAACTGGTGAATTAGATATCTGATCTCTTTCACTGGTCACTTAGATACCAGCAGAATAGCTTACCTTTCTCAGAATCAGAATCACACTCCAAAGGTCCATTCTTCAGAATGGTTTTCTTGGCTGTGGTGATCTGATTGACCTGTTCATGACAAACCAACAAGAAATCTTGAAACTTTGGTTTGAGAAGAGCCCTGAGTGCCCAATCCCTGTCAAATGACATTCTGATCCTGTGGACAGGAAAGTATTGGTGTCCATGTCAAGTGATCCTTCCAATTTCCAGGGTGTTCCCAAGACCAAAGAAGATTCAGACAAATTGATCTTGAAAGTGCTTGTGTAGTGAGGGTTCTGGCTCCTAAACATTCTGTGCCTCTCACCCACTCAACACAAAACCATATCTCTTCTTGTAGATCAGTGATTCCACAACCTTTTTTTGCTGCAACCTGCTGCTGGGAGTGATGTGCAGCAGTGGTGGTGCCCAGGGCTGTGGGAGCTCCCGACACATGGCATGCCTTTTCTGTGTGGCGCCGCTGGCATCGCCCCCACAACTTTCATTTGGGTTGCAACCCAAGGTTGGGAACCACTCATCTAGATCCATTGTCACAGAATGCAGAAATGATTAACTCTTGGACCTGCTTTTCACTTGTCTGTGACATCTTGATCAATGATAAAATGTAGTAAAGTGGCAAAGATTACTGGACAAGATTCTGTTCTAAAAGATCCTGGTTATATATGCAAGATCAGAACTAAGATCCTCCTGCTTTTTGGGGTTGTAGCAGTTGGTCAGCTTATGCCTGTCAACAGTCTCAGCTGTCCATCATTTGGATGACCAGTACCATTTCCCCACCATAAAATAGTGAAGTGCCTAAGATGATTCCACCTGGAAAAGATCTCATTTTGCTTTGAAACCTTAAAATGTTCTTTTCCATTGGTCTCCTTTTAAACCAATAATATCTTGTTCTTTTCTGCACATATTGGTTAAGATATCAGCAAGATAGGTACAAGGGATCCAAGTCCTGATCACAGTTTTCCATCCTAAGGTATTTTTGAGGATTCATCCCAAATCCTTTACTGAAAGACCTGATTCAGCTGATTGACAGTCTCGTAGCCTTCCAAAAGCCACATGCGTCTGGAACTGAAGAATCTCTATGCTCTGAATACAGGCAGGGCCCAACTTTTACATGCAAAAGACAAGGTCATCTCCTTGGCTCTGCGACTATAGCAAATAAAATAAATAAAGTACAAATAGGTCTTTACTGAAAGTCTGTCCAAATGGATCTTTGACAGCGTAAAGACCTCTGAGGAGATGGCTCTGGTGTATTTGCTGACATCCGTCAAATAAGAACGTGTTCCTCAGAGCTTCAACTACACTAGTATCCTCATTGGGAAATGCATCCATTTCACACAGCTGCAAAGCAGCCACCTGGAGCTTTGGTTACGTGTTTACTTAGCATTATACAACATCTGTACCATCTTTTGTGCACATTACATTCAGCAAAGCAGTTTTTCAGTCCCTGTTCTCTTGAGATTCAGATTCTGTTTCCACTTGAATTAGTCCACTGCTTTGGAGTCACTGGTAGTGAAATGAGCATGTAGACAATCCTTCAAGCAGGAAGTCTTTTGAGACGTGTGGTCCACATGCAACCCACCTTCCAACCCTTCTTCTTAGGAGTCCAGTATACTCAGAATCACATTGTTGAGAGGAAACAGTATAGTCATTGCACTCTGCGCTTTGTCAGCCTGGTTGAAAATACAAGGAATACAAGGGTACATGCATGCTACATAAGTACTGCTGGCCAAAGTCTCCAAGCTAGGAAGCAAAGAGTCATGTTGCACATCAGTAATGAAGCATGCACCTGGAGAGCTCATCTCGAGAAATTCCAATTACTGTAAGTGAAGTAATTTCAAATTCTGGAGCATAAGAGGGAATCATACTGAAGTCCTTCCCACATGAAGTACCAATTAGAATTTGATACTTAGCCACATGTGCTGGTAGGGATAAATACTTTCTACAGTAAAAAAACAAGAGACATGGCAGTTAGAATTGTTGCTGTTGTGGGTTTATACTTTATTTATATGCATTTTCTCTGTTCATTTTTCTTTTGTTTTCATTGCAGGCCCTTTCAAACCATGTGATCATCTGTTTGGTAGCTGGCTAATCAGAATTGGCGTTTGGACCATAGTGGTTTTGGCCTTTATTTGTAATGCACTGGTGACTGCAACAGTCTTCAGGTCTCCATTGTATATTTCCTCTATAAAACTTTTGATTGGACTCATAGCCATTGTAAATACACTAATGGGTCTGTCCAGTGGAATACTGGCTAGTGTGGATGCATTAACTTTTGGCAGTTTTGCTCAATACGGTCCTTGGTGGGAAAATGGAGTTGGTTGCAAAATAACTGGCCTTCTCTTCATTTTTGCTTCAGAAACTTCTATTTTCCTCCTTACTTTGGCAGCTTTGGAACGTGGCTTCTCTATAAAGCAAGCTACAAAGTTTGAAACAAAATCCTCTGTTGCTAGTGTAAAAATAGCCATTTTCTTTTGCTTTATTTTGGCATTGGTAATTGCAGTGGTGCCACTGCTTAGTGGGGGTGAGTATGGGGTTTCTCCACTTTGTTTACCCCTGCCATTTGGAGAACCCACAGCTATGGGCTACATGGTAGCTTTGGTCTTGTTGAACTCCCTTTGTTTTCTGGTGATGACTGTTGCCTATACAAAACTCTACTGTAGTTTGGAAAAGGGAGAACTAGACAATATTTGGGACTGTTCTATGGTCAAGCACATAGCCTTGCTACTCTTTACTAACTGCATTCTTTATTGCCCTGTGGCTTTTTTATCTTTTTCTTCTTTGCTAAATCTTACTTTTATTAGCCCAGAAGTGATTAAATCAATACTGCTAGTCATTGTCCCATTGCCAGCATGCCTAAACCCTCTTCTTTATATATTTTTCAATCCCCATTTTAAGGAAGATCTAGGAAGTCTCTGTAAGCAAACTTTATTATGGAGAAGATCAAAACACACAAGTCTGATCTCTGTTAATTCAGAAGATGTAGAGAAACAGTCCTGCGATTCAACACAAGCTTTGGTAACCTTTGCAAGTGTTGGTATATCTTATGACCTGCCTGCCAGCAGCTCACTAACGCCATCTGATCAAATGACAGAAAGCTGTAACCTTTCATCAGTAGCATTTGTTCCATGTCGCTAGTTTCAGTGGCAAAACAAAAGTTATCTATATGTTTACAAAATTTCCAGTCCCAAAATTAAGGATGGGTGTGTATACATATACTAGAAAGTGGGATCAAAGGTGCGCTTGATTCCTGTCACACACAGCTCCAAGTTCCTGGCAAAACTGGCAACAGGCTGAAATTCCCGCTTATAAACTCTCTCAGCCCAGTGAAGTTTGATATAAAGAGGGAGCCTGAAAACTGCCAGTATTTACACAGTTGGCTCAGTTCTTTTAGAGACAACGTTAAAAGTGCATCTCTTGGTCAACAGCAAAACACATTGAAGCAATAGACTTCTTGGATGTATGACCAATATTTTAATTAAGCTATTAACTAAGCATATTGAGGTATAGAATTTAAAAAGTTAAAATGACAAAGTTCTCCAGCTAACAGAGTGAATTTGAGATCTAGATTCCCTGAATATTGTTAAATGCTCTAGATTGGTGGTGGCATGTTATATACTTAAAGTGTATTTCAGGGGAGAGATGGAAGCTGCCTATGTCCATGATTCAGCAAAGTGTTGAAGCAAAGTATTGAAACTTAAGCATGCAGATAATCATGCTGAAATCCCAGGGGCTTATGAAAAACAGCTCTCATTAAAGTAATTTGATACTGTTTTTAAAAGCAGTTACAAATGCAGTTGATAAAAGTACTATTTATTTAATAATTCAACTGGGACCATAGGACATCTTCATAAAATAGAACACCACAAAAAATGATACATAAAAATTATTGAAAAGCAGCTTACTAGTTTCAATGCAGTCATAAATGGCAAATCAACAATCTGTGGGAAAATACATGTTTTTCTTGTAAGGCCCCTTATGGATCTTGACTCAATATTATTTGTATTTTTAATCAATAAGGAAGAGAAAGATCAGTACCGATAAAGTCTTTAGATGAAACACACCAGGAGAGGAGAAAATGATGGGGAAGACAGGTTGCTGATGCACAATGAGCTGAATTAGTTGGTAAGCTGAATGTAAGCAAATAATTTTTATTGCAAAGAAACAATTGTAAGGTCAAGTCATCTTGGAATAAGGGATGTAAACTTTGGCATGGGAGAAACCCTCTCCTGGGGAACAGCAATTTGTTTTTTGGAAAAGATGCCTGTCATGTGGATAGATGGCCAAACAATCTCGCTATGCAACTAGACCAAAAAGGTGTACAGATCTTTTCATGTGTAGGCAGGAGAAGATGAAGTAGAAAAAGAAAGAACATATCTATTTGGCATTTGTTGCGACTGATAATGAAATAGTACATCAAATGTGTGTGTCCACACATCAAGAAGGACAGATAAAAATTGGGGAAGCTTCGGAGAAGAACCAAAAAGAATGATTACAAGTTTAGAAAATCTGGCTTATAGCCAGAGATCCAGGAGCTCAATATTTGTATCTTATTAAAGAGAAGGTTAATAGATTATTTGATCACAGTTTGTAAGTATCTGCATGAGGAACAGAAATATGTTCATAGATGTTTCTTTAATCTAACAGACAAAGGATGGCATGATCCACTAGCTGGAAACTGAAGGTAGATAGAAGTTCAGACTAGAAATAAAGTGTAGATTTTTAACAGCAAGAGTAATTAACCACCCAAATAATTTACAAAGACTGCAGTGGATTTGCTATCATTGGGAGTCTTTAAATCAAAATTAGACATGTGTTTAAAAAAAAAGTTCTCTAGTTTAGCTATAGCCATTGGACTTGGACTTGAAGGAAGAATTAATTCAAGGGAGGTCTTTAGCCTGTAGCTCATAAAAGCTAAGAGCAAATGGCCACATAAAAATCAGTGAATTCCTTGCTGAATCAGAACCATCATGATTAGAGAGGAGACCACCCCCCAGCACCTTGCCTACTTTATTTTTCAAATCTTCTAAGCAACATAGCTCCCACCACTTTGTTTGGAGACTAGCATATACCTTGATCTAACTTCAATCCCATTTTCCCAGAGATGGCCCCTTTTCTTCAATGAACAGATCAAATAAAATGCTGTTATGCACATATTCAGAAGGGGGGTGGGGGGACAGGACTTCCATAAGCAAAAATTTTGAATGGGCCAATACCTACTACTTAGTTTAAAGGTCACTCTAAGCTCCAGGTGGGCAAAAGTATATTTTGAATAACATTAAATAACATCTGAATAACATAACAAGGTGAGATGAGCCAAATAATTTAAGGTAACCAATTACAGATGATTGATCTTTATATGTTACCACATATGTAACTTCCTGTCACCCAAGGATGAGTTTCACAAAGAAAAGTCTGTTACCAGCTTCAGACACATCTAGAAATACCAACGTGAATGAAGAAAACACATTTTTTAGCTTTGTAGTTACAGATGGCATCAGGTTGACGTTGGCTGACGCGCATCCTTGGGAAAAAAAAAAACAAATGGAGAAATTATGTATGATAAAGCTGGCTGCGTGGTTATCTTAATCTTTTTCTACTGTAGCTTTTGAAGCAGTGCAGCCTGCAGCTGGAAAATGATTCCTGAAACCACTTTGGATTAAACAGAGGATCAATCGACCATTGCACAATGCTTGTTACCATGTTTATTTAGCTTTATTTTAATGTGAGTCCATCTGTGCTGCACTGCTTGATGTCAGTGAAATTCCTTTCAGCTCGCTATATTTAAGAAGTTTGTAAAATGATTTGAGAAACAAAATAGTTATAAATCTAACAACTAGTTTAAAAAGCTACTTCTATTAGAACTTTTTACCTTGCAGAAAGTCCTAAATGAAAGACTATACATCTTATTTTTATAAGCATGTTTGAATTATTTTGATCAGATATTTTTAACTTGGAATTGTTAAAATTCATTTAAGAGATTTTTTTAAATAAGATTTGTAAATATAAAGCTGTATTTATTACTACAGTATAATACAACCATGCTAAAGGATGTGAGAATAAGCCATGTACAGTTTCATACTGATATTTGCTATATTTTCTATTTTCTGCTCATATTTTACTAAATTCATTATCTGTATATATGTAAATGTGTAGTGAATGTAAATAGATTCCATACTTCTTCTCTCTCAGTGTTCCAAATATATATGTAATTTGTAATAAAAATTCTGACTAAACATTGAAAAGCATTTCACCAGGGTCTGAATCATGTACAGCCAAAATTAGTGGTTACCAAATTTTTCAAGCATATGTTCTAATTTACCAGAGTAAGATTTCTGAAATTCTAGCCAGAATTTAAAATCAGAGGTAATTTGTTCCTATTGGGGTTCTGTGAGAACAGAAGAAATCTAGAATAGGGTTGTAGTTCAACATAAAAGTAAGTCTGTTTACCAAAGATCCTCCTCATCTCTCTTATTGATCATCCTGCAGCATTTTACAAAGCTAAGAAGCAGGAGACTAAAAGGAATGGAAAGATGTAAAATAAACTAGAAAAAAGCAACACTACGAAAGAGAATTAGAGCTTCTGAGTACATTCAGGCAGGATGTCAATATACATGGGAGTCTGCTGCAAAATTCTCAGGTATGAACAGAAGCTAGAAGCACCTTATACAGGTTTTAAGTATAAATGATAGAAGAATAGAAAGCAAACTGACAGTTGATTGAAACCAGCTAGGAAGGTAACTGAAGAAAATCAATCTTGCAAAGGGATTTCAGGGCAGAAAGGTTACAAGGGACACAGAATCAGAAAAGAGTGGGACGTGAGGAAGTCTTTTGTGAGAAAGTGAATTCCTGGAGAATGACACAGGAGAGCAGGTGACAGAGCCCAGCACATAAGCCAAGGAAGAGATGCCTACTACAAATAAGACAGACAGAAAACATTGTGTAAAACACAAAAGTGAACATATGGAACTTAAATTTGATGTGAAAAAAACCAGTGTAGGCAGGGGGGTGAGACAGGCCAGAAAGGTGGTTTTGGCTGAATTACCCTAGCTGCTCTTGCGGGAGGAATGTGAGAACAAGTTAGGCTGTAACAGAGGAAGGGGACATTACACTATCTGAAACAAGAACTACTAGAGGGATGAATAGGGTTTTTAGCCATTGAGATGTAAAAATGGGATGGATTTGGAAGGGAAATTAACATGATTTAATGATAGGCTGAGCATGGGAGGAAGATGAGAAGGGAGCAAAAAAATGGCATCAATGTTGTGGGCCCAGATAACTGGAAGGATAACTATGTTGCTCCTCTTTTTTAATTTTGTTGCAGTAGTGCCCAAGGGAATCAGCTTTTGATTTGGTACACATTGCACTGTACAAACATAACAAAAAGGTGGTGCTTTCCCTGAAAAGCTCACAGTCCAGCCATGATGGTATTATCAGTGATATTACCAGCAAAGGAAGGATTTAATTGGAAGAAATTACAGGTACATTATATTATGAAGATTATTCATTTATACAGCTCCTAGACAAACTCAGCCATGTTAGGGATCCAATGTGATAGATGGTTCACTAGGTGCAAACCAGTTTCTCATAAATTGCAGATACGAGACTAAACAATACAGGAAGGCTAAAACAGCAGAGACAGAAATGAAAGCCATCTGGGTTAATACAGGAACTCAGGCGTAGAACTCATCAAGTCAAGTTGCTTGCATTCACAGGCAAGCAACAGTCCTAATGCAGGGAGTGGCAATGCTTTCCGAGGGCTGTCCAGAATGACCTGGCTTGGTTGAAGGCAAGCTGGTGCTAGGACCTGGCCATGAATGCTTCCAGTTCTCCCTGCCACCACTTGTCTCTGCTACTTAGCTACAGAATGGCATGGATAAAGCAGCCAGCTGCAACATGGCACAGAAAGGCATGGGCAAAGCCCCCACTGCCAAAAGCTGCTAAAGCTCCTGCTCTCTGGGCCAGAACCAGTGGCTTCCCAGACCAGATCCAGCCCACAGGTCACAGACCACCTAAAAGGTCCAGAACATCATATCCGGCCTCTATCACATAATGTAGCCACAAAGCACCTTATTAAAACATTCTATATCACATGCCATAGACAAAGAATAGAAGAAATAATGGCACACTTCAAGAAAAATGGAAAGGTCCAACATAAGCCTTAAACTAATGGGGATTATCCCAGGTTCCCCTTACCTGTGCCAAGTGAAAAAAAAAGGTTGCAACTGCATAAAATAATTTTTAAAAGCTAGATGCATCTGCCTTAACCCTAGGGCTAGGGATAGACTTTCAAAAAGCCGGAGCCTGAATTGATTCAATATTTGCAGGTTAATCTAATCTGCAAAGCGTGAACTGATTTGGAGGTGGATAGACATTCCCTTTTCATTCCAGAAATACAAGTACATGCCTGCAGTGGCTCAAGCTAGAAGCTGCTGAGGTGCTAGAGCAGCCCTCCCTTCCCTTCCATAGTACTGAGCTGAGGTGGGGCATGGCCAGGCCTGGGCAGGATATTCTGACTGGGGAGGAATCTCCCGCAAGCAGCCCAGCAGAGAGTCGATAGCAGTGTTTATCACGCCTAATTCAGTGTCTATCAGCCCATTAAGAAAACAAAAGTTCCTCTCATTAGTTCAAGCTCTTCTTAAACAACTGTTTCCAAGGAAGGAATGGAGGGATATTACCAGCTATCTGTTGATTAGCTCGAAAATGCTCTAAGCTGACACTATCCTGTCTACCTTTGTCTCATTCCCCACAGCATGGACTATAGTCAGCATGTGGTCTGCTAGCTAATGTTGAGAGGTATCTGTGTAAGGCAGAGAAGAAGGGAGAATCACTGCTCCAGCAGGGAATGGTGAGGGGGAGGCAGGAAGCAGGAGAAAACCAGGCAGATGCCCTGTACCTGCAGTATCTGCTGGAGCTGCAGCCAGGAAGCAGAGGGGGAGGGACCAGCCCAGCTCTCTGAAGCAAAGAACCCCACCCAGTCCAGAAAGTATGCCAATATGCTGGGGACTCTGATTTAACTTAAACCAGCAAGGGGCCTGGGACAGACATTGCATAAACTAGTTTGAGCCAAATCAGTTAAATTCGATAATACATTCAAATACGTTTATCTCGGACTGGTTTCAGCCATTTTCAAACTGGTTTATGTACATTGAATATCTGTTCTGTTACAGGTTTAAACCAGTTTCTGATCACTTAAACCAGTTTGTGTGTAACATCTGTCCCTAGCCTAGGAGTTTTATCCCAGCTCCATTCTAAGGTTACTTCTTCTTGGTTTGAGACAGCTACATGCCAAGGAATAGCTATCCTGGTATAGAACTGTGATGGGTACCTCCAAATCTTTAGCTGTGATCTTTGTTTTAGGGCAACTCCATTTATGGAATCATCATCAAATAAACATTGGCAGCAGAAAAATAGTGAAGGACAGTCCCAAAAGAGATGTTCTATGAGAAGTTACAGGAGACTAAATATTTAAACAAACATAAAACCCACAAGCTGAGTCATAACTCTTACCAAAGTCACCCTTTAATGAACCAAGTGTTAGAATCTGCTTTGTTCTGCAGGGCTGCCTCCAACCACTAATTACATTCATTTCTTTTTCTGCTAACACATCAAAACACTTCTGGTCTTGAGCTCTGCAGCCAAGGAGCCTGTATGGCCCAGCAAAATGGCTTAACCAGCCTGTCAGAAAAGTCAAGGATAAAGGTCTACCTGAGCAAAGCAGCTTAATTGGCTGTTGTAGTTAAGAAACTAGCTTCTGTACCAATTGGCATTCCAGAAGCAGCATCACATCTGGCAATATTGTATTTCCTAGCCCAAGAGACCAGGTACACATATGCAGCTGGATCAAATGGGGGCAGTTTTTGATGAGGGTCCAGTGAAGCTCAAACCCATGCCTCAACCTGTCTGAAGATACTTCCACCCCTCTGTCAATGTGCTTCTCATCCACATAAAAGTGATATTTAATTATAAATGCTGCTGTATTTTCTAGCATACAATATGCACCTTTCCCTACAAATCAGCTTCCCAAAATTGGGGATTATGTATTAAGCAAAGAAGCTGACTTTCTGCCCAAGGTTGGAAGCATCATGGTTTGAGTCATGCTCTATGGTACAACAGCTGTGTTATTACTTTTGGGGCAGTTAAGGAGGAAATCAAGTAATTTAACAAGGGGGGGGATATTGTTCTTTACTCAATGAGTTGATCTTTTTTTCTTTTTAATGAGTCTTGATGATATTCCATTAACCAAGCTAACCTTTCTTAAGACAATTTTGATGTCTGCTACCTGCTTCTGGTCTCTCTATTGCACAGACACTTTAGCTGTTTTCAAAATCATGGTTCTAACCATGGAGATGAATCCTCAGCAGCAACTAGGGATTCTGTTTTAGCTATGAAGGAAAGGGAGTGTGAGTCAGCTGAAGATTAGGCTCTGTCCCTGCTCTATGCAGTCAGAACTCCAGAAAAATCTTTTTTCTTCATTCTTGCCTTTCAAAAACAAGGTGCATATTATCTTTGGGGAAATACTGTATGCAAGAAAACGGAATTTCAGGGCCACTTCTTTTCTATTTGGATGCGAGTCCTGGATACCTCAAAGTCTTGTTCAGGTATGCTAAATGCGTATTTGTCATCTGGACTATTTTGACAAAAATATCTAATTCCAACATTTCTTAATCATAATTTTAAACTCTTTATATTTCAGGTGTTGTAAAAAAATCATTACTCAATAATTACCAGAAAAAACATGCAAGCTTTGATAAGCCTTTGATAAACCTTGATACGTTGCATGTATCAAACATGTTTCCCTTTGCTTTCTTGCATTGAGGGTATTTCCAAAAAATGGGGAGAAGGAAAAGTATCAGTGAAAAATCAAAACAGGAAAACAAACTAAAAGCATCCTTAACACATTAAAACATTCCCAGACTCACTGGGGCCAGATCCACAGCTGGCATAAATGAATGTAACTTATTAAATTCAATAAGCTATGCTGTTCAGCTGAGCATCAGGGCCAACATCTGCCAATATTTTTTTTAGATGCATATATGTCATCAATCATTTTTAAGTAGCAATTATACTATTCTTTATACTGAAATAAGAAAGTATAGCTAATTTAACTACAGTTCCATATGTTCTAAACTAAGATCAGGAATTTTGTTTCAATCTGCTGTAGTAATTATTGCTGTAGCCTCAACTTTTTAAAAAGGAGAATGCCAACTTACTCATGTTAATAAAAATCAATAAAATAGAAGTATTCTATGTAGCTATACTAAACACTTGCAAGCATACAAGGAAGAAAATAGCAATATCAAGAACAAGAATCAGCCTTCTGCTTTGGTGACTCTGGAGACATAGGAAACATGAGCACATCTCCCCTATAAAAAAATTGTTGTGGCATTGTTGAAATAATCTAAAGATCTAATCTCAGTCATAGGAAAAAACAAACATTAAAAGTAGTCCTCTTGAGAGCTGGCCTGCAGCCAGAATTTCTAAAATACTCAGTCCTAGACAAAGACTCCACTTAACATCCCCACTTAATCTTTTCACAGGTGGCAACCTTTCTATTTGTCAAACAAAAACTATGTCTTCACTAGCAAACGAAAAATGTGCATCTGTGAATCTTAAGGTCTTCCACTAAGTACGCATGCTCTGAGAATTGTCTTCAACCAACTTCAGAAGTCTCAAGACTCTTCAATAATGGGTACTTGAAGGAAGTTTCAGACTTCTCATTTTTCTTATGGAGTCATAATTTATCTGTAATTATTGTTTTGACAGCTGTCTGCAGGGTTATTAGTTTGGTCTCATGGATCTCAACAGCCTTACTAAGATCCTCTATAGATTTCCCTGCACCTACCATCAGAACTTCCATTTTATTAAATTAATCTTTTATGAACAAGGACATCTCCTATCTACCTAAAAAGACACAGGAAAACAACTGGGAAAGTTTGCCTAGCAAAAGGTTCACTAACTTCAGCTATGATTTCCGAGTACCACAGTGTTCTGTGAAATGCCAAAGACCTCCTACTGACTGTTTTCTGCCCATCCTTGTAAAAAAGATGCAGAAAAATTGGCAATCCTAAAATAAAAATAAGTATCAATCTGATCAACATGGAGGTCTGCAAGCAAATGAGGCCTCTTACCACTCTTTTGAAACCTAACCAGTCTAGGCAGACAGAAGGAAGGGATAGGTGCAATCAGAAGCCCATTCCATGTCTTAGAATGGAAAAGAAATGGTGAAAACCTCATCAGACCGTGGGAAATCAACTGAGATGGAGGACCTTGGCTCCACCGCTACTTCGTTTGCCATCTCACCATTCAATCACCGTCAAATAACTTCAAAACAAGAATTTTCCCAGTAGCAGATTCTCTCTAGATGCCATTAGCTCTCATTAGTTGACATGACAGCATAGAATTCATCAGTCCAAATAGCATGCCATAAAAGCATGAAAAAATCCTGCATTTCACATGCAACAGTGGTGAGATCCCTTCTAGCCCTACTTTCCTAGGGCTATGGTCTGTTTCACAAACTATCTAACCTGCTTTTCATATATGTTACGAGGGAATACCTTAATACCTTCTATTCACCAGCTTCAACAAAATCATGCTCAATGACCAGAATAGTAATATAGAACATAGAGCTAAAAGGACCACCTTGCTCATCAAACCCAAAGCTCTGAGACAGCAAGCAATAACACAGTAATTTGCCCAAAAGGGTCCACAAGAACCATTCCAACTCCACCCACTTACCTAATGGCCTATGAAATACTTACGATCTTTATAACATAAACAACAAATCCAGAGCCTCAAAGATTCCCATGCGCTACAGAAAGCAAGCAGAAGAGGCAAAAGCACCATGAACACCAGAGCCCCTACAACTGTTATTACAATTGTTATTGATGGTATAGGATATTTGGTCCTGATCTTGCAAATGATTCCACAAGGCCAGATTGCTGTTTCAGAACAATGACCACTGTAGTTGTGCTCATGCACAGGCAATTGTGCAGCCTTAATTGCCACAGGTCATTGTGATTCAATTAATCTAATACCACACAGCACTGTAATTGAAAAAGATTTCTTTTGGAATTATTCTCCCATTTCTTCAAGACACACATTGTTCACATAACCAACCGGAGATTATTAGGGGTGGGAACCCAACCAATCAGCACAGAGGAATAAAAGACCTGTTGTTTCACAATTGTTTTAAGAACAACTCAAATCCCACAGGTTCCACTCTTAGCTTGATGGAAGTCGACTACCTCCATGTTCTTTTATTCTTGTAAAAATACATAGAGGTAAGGTTTCAGCAAAAGAAGCCTGCTCAGAATTACAGCAGAATCAAAACTCATTTCTCTATCCAGTATATTCTATACTAAAGATAACATCTAACCAACCAATTATGCAACATCATAAGGTATTTATCAAAATAGAAGAAAAATAGTCACATTTGTGAAACTAAAACCAGGAATTTGCTTCCAGTTGTGAATTGTCTGACAATTAGAACTGGTCAGAAATTTTTCAATTAAACTGAAAATGCAGATTAGTCAAAAACAAAACATGGGAAAGGAACACTTTCAATGAGTCTCCCAGTCAAAGCACCAAATCCTTGAAATGAAAAAAAGTTCTTTGCAAAGTGACTTTTGTTTAAAAATTTATTTTAAAACTTTATTTTAAATGTTATGAAGAATTCAAAATTAAAATGAAATTAAAATTGATCCAATCCAAAGTATGCCTTATTGGTTCACAAAAATCAGAACTATCTATTCATTTTATTCAAAGCATAGACTGAGACCTTGGCCAGGCTGTCTTTAGTTTGCCAACCATTTTGGTGTAGGCAAGTCCACAGTGGGAGAGGCACTACTGACTTTCCAGTTGATGCTGTCACCTTGACTCACCCAACTCATCAACCCACAGGATGTGAGAGTTGTGGAGGTGGGCTCCAACACTGGCTCTCCTTCACAAGTGAGGGCTTTAGGGACTCCCCTTTGTCCCAGCCATAACCTTTATGAATTATAGCTGCCAGTCACTGCATCAAACACACATGGACCACCAGGCATATTTTTAAAACTTGGTATGTATTGCCAATGATATGCTGGCCTGACCACATATAAAGCTGAACAGTCCTGCACTGACATGATTTAGTTGACTCCCCTAATTTCGGTAGGTTTTGTCTAAACTGATGGTTCTCCAAAAGAAAAGATAAAATACATGTTGCAACTGGAGCCAAGAGAACTTGCAATGAAAAATGCAGCTCTTTCCTGTTCACATGCAAGCAGTCTGATCTTTTCAAATGGACAGAGCCAGCCTTAGGAGTGGGTAATGTGGGCAGCCACCCAAGGTGCCATGGTCAGGAGATACCAAACTTGCACACACGAGCACCCCATGCTTACAGCAATGCTCTCTTTCCACCCTGTCCCAGGCAGGAGAAGCAGTGTACAGTAGGGCTGTGTGAAACAGCACCGTTCCATTTTGACTTGCATGTCAATGGAACAGACTTTTGTTTCGAATTTTGTGTTGATTTGAAACCGCTGTTCCATTTCATCAAAACAGTTTTGATGCTGTTTCAATGTTTCACCCATAGGCTATAATGGGGAAGCTCCAAACAGCCTACAACTTTGTCACTTCTGGCCTGATTTGGATGAAACTTGCAGGAATGGTGGCCCCTTTTGGCAGCATGAAGCCTGCCAAGTTTCAAGGAGATAGGTGTAGAGGGTTTAGGGAAACTGCACCTCAAAGTATTGAAAGCAAAAATGTCATGTGTGTTAAGCCACAGCGAGGTCAAAACTGCAGGCTTGCTACCTCTGCTGAAGCCATAAAGCCTGCCAGCTTTCAAGGAGATAGATGCAGGGGCTTCAGGGAAACTGCACCTCAAGCTGCTGACAAGCAAAACTTGGGACATGGGTGACACTGTGCGTGTGTTAAGGCGCAGTGGGATAAAAGCTGCAGCCATGCTAGCCCCTGTTGAGGACATGAAGCCTGCCATCTTTCAAAAAGATAGGTGCAGGGGGAGTCTGGGTTCTTCAGCTACCTCTGTCTGCTAACAGGCAAAACTCATGACATGGGTGGGTGACAGTGTGCGTGTCTGTGTTAAGGTGCGCCCTCACTCAACTGACACCAAGGCGGAAAGCAGAGCACTTCAAACAAAGCTGCCGCTCTTGCAGTTTTTCCATCCCTCCCCCAGAGCACTGGGATTGGAAGGGACCTCATGGAAGGATGACAGTCACTGGCCAGCTACACAGTCAATAATGAGAGCGCTCTTCTACCCCCCCTTCCCTCTCCCTTTACTTACTTTAGTTTGTTTCTCTGCAGGCAAGCCCAGCTTGAGCTTCAAAACTTGTTTCGTTCCAAGGCTGTCTTGAATCTCTCTGCTTCATTTTGATTTTGCTGTTTTGAGCTCGAAACGAGTCAAGACAGAGTCAAAATGAACCTGCTGGTGAAATTTTGCACAGCTCTAGTGTCCAGCCCAGCCAGCCCATCCCCCACTTCCAGCCACTGATCAGGAGCCAGGCTGGCCACGTGGAGACAGAGTAACAAGTGCTTCACTCTGCCCACCTTGCTCCCAAGCACAGCAACAGTGGTGCCTGCCTGCTCACGTGCCTGGCATACCATGCCACTCTGCCAGACTGCACCCCTACCCACCCACCTGCCTTTGCCTCCAGCAGCACCAGTGACTGGGGGGGAATAGGAGTGGAAAGGGGGGCAACAAAACACAAGTTCAACCAAGGTGCCATTTTCCCTAAAGTTGACTCTGCAAATGAATCTGTCATTCATAAAAGTTCAAATATTTTACCTAAGTTTGTTACAGCCTTCTGATCATTCAAAACCATTTGTTTTGACTACATATAATGACTAGAGAATAATCAAATAAGTGACTGGACACAAAGTTACATGTTACTGTTTCTTCTCACTGATTAGATGGCAAGCTGTATGAAAAGACATACACTTCTAGCAAACATATAGACCTTGTGTGAATATCCAATATTTTTCATGGGAGTACAGGTACTTCCATGAAAAATTCTTGGCAAAGAATCCCTCTCACACAAAGGTAACAAGTGAATCCACTGAAACAGTGAACAGGAAAGAAAAAACATGAATAAACTGAAAAATACAGAATTCAGGAATAATTTGCATCCTCTTTTCTCCAAGCTTAAGTATGAACCAGTGTTTTCTCTATAATATCATATCTGGGGGCACAAAACAGATTTCCTGCATGGGAAATCCTGCATGCTCAACTCCCATGCCTGAGTGGTGCCTTTCCCTCTCTAAGCATTGACTGATGCTAGATTGAGAGAAGCCTAACTTCGCAAAATACTGGTGCAAGCACTGCTGGTATGTACAGATCTTTGTGGGCATGTAAAATTCCTAGCTCCTGGCCCTAAAGATCTAATAAACAGTATCAACACCATTTTGTAGATTGTAAATAGAACTTTCTTTGAAAGCAGTTCAATTTCCATCTCGGATTTATTTATAAAATCGTAGCACTCGGTATCTTTGGTCAAGAACTAGGATACTATCGTGCTAGTCTCTGTACAAAAAAGCAAAAAGACTGTTTTGGTCCCAAAGATCTTGCAGTTTAAGTATGAAACAAGAGACTGTAAATGCAAAAGAAAAAACAAGAGTCCATAGTGTTCGCACTGGGTAAAATCCACGACAATGCAAAGAACACATTCCTTAGCTTCAGTATAAAGTGGCACAGAGAGCTTTACTCTGTTTTGGTGAACCCACTGTTTGCTTATACTTCAATATTCCTTTCTGCATGCAAGAATCTCTGGTAGTTGAGAGTAGGATTCAACAGTAAAGCTTTAAAATCTGTTGGTTTGTGATAGACTGAAACATGTCAGGTTAAAACCCAGGCTCTCATAAAAAATATACAAGATCTGTTTTGTTGTGTGCTGTTTTGTGTTTTTTAAAAAAAGGTAAGTAAATAAGTAACAATAGGCTCATTGTCCACAAAGTCCTATTCTTACACCAACAGCCTTTCATAATGAGAGCAGCGTCATAAAAGTGCTTTGATCTACAGAAGATCAAATATCATTGTTTTCTATTAACATAACTTTCTTTCCCAATGGAACACTGAGAATGCCTGATAATGCAGCTTTATTAGGATAATTAGAAAAAGATTGTTCAGCCCTTTCCCTCCCCACTTTCACTCCCTGGCAAAGTTCTGCTTTCATGTCATTCAGGTTTTCCATTCAAAATACCTTTGTCATAAGGAAGAAATTTAAAAGTTCACATATCTGACTCAAAAGTTTAGTCCAGCCAATGGTGATCTTAACCAGCTAAATCAGTAGAATTTGAGAGAAGGACCCTTCCTAAAAAATTAAGCCTTCATCGCTTCAAAAATTAATAAATATCATTTGTCCACAGAACAGGATGCTTAGAAAGCTAGGTTACAGTTGCAGAAATATGTTTTGGGTTTATTTTAAGTGGGGTTTAAGAGAGCAAGGAGGTGTTATGGGAAAATTTGCCCATTGGGGATTTTTGGGGTGTAATATGACCAGAAACAGAATTTGCATGACAGATGACAGACAGAAAAGGCCAGTTGTGAAGGAGTATTCCCAGACATCCAATTAGAAACTTAGTATTCTTACCATGCCTTAACTCAGTGGTCATGCTTTTTGACTCTTGATCCAGTAATAGTCTTATAAGGTCAAGGCCAGTTTGGCTGGATGGAAGAATTCATTTTTTGACTACCTATAAGCTGCCACCAACTGCTCCTGCATACTTTAGAACTCTTATAAATTATTTTAGGTCCCAATTGAGCAATTACCCTGTTCAGCAAAGTTTGTAAGTCCTTTTGCAGCTTTTGACAATTTGGGGAATCTGTGTATGCAAACTTTATGAATTCTGTCTGATACAAGGGGCTTTGTATCTACATCAGCCTGCAAACTTCACTGTGAGCACTGAGCTAAGAACACAGTCACTTTCCTCCATCCTGATCTAGAACAAGACATGACAGGAAATTTCTTTTCATCTGACTGGAGGCTATGAATGAAGACTTAAATGCTGAACTTCCATTCAAACACAGCATCCTTAAATTAAGAGATTATTACCAAACCACGGCCATAACATTTTTCAAGTATGAACTCCATGGGGGAGGTAACTAACAAAGTTGATCAGTGTCACCTGACCCCCCCCCCCAAAAAAAAAAAAAAGAAGCTGAAAGTTATAAAAGAAATGGTCTTATCAGCCATTTTAAATGAAAGTCAGTCAGAAAAAACAGGAGGGTACACTTAAGGGAAAGCTATAGGCAGAGCCAACCAGGCATTCCAACTGTCTGTAATTGTATAGACAATCTGTAAAAAAAAATAGAGAGAGAGACAGCGAGCAAATAAGAGAGAGAGCGCGCTCTTTAAAAAACTTAAATGACCATGAGCCTGATGGAAGATAGATGGAAGTTGTCAATAGGACAGAACAGAGTAATGCCACCCTAGAGGTGCGGCTCAGCACCCTGCAGGGAGCATTCTGCCAGGGTTTCGTGGTCCACTGAAGCCTCTACCCTCAAAGGTAGACAGGGATGTGCAGTCCTGGGCAGGACAGGGAGCAGGAGGGATGCAGCATGGGCAAAGCTGTGGAGCTAGAAAGCGAAAGTGGTAGCAGGTAGAGATCTATACCAGGACAGTGAAGGCAGAGCCATCGGGGTAAGGTCGGGAGGTGGGCTGTGAAAGGGACAGCAGTGTAGAAGTGTAAGGATGGGTAGAGAACATCTGGACTGGGGGGCAGCATGGTGCAAAATCCTTGCTGCAGTCAAGTAAGACTCTATTCTAGGTCAGGGTTTGAGCCAGATTTCAAAAGATGGTGTTAAGCCCGTAAATCAAACCCAGCCCATGTTATTGCAGGAGGATTACATTTGCACTATGAAAGCTATACGTTATTGAAAACATATGTCAGTAAAAAGTTTGCTGATTGTCAATATAAAAAGTTTTCTTTGGTTGGCCTGGTACAGGAAACTCCTTGGCTGCACAGGAAGAAAGAGATACATTCATTAAGAGGGTGAGCCAAGTGCAGGAACGGGAAACCTAGACTCCTTAAGGGATTCTGACTTAAGACTAAAGAACAGTCAAAGGTGGTGAGGAAGTTCAGATAAGGAAGTATATAGGCATTTGTCATTTTTTCTACACGTTTTTCTATAAGCATGTAACAATTGGTTTTGGACCCCTTGTAAAGACAACATGTCTGTTTGCTTCACCCATTTCATGTGCTCTAAAGAGGTAAGTTTTCCATCCAGCTGCCCAGAAGTTTGAAGAACTTCCCATCTCTGGGCAAGGGTAAGTTTAAGCTACTGAAGAATCTCAAGGGGTCACCCACTAATCTTAATGGTCTAAGGGAGCTGGGCCTTATGGTCCCATTTCCATGAAGGCATAACTGCATAACTGAGGAAACGTGCTAAAGTAGATGAGGAAAGAGTCTGTGTGCAATTTATTTAGACCAAGAGAAGCTTAAGAGCAGGACCCAAACTCAACAACCTGGTAAGTATACAAGTGAAAGCACTCCTAGAGCCTATTTATATGCAGTTAAAATAAATTGGATTGAAGAATATAATTAAGCACTCTGCCAATCAGGAACCTCCTTGAACAACCTGCCACTGGCAAAAGTACTTTGAGCCCCATGGAAGACTAGATTATTTCATTAGATAAATACACTCCTTCACCCCACAAAAATCATTATTCATGTTATTTGACCAACACAGTTCTGGTCAAAAAAAGCTGGACTTGCATTTGGTACCCAAAATGTTTTCAGGGCACTTGGAGTAAAAGAGGTGACAGCTGCCTCAGGAAAGAAATAGCTTCAGGGTGCTTGCAGGTAGCCCTGCCCCCCATACTCCCCCAGAGCCACAGATCATAGGAGGCCATCCCAAGACCTTAGATGCTCTGAGAGAAGTGATTCCTGTGGGGGTTCACAGGGCTACCAGGCTCCCTACCATGAAGTCAAGAGCCAAGTCCCTACTAGAGCTTGGACAACCAGGGCTTGCAGATTATTGGTTCCATAGTAGATGAGCTTCAGGGTCCACAGTGGAACTCCAGTCCATTTTCACTGCCATCAGTGGCTATTCAACGATGACATTAGAGCAGAATCTGGCACTCTATCACCATATACTCCACCTCTCTCCCCAATTGGTCAGAATAGACGAATCCGAGATGAATTATTTCATGAGCTTATTTCAACAGTCAATAACCTTGCCTAAACTTTGATCTCGGCTGATCTGATAAGTCTTGGCACAAGACCATCAAAACTACACAATGTAGTGCCCTTAGAGGAGTCACTGGAATGAGGGATGTAAATATAGGATGTGTGTTCATTTGAGCTTTATAATCATTGACTCGCACATGGGATGACTACAAACAAATACATTGACTGTTTACATGTTGGATGAATTCCACTGGTTGCTTTGCTATCCCCTGCAACACAGTTATAAATCCAAAGTTACGTTATTTGCAATGCAATGTCCCCATCTCCTTACAGTGTTCCATGGCCCTTCAACCAGAATAACTGGCATTTTATAATAAACATAATGAAACAGATTTTTCTAACATCTCTGCCAGGGTCACTCTACTTCTAGAGCTGGTGTGAGTACACAGTGCAGAAGTACTGAGATTTGTACCTTCTCCCTATGATCCTTGATACCCTTGGATTTCAACCAAGTGGGAGAAGTAATCAGACCTTACAGTAACATTTTCTACTGGCCTACAGAAAAGGAAAATGGCATATATAAAAGAGTTTGATTCTCATATGCAGAATTTGGCTGTATACCTAATTCAAGTTTGCCATAAGGCCTTTGGCATTTGGCAGAGATTTTATATTGTTTCATTGGATCTGAAAGCAGTTTGCATGCCTGAAAAATACTTTAATGACTGTGAATGTGCATGTGCCTCTGTCAAGCAGCAAGATTTACATTTGAAAGAAATAAATTGCAACTGTCTTTTAAGAAACATCTAGTCTGTCATGAGCTCATATTTCAGTCTATATACTGGGTATTTAGCTATAGCATGTCCTTATTGTAAGAGTGGTTCTCAAACAGGATGTGAGTTGGCAGTCTCTACCACAGCTATTCAATCAGGGTGTCCAAGATCTTTTTATGAGTGCTGTGTAATATTAGCACTGTTAGGGGTGCAAACACCTACACAAATTTCATAAGCTAAATGCAGGGATTTCAACTAGGACTCTACAGTGTAAAAAAAAAAATTCTGACCTGTTGTAGTCTTTGAGTTTTTTGCAACAGTAGAATTGCTCTATTATTTTTCCATTGCCAAGAAATGAGTGAAGCTAAGAAATACTATTTTCCAAGGGGTGTCTTCAGTCTAAGAAGAATGGAACTACTACTCTACAGGCTGAGTGACACCTTCAGTCCCTACCCCAGAGCCTCAGTTTGTAAATAAGATACTTAAGCCTGCTGATCAACCAGGCCACCATGGCCTGGTCCTATTTCTACAGTAATATATACAGATATAAATGTCCCTTTCATCATAGGAATATGATTAACCTGAATGGAGTCATCAAGTCTAGTCCCTTATAATCACTGGTAACAATCACTTCACAACGATCACAAGAACATTCACTTATCCTGAACACCATACCCACAAAACATCCCTCAACAACTATGAGCAATTTAAAAGCCTTACTACAAAAAAAGAGGTTAAAAAAGCAACATGCCACTGGAAAAAAAGAGCACAGGAGAGACCAAAGACACTGCGCATTGAGACTTTGGGCACCTAAAAGAAAAAGGATTGATTTTTTTTTTTGATTTTTTTTTTTTAAAGGTAAAATGTGCAGATGATCAAAGAAAGTATTTCATGCCCCACCTTAAGAAGAAAGCAAATAAACACCAGCAGTGGTGCTTGCCAATCTGACCTAAAAGCAAATTCCTTCCTAACCCTTCAAGCAATCAGTTTAACCCTAACTTCATAAGGAAGACCTGCCACTCAATGCATTTCTGAAGGCAAAAGAAAAAGCAAAAAAAAAAAAAAAAAAAGCAAAACCTTTGGAAGGAAGATTTGTTTCGTGGAAAAAAAAAAGAGCTGCCTTGGCTCCATCAACAGAAGCCTTGAACCACGGGATTAAAACAGCATAAGATAGCAATTATAAGCATTTCATAATACAAGTATATATTCAGCAGGACCTAACACTTCTTGCCTCCTCTGCCCAGCCTTGCTGACTAGAGCCAACACCTTCCGGGGCTAGGCCTACAAACATGCAGGCAGTACAGAAGCAGGTCTTAAGACTTGGCTTGTGCAACTTTTTCAGTAACCAAAATACTGCTGGCAAAAGAATTTGCATTAACATTTTTATTTGTTGATCTAGAAAGGGAAGCTCATTGAGATGGGGACAAGGCTAAGAGGAGGCTCAGTAGAGTGAGAATTTACAGGAAGAGCAAGTGGTGCCACACAAAACATCTGGTGGGTTAAGGAGCATAAAAGATTGAGAAAAAATAGGGTCCCATCCTGTTCTGCATCATAACAAACAGCCTTCCTATAAAACCGGTAAAAACAGCTCTGCTGCTTTCAGACTCCTTCTGCACAAGTTTTTTTACCTTGAAATGGTCCATAGAGCTGCTCCCATAGGATTTCTCGAAGGTTCCCTTCGACCTTCCTCTGTCAGTTAAGCTTTCTCATTGGTCAAATCATGTCAAGCCAGCTGGAAGGTCAATAGGAAAAATATGCCCTACCTTCCCCACCCCAACAGAAACAAATGACCCACAAACTCATATTTTTCAAGGAAATAAGCCACCTAAAGATTACAGAAATTAGAAATATCATCCCAGGGAATAGAGGTTTGCCACAAACTATTTCCTCACCTATGTGAAGGCCATAGCCAACACATTCACCAGCTTTGTCTTGCTTTGAAAGATGTGACAACTTATTCAAACTCAGGCCTATTATACCTACATCTCTTGAACAAGAAGCAGGATTATGTCATTTGCTACTCTTATCTGCCTCAGCCGGGTACCCATATTTACTGCCTTTACCATAAGCCAACTTTAGATTGTACTGAGTCACAATGAAGTGACTGCAGCCAGGACTCCAGGTGCAGTTCTGCAAACTGTATGATTGTTTTATGATCCCTTTAACTGAATGCAAACTGTCTCACAGATAATTCACTACCAGCAATTTTACAAGATTCAATTTCAGTTACAAGACACGTACTTTTTTATTACCTGGTACTCAGGTACAGCAGTTAAAAAAAAACAAAACAACAAAAATAGTATAATTTGATACAAGGAAAAAATAATAGTTGAAGTCTACAATCACTAAGTGCCAAATTTTGAACTCAGTTTTCTTGGAATCGTTAATCAAGTAATTTTAAAAGATAGTGTAAGCTAGCTGGTCTTCTTGCTGTTACCCGAGGCAAAAGAAATCTTTGGGGCACAAAATACATAGTCTGTACTATTTTCACAAGACTTGACCATTTTCTAGAACATATAGGTTTGGCTACACTGCAGTCAAAGAGGAAAGTACAACACAGGTGCTTCCTTATACCTCTGCTAGTTGAAGGGTGGGCGCTGATTCCTATTGTCTAAAACATCTGTTCTTGTCACTGATGGGGTGGTTTAGGCCTCCCATCTCAGCCAAGCTGTCCTCTATGCTCCAGGCTTGGAAAAATGCCCCCTTGTATTCATCATGTGAGGAACTGCTGAACTGCCCTGATTCATTTCATATGTTTATGAATAATAAGTATGCCTGCACTGATACTCAATATTGGCATCGTCACTTCACACTTTCTTTTACCCATTTTAAAGTATTTCTCTTTGTTGCAGAAATCTGGTTTATTCCTGTCAATTATTTTGTGAAAGTCATTATTTATTTGTTTTTCAAAAGACAATGTGAAACACAACCCGAAGAAACAACAGTAAAGATATTTGGTTCACTGGTATTCAGCCTGGACATGAAACATCTCCAGTCTCCCTACCACATGAACATTCGACAGTTAGTTTTTACCTGGACAGACAACAGTAAAATCTCACAGTCCAGGTAGCTGGAGAATGGCTTTATGAGCCAGAGAAGCAAACTGTATGCTCAGTTCCCAAGAATCATAGCTTTTGTAAATGTGTCAGTCCAGAAAAAATGCTTCTACTCATAGCTTTGAGGCTTGTATTCTTAAATAAATTAACATACATGCACCTCCCCTGACCAACCAGTGTAAATATCTATGAAATATTTGCAAGACAATGAAAAAAAAAAGTGAAACTTCTCTGTTGTTTACAGACTCAGACAGAACATGAGGGTCAGGATAATTACACATAGTCAACTCATCTATTCCTTTAGCATAGTCCAGAAAGCCAATTGCATCAAATTCCATCACATTATGCTCTGGTTAATTCACCAATTCAAATGGACTACAAATCATTGTCTAATAGTGATGCTCAACCTTTTGGTCAGACCAGGGAGGTGGGGCAAGTCCACAGCCCAGGTCATGTCCCACATGCCAGGATTGGACCCTGGGGTCTAGCACCACTCCATCCCACCAGAATTGGCCCCCAGAGGCTGGACATCACTGCCTTGTGCCCCTGTATGCCAAGATTGGGTTCTGGGAGTCTAGGACATCCCCCTCCCAGCCCTCCACACTGAGATTGGTTCCTGGGGCCTGGAGCTGCCCCACTGCCAGCCCTATATGTCCAGGGATTGGGCCCTGGCACTGCCCCCACCTGGCCCTGCACACTGGGATCAGGTCCCTAACCCAGTGCACAGGGCCCAGGGTTCCCCAGAGGTCTGGAAATTTGGCATTGGGGGTATGATACCACGACTCTCCTGCTGGAAGATTTCTGGACCATTGGGGAGCCCATGGGCCAGATGACATGGTGCCTTGGGCTGAGCATCCTTGGTCTAATAGAAACCCAATAGTGTCAGGAGTTGGCAACTAGGAAGGAAAGGGAGGGAAGTGCACCTGCAGAAATCAGAACATTAATTAATTAAAACATAAGCACAAATAATCCTATAGGCAAGTTAGTCAGTTTACCATGTTTCTTGTTTGTTGGTTACACAGTCTCCGTGGCCTGTATGCCTGGATAATGATAGTCTCCCACTGTCAGTTTTCCAACATACAAGTTATGGTGCACCGACAACTGCAATACAGGGCTTAAGCTTCAGCAGTGTGCTCACCAGTACTTTTCTCTGCTGTCATGTTGACATCTCTGGAGATCTGCAGTATGCTTGGTATACAAATGCAATGTTGACTATTAACTCTGATGCATATCTGGAACCATCTCTTCCAACCACTTGATGGTTGTTCCACAGGCCCAAAACTGCTGACCTATTATGTGCATCTAATCAGTGAAGCCTACAACTTTTGGTAATTTCAGCAATTGTCTGCAACATCCATGCTACCTCACTTTTCTCATTTTCACTGCAGAAGGTTTGAATGGTGTGGCAGCACAAAAACATTGAAAAGAATCTAATATCTAGTCTCTAAAACAGACACAAAAATCTTTGCTGGTTTACCCAACTTGCATGGTTCCAACAGGGGAATGGCAGAGAGACTGAAAAATAGAAGGCAAGGTACATGTGCATTTTACAGACTAATTTAATTGGATGCATAAGCTTTCATATGCAGCTTGTTTCATCAGATGCTGAGAAGGAGCCACAGGAAGCACAGTTTCTAATTAGAAAGCAGAGATTAGAATACAAAGGAAAGGGGAAGGTAGAAGGAGGGGGCACTGCTGGAAGAGGCAAGGTGTGTAGAAGAGAGATAAACAAAGCCATTAATCTCATTAACCTGAGGGATTTAAGGGGTTATAAAAGTTAATCCATGTAAATGGCATAAAAATCCAGAGTCTTGATTTAAATGATCTATGAATGATTTCTTGTTCTTCAATTTTCCATTCAAGTTTACATGGTCCAAGTTCCATTCAATTTTAAAGCTTTGTTTTCCAAGAACAGCTGCTCTGAGGTCAGCACTAGAATGTCCCAGGGAGGCTGAAGTGCCCTACCATAGACTGGTGTGTGTCAGGGCCTCTGATCATCAAGCATGCCTGGCAAGGGCAAGTACCTGAGGTATGGGGGGTGTATCCACCAACACGGCCAGAGGAAGGGGATACCCTTCATTTTTCCTGTACCTGCCAGAGGAAAGGCATACCCACCCCTTCTCTGGGGAAACTACTCGGCCTGGGCCTGCTGCTAACAGTTCAACTAGACCCTCTGATGCACAGTAGGCTCTCAAGCAACACCAAGGTCCAAGACTTGCCCTTGCTAAATCTTGCCCCCTCCTGTCCCCCCTGCTTTCCCCAGCCCCCACAGCACCAGTTGAGGGTAGATGTTTCTGTTCTGGCTCTCTAAGGCCGTGTGTAGATGAAATGAGGGGCATGCATGCACAACACTTTAAAGCGTTGGGTCAAATGCTTTTGCACCGCTTTAATGGTGTCGGTGTTTGCACACGTCCGCAGCGTATTGCACAGTAATTCCAGCCGCTGTAGCAAATTCACTGATATAATGCACCTTTAAATGACTTGGGATGCAGCAAACGAAAACTCCATGGAGTTTTCCTGAGGGGGGGCTGCCGCAGAGGGAAGCACCAGCAACCCTGCAGCCCAGGGACCACTCTGCCCACCAGCAGCTCATCCTCCCCTCCCTGCTGCTATAGAGACAGGTAAGCGCACAGGTGTGTACACGACAGGGATTTACTTGGCCCTAAATTGAAACAATGTTTTTAAAAACCCACCACTTCAACTTAGGGCCCCCATTTTGTCTACACATGCCCTTTGACACCAGAGCCTCTGGTAATTTCATGGACTTGATTTTTGCAGAAAAACAATCAGATACTGGTCAGGCCAAAACAGGACCCTAAAATAGTGGAAACCGCAGATGGATCCTTTCCCTCCTCAGGCCCCATTGCCAGCAAAATGGTTCCACTAGGAGTGTTGATAGATGACCACCATAAGTCCCTTTATTTTGACCTTATCCATTCACCTCACTTTTCAATTACTCTAGGAACCCCTTAGCTATTCTGCCATAATCCAGACATCTTGTGGAGAGTTAAGAGAGCTCCATTTCGTCTTTTCTTACTACCTTAACTGTTGTTTCATGAGGACTCCTCAGATTGGTACGCAGGCCAGAGACAGGGCCAAAGTACTGGGCTTGTTGCTCCAACTGCAGAAGATTAAAGGTCTCCCTTACTGGGAAATACACATCCCACAAACTCTGACCTATCTATTCCTGCCTGTCAAATATCAAGACTTCATGAATATTTGACAAGAAAGGATCAGACCAACTTCCTCCACATCATCCATATTATTACCCTGTATGGTTTGCTAAGGGCAGAGATTCCTTTTGGGTGCATGTATTCACTTTCTAGACTGGAGCTCAAGGCTCCCAAACAGTACATTGGAGAGAACCTCCATACAGGGTTCATCAGGCCCTCTATATAGCCAGCCAGGTCCACAATATTCTTTATACTTAAGAAGGATGGTTCTCTCTGCCCTTGTGACAGGAGCTCAAAAGGGTAATGGTTCATAACTGTTACCCACTGCCTCTAGTGAACAAACTATTTGAGAGACTTGGGACAAGATTTTTTTCAAAATTAGATCT
>JAGPOW010001296.1:76363977-76376070 GCA_030014935.1 Caiman crocodilus | reverse complement strand
TGAGGGGTCTGCAATTTAGTACATGTATGCAAGGGGAACAAGTGAAAAACAACATTTCAGCCCCACTTTTGACACTTCGAGTACTATGAACTTTGGACTCTGCAATGCCCTGGCTACCTTCCAGTACTTCCTCGATTTCATGTTTCAAGAGATGCTAGATCAATTTGTTATAATTACTCTCAAAAACATTTAAATTTTTTAATGATAATCCAACCCAGTATTCAGAACATGTGTGTCAGACCTGTCTGTGTTAACTTAGAAAAAGGTGAATCTGATCTCAATTGAACTCTTAAGTTATATAATTTCTCCCCAGGACCTAACCATGGACCCACGTAAGGTGACTGTCATCAGTGAATGGACCACTCCATGGGACATAAAGGGCGTTCAATGGTTTCTGAGCCCCCCACATTGACTGCCTATATTAAGAAATATGTACTATTTAAACAGCCTCAAGAAGCCCAAACTGCTTTTGAGACACTAAAAAGGGCCCATTTTAGTGCACTCTGATCTCACAAGATCTTTTAGTGTGAAAGCTGATACCTCAAGTCGTGATACAGGAACCATGGTGTCCCAGACTTCAGATAACCTAACAAGTTGCAGCCTTGTGCATTTTATTCCCAGGCCCTGACTGCCCCTGAAAGGAATTATGACATTTGGGCCTCTTCATCCTGGAAAAGCGTAGACTCAGGGCTGATCTGGTGGCCACATATAAGTTTATCAGGGATGCTTACTGGGATCTGGGGGAACGTTTGTTCACCAGAGTGCCCCAAGGGATGACAAGGTTGGATGGTCACAAACTCCTCCAGGACCGTTTCAGGCTGAACGTAAGAACAAACTTCTTTACTGTCCGAGCCCCCAAGGTTTGGAATAGACTGCCGCCAGAGGTGGTTCAAGCACCTACTCTGAATGCCTTCAAAAGACACCTTCATGTTTATCTTGCTGGTATCCTATGATCCCTGCTGACTTCCTGCCCCTGGGGCAGGGGGCTGGACTTGATCTTCCGAGGTCCCTTCCAGCCCTAATGTTTATGAAATCTATAAGATCTATGAAACGTCTTACGATCAAGGTAGCTTTTGAGGACTTCCTAGAAGGGGCTTGCCACCCCATCCAAATGATCATAGACCATAAGATCCTGAAATAGCTCAGGTGATTTTTAAACTTTGATCAAGATAACTGTGTCTTTGCTTCCACTACCAGAGTTTGCATATAACAATGTGGTCCATATGTCCACAGTCCAGACCCCCTTTTTCTCCAACTATGGATTCGATGCCCAGGTCCATCCAGCACCACCTACCTTTCTACAGATTCCTGAAGTTAACTACTTTGCATCACAACTCCAGCAGATGCAGCTAGAACTAAAAAGCCTATCTTGATGCCACCAAGACAATGTTTAAAGACCAGGCTGACTGAAATTGACAATCTGGCCCCACCATTTTGGTTGGTGACAAGATCTGGCTCTCTTCAAAACATATCAAGGCCCTGAGACCCTCAGTCAAGCTGGACCACCAGTATCTGAGTCCCTTTAAGGTAGTAGAAAAAATAAGCCCTGTTGCCTTCCAAGCATGTCCGAGGCAAGCTCTACCATGTGATCGACTGTGAGGGCTATTGCCCTGAAGAACAATCTGGGCTCTGAAACTCAGTAATTTCTGGAATCCTATGGTCCAAAGCAATTTCTCCCCAGACATGGAGGAAATAATGGAATTCCAAAATACAGTGGTACCTCAGTACTCGACTGCCTTGAAACTCGTCAAATTTGGTACTCGACACATTTTGACGCGAAAATTTTGTCCCGGTACTCGTCGTTTGCTTGGTACTCGACGCGCAAGCTAGAACTTGTCAGTGTCGCTTGCCTCGTGACTCGCTACCCTTTCCAGCGGAAACAAAGGGTTTGTTTGGTACTTGTCGTTTTTGGTACTCGTCGCACCTCCCGGAACCAATTAATGACAAGTACCGAGGTACCACTGTAGGTAGGAAAGGCAAGAAGTGAGAAGCGAGTCCTTGGAAGCCTCAACTACATTGCCAAGACAGTTGCTGAGTACAATGGGCATTACTTTTAGTCAACAATTGCAAGCTCATCTCTGGATTCCTGAAGGAAAATTGGCAAAGAAGTCACTTACTTTTCTACAGCTAAGGAGAGACCAAACCTTCAAACAACAATTCTTGAACAGTTTGGAAAGCCAAACTGTTTGGAAAAAAAGGCTTGGAAATCTAGCTGCTTACAGTCCTTTTGTTGACACATGGTTCTGGATATCTGCTGTCTAGACCTTTCTTGTTAACCACTAATGATGTTGGGGACTAGATACATGAACATATTCAAAGCCTGATGAGACTGTCTGGTAATGGTTATCAACCACATTGGACATGGATAGAATTGAGGCTGGCGTTCACAGCAGGCATTATGCAGACCCAAGCAAGCCCTAACTGGCCAACGCACAGCTAGCATTTCCAACATAAAAGATGGGAGAATAACCAAAAATGTATGGCATTTCTTAGGGTTGCTAGTTATAGCTGTGTTGGTTTAAGGACATAGACAAGCAAGGTTCTCTCAAAGAGCATTTACAAAACATCTTTTGTTAGATGAGCCTACAAACTACACTTCATAAATCTACTGGATACAAAAAATCATGGACTAAATATAGACATTGGACTTATGGTACATTATAACCTGCCTACTGTCTGATAACCCCAGGTAGCCTGTCTGCATTTTACCAGCTACATCTATCACCAGTTCTATATTCTCCCCCTCCCCGCCCCCCGACCTACCTGTTTCACACCTATTGTTTCCCATTCCCTCCAATCCTCCCTGCCACACATTTGGCTTTTCACAGACCTGCATTTTACACATTGGCTTCTATTCTACCCAAGAGAGCACACAAAACACCACCAGACTCTCCCTATGCCTGAAGAAGGGTGTTTGTACCCAAAAGCTTGCAAAGAACAAAGTTTTCCAACTATTTAGCTGGTCTAATAAAAGATATCACATCTACCCAAATAAACTTGTCTGTCTATGGCATTTCTTAGGAACTCCTAATTTTTTCCTTGCCTTTCTACCCTCCGACATAGACAATTAGAAATCTTTTAAGGAGGCAATGAATACCAGGAACTGTAGCTTTATTTGGTAATCAAGTAAAGATGCCAGCTTCAATGAGCTCTGCTCTACGTGTTCCTCATCAGATTGAGGCAGTCACTCAAGTCAAGCAGAAGGCAGGGTAGAGGTCCACCTTATAGCCTCTAGGAATTGTAGATACTTAAAATTTCATGAGCAACAGCTTACTTCATCAGATATTACCCACTTGCAGTAGTGGCTGTTTTTCAGGCCTAATGGACTTATGATAATGACAGATACCTGAGGGTTCAGCACTCAGTGTAGAAGCAATCAGTGAGGAACATTATGAGCAAAATCCTAATGCTGGGCAAAACAAAGCCAGAACCACGCCAGTGAGAACAAGGTGCACTCTCTTTAGAGGAAGCCTGTTCTACAGGTCTCTTTAAAGGAAGCCTACAGACAGGTCTCATCTATTTGCCAAGCTCCAAGTGAACTTCTCTTATTTTTTACGTTCATTCTGAAAACAAACAAGATTTGACATGCCTATCACCAAATAAAAACAACATAAGTCCTTACTTAATGAGCATAGCTCCCTCCCAGAAGGAACAATGTATAAAACCAGAGTGTTTAGATTTCATCAGGGAGTACAGCTATTATAAAACAAAACAAGAAAAACAGTGAGGAAATACCTGAACAAAAGCCCATGGAAAAAACCCTAAATTATCTTATTAATGCTACAACTACCATAGGCTAAAAGATAAGAGTTATTTGCAGAGTTAGCCAAGTGCAAGAGATAAGAACTCTGCTTACAGTTCTCCCAGCCACAGGTGGTAAGAAAGAACTGAAAGGCGCGTGTACTGGCCTCGTTCCATGCTTCTTGCCCTTGAGGGAAAGCATGGGAGGACATTCAGGGTGCAGATGCTGCCCAACATTCACTGCAGGCCCAAAGATTTTGATCCTGAGTCCACGTACTGATGTAGAACATAGATGGACAATTGCTCATGGAAGAATGCTATTTCCTCTCCTGCAAAAAAAAAAAAAAAAAAGCCTTTGCTCCCACTTTTGACAACATTCCAGTTCTAGATAGAAACACTTACAATTCCCTCCGCACATCCGAACAGTGAAAACTTGTCCTGCCTAGCAGTTATTGCTAGGCAAGACATGATCTTCCAGCACCAAAAGATGAGTCAATTATGAAAACGTTAATACAATGCCCTTAGGTTTATCATCCATGAAATCATGAAAAAAATCCATGATAAAACCAAACCCTGAAAATAAAATGCTGGCTCCCCAGAAGGCCTGGCTACACAGCCTGCCAGGGGCAAATGGGAAGGGAGGCCGCCAACACAAAGGAGAGCCCAAGATTGCTACTGCCACTACCCCTCGCCGCTGACTGGCTGAGAGGGCTGCCTGTTGCAAAGCCCTGCCCATCCACCAATCAGCAGCAAGGGGTGAGGTCACAAGATGGACAGCCTTCTCAGCCAACCAATAGTGAGGAGGCAGGGCCATATAAAGGACAACCCTCCCAACCAATCATTGGGGCCCCTTGACCCAGAGAGGGGCACCGCAATAAGCCTGCAAAAATGATGACCAGCCGCATGTTGTGCCTACAAAATCAGCTACCTGCCTCCTTGCTTTGGGTAGACCCGTACCAATAAGCCTCCCAATGCCCTCTAGAAAAAACTGAAACTAAGGTCCTTTGTCTGAAACAGAATTTAGAGGCCTCCAAGAGGTGGCCAATGTCCATCCACCGGAAATCTCTGTTTTCACCCAGTACCACCTACTTACAAATCTGCTGAGATGCATAGAATGAAAAATTTCTTACCAAATAGTTTCCCTTGTGTGATATACAGGCTATTCCTCTGCTTTCACAGGTGCCTAGAACAGTTCAGAGCAGCATGACCATGATGGGCCACAACTACTTATCTAGCTTGCTGCCAAGCAATTCATCCAAAAATTCCTAGATGTTATCTGTACACATATTCCATAATCTACCTACCTTCCTCTCTACTTCAGGTGTCCTATGCCCTGTAGTGGAGAATGAAATAGAGATTGCCCTTTCAGTGCAGGGCAAGAGGCACATCAAGGTACACACAGATTCTACTAGTTAAAATACTCCTATCTTCAGCATAAAAAGATGCCCAAGAGCACTCAAGTGGCATGTCTATATAGACAACACGTCACGTTTCTGTCCCAGTTATGGTGACTCCTGGAGCATAAAAACACAAAAATTGAAATATAGCTTTGCCAAAAGCACTATCTTACCTAACAGATTCAGTGACTGAGCACGACAGCTTTGTGAGTATGTGAATAGATTCTACTTAAAACATCATAAGAGGAAACATTCATCACAGATACTGTGGAGGCTGCATAGGCTCCAGTGGTATGAACCAAAGAAATAGCAGATTCTAACATATTCAGATATCCATCTTGATAGTCTTGTCAAGATTACATTATTTTATCCTTTCTGCAACAGCCACAAACAATTTTACTTTTTTTCTTTTTTTTTTCTTTTTTTTTTTACATTAAAGTCCTTTTGACATCTCAAGTATTATCTGTCTTCCTCATTTTGAAGCAAATGGATCTGCTGATGTACAAGATTTGTGGGTATTTTAAGGAGAAATTTTGAGTACTCTCAGAGATAAATATTCTAGACAAAAATGCCTGTAGCTGGTTTGACATAACACATACCTTATTTTTTGCAACAAAAATGCTTTTTTTTCAGGTATGCTGCCATAGACTCAAAAAGTGGGGCAAGTAAAACAAAAGTTCAGGCCTGAAAGAGAGCGTGGTTCTTTGACTAGTGAAAAACTTCAAATCAGAGCGTTTAGAAATGACATAACAAGAAAAAACAAACAAGCCACATTTCCCTCCATGGGAGAATAATGTACTGAGATGGCAAGCAGATGAATCCTGACCAAGTTAATTGAGAAATATTGTTCAGAAGAAGTGAGCATTGTAGAATAATGCCAAGCCGAATGTCCTGTGCAATTCTAGAACTCTGCTGACACCAAGAGGAGAAAAGCTGGTTTATCTGGCCAAGTAAGTTTGTCTTATGGACTCAATTGCTTTTAGTGCTATATTTTGTGCATTAAGGGCATATCTGCATGTCACTTCCAAAAGGAAGCACTAAAGCACAGCACAGTCAGATTTCACCACTACATCACTATAGCAGTGCACTATACCAGGAGAGTGCACCACTATTGTGACATAGCTGGTGACCACATGTAGACCCGCATGATCGCTATGTTGCCATAGGGTGACATGTAGATGTGCCCTAAAAGAACATGATTTCTTTAGGTTTGACATCTGTTCAAAGCAAGGTATTCTGATGACAGATATGGCAGTTGCATAGTTTCCCTGACTTTTAACATGAGGAAGATCTTATGCCTCCTTTGCTGTTCATGTTAAGTATAACACCGTCATTTAGATTGATTAATCTTGAACATGCAGTAGAATGTCTTCTAAATTTAGCTTCAGTTCTTATATAGTAGATAGGTTTTTATATAGTGGATGCACACAAGAAAAAATATAATATCTGCATCTAGGTGATTGGCTGGCTTAGGCTGTAACTCCCATGGCAATCAAAAGTCTTCTGTGCATATTTGTTTCCTATTAGAAGTGAAGCATCTGCTACTATTTTCTTGAACAGAAGAGGTCTGAAGAGCGTTACTATACATATATGTGGGTTCCCTTCACCAGAGACCACTGAAGTCATATGAAGAGGCAGATCCAATTGATACCTTATGGGAACATAAATGGATTTTCACCAGCTCTACATACATTGAAAGTATAGTCTGACCAGCTGCATTATGAATGCTCAGAAAACCATGTATCAAAGAAAATGAAGGTGTTTTTGCTGCAGTGTTTGTTAGTCTTTTGGGAATAGTAAAATAATATTCTCAAACCTGCCCTGAGATGTATACCATGACTGATAGATTCTAGAATCACTTCTGTGAACTTCTCTCTTTGAGCTTAGATTTTTCTACATTTTAGGTCAAAAAACACATAAACTACAGTGGTAACAAGCCACTATCCATCCTTGTTGAGAAGCTTTTCCTCAGCCTAGCTTAGGGTTAGCAAGCCAGTCAATTGACCAGTCAAATATTGTCAACTAATCAGTCAAATAACTGCATATTTTTGACCAAATTTTATGGGGAGTGAATACTTTTTTTCAGTTTTCTAAGAGGTTATTTTCTTAAGTCTAGCATTGGAGGAGATGCTCTTTTATATTTCAGAACGAGGAAAAGATCCCTTCCCTCAGCATTCAGCTGAACTCAACTACAAGAGGCAGAAGGAAGATGATTTTATCATGCAACAGTCTCTTATGGGATGTGTCTCCAAAAAGAATAAAGGGGTGGGTGGTATAGGCATAGTATGAAACAATAGAATAACCCATTGAATATAAGTGATTGAAGCCCACATATGCCTGGACAAACAAAACATTAAAAGAAAAAAAAGGGGGGGAAGAGAAGAAAAAGAGGATAGAACTTTCTAAATCCTTGGAATGGTTTTATAGCCTTAACTAATCCATCAAAATGAGCTTTTGGTGACTAAACACATGCTGCCAAGGTTTTTGTGGGTGCTTCTGAAAACCTTGTGAAAAAGAAAATTGATAGTATTTCTCTGTCATAGAATAAATTCTGATTTCTCACATGCTTAGTGTTTGGGGATAGACTGTATTACCAGAAGGATCTAACTACAGCTTAAGAATCCTTCAAGGTGGGGAACTGAATGGATCTGGCTCTTTGACAACAGTGTACTGAAATTCCTGTGGGAAGCTGGATCCCTGGAATTACCAGTATATTAGCAGTGCTATAGCCATACATCCTAAAATGGTACTAGCTGCATCAAATGTAGATGACAGAGTAGTCATGACCACACTTTTTTGCTCTATAAGGAGGCACAGTTCCCAAAAATCACACTGGACAACCGAAGTGTGGTAGCAAATTTCCCTAAATGAGAATAGTTTGTGAACAGGTAAATGCAAATATTGTGGCACCTACTTCAATTCAATTTTTCATTTCCAGCTGCAATTATGAGAAACCCAAGTACAGGATGAGAATATTCAGCCTTCATGGAAGGGCCTTTTTATTCATCCTCAGGAGATGGGAGATGCTTTAATCAGGAGTCAGCTAAAAGCACCTTACCAAGACTATTATAGCATTATCATCAGGGTTGCAAACCCAAGACTTTTTTACTGACAATCTGCAACGTTTTACTGATGACCAAACTATTTTTTTTACCAATACATTTTTACTGGTATATGTTTTACATAATGTCAATTGAACCCTTCTGCCAGACTTTGGCCAAACAATAATAAAAAGTTTGAAGATTAGTTAAAAATCAATCAATCAATAAATAAATAATTCTTGGTTGGTAAGCCTACTTGACTACAATTGTTTTACAACATACTGCCCCACAACAGGTCCTGTCCCCTACTCACAGCCCCAACACCCTGTTATTCCCAACTAGACCCCACATCATGCTACCCCAACCCTGTATATTTTAGCCCTAAACACCCCAGGAGTCCCCTACTTAACCTCCACACCAAGATCCCCTCCCAGCCCTCCTTTCACCAGCCCCACTCCCTGATCCCAGCACAGACTGCAGAGGGAAGATCACTGTCTGCCACCTAGCAGTATTATAGGCCAGTGACACTCAACCCTTCGCATACACAGGCCAGATGAGTAATGCAGGGCCATTTCATGGGCCAGATTGGACCCTGTGCCATCCCCACCTGCCAAGATTAGGCCTTGGGGCCCTGTGCACTGGGATCAGACCCTCTGCTACCCTGCATGCCTGATCTAGCACAAAGGGGAGGGTATCCGAGTGCATAGCTGCTCATATATATCCTTGTCAGATATTCCCATGCATCCTTCAAAGGAAGGATGCAGATTGGTGTATCCCTGGCTCATAGTTGGCAAATTTTTGTCCTTTGGCTTATCCCTCAGTACCTCATCTGCATGAATCTGTGTAGAATCTGAACTTGCCATTTTCCTTTGCACAGATATCTGGCATTTTCTCCAGGAGATATGGCAACCCTGGTCAGATTTGCCACGGGGAGGGGGGGGGGCAGGGCGGGGAAGCATTTGCTATTTTTAATCCTTAGGGTGCTCAAAGAGCCTGAATCCAAGAGCTCTCTCACCTCAAAAGACCAGATGAAGTCCAAGGATTTTCTGTTCTCCTCCTCTTTTCTCTTTATTGTTCTTAAAGGGTTTGGCCCCTTTTTCCTCCTCTGCTGAAGTATTTAAAAAGCAAGAGCAAGTTCTCTCGCAGTCCTTTTTATTGCGGGTCTTCAGCTATGCCCTCTACCTCTACATGTCTCCTCTGTCTCTTCCTCCTCTTTTACGATATCTTCATTCAGGGATATCCCAACTCATATTGAGAAGGGAAGCTATGTAGGATCTATCATGCACAGACCTATATTCTAAGTTGTAAATGTCAAGCTGTTGCAGTTGTTTGAAGGTGGGAGGGGCAGGAGGTGAAGAGGGTTAATAGATAATAGTTGGATATAAAGACTGAATTAGTCCAAAAATATGTACTGATACCGCCCAGGGATTATATCACCTCTGAGAGACATGTATGGGACTGGAAATCAATGGACCAAAATTGGAACGTTGGATATTATACCAGATGAATGAACAAAAATAGTAAAAAAAATGGGCTATTCTGTCTACCATCTGTACAGGGTCTTTGATTTGGCAAGCATTATTGGATGCCACAACCAAAAGTGGAGACCGACCAAACAAACCACACTTCACCAGTGTACCTACCCCATCATTGTCATATGTCACTGACTGATGAGACATGCTGTGACACCACTGCACTTTTGTTTCCCCAGTCCCAACAAATGTTCTGATGAGACTTGGCCAGAGAGAAGACCCAGATGACATCACTACTTTGGCTTCAGCTAATCAAACATATGGAACAAAAGACTTGCATTCCTGCTTATTTCTTCCCTTATGTCCTCCGCCTTGCCCACTATCTTTCTTCTTCTCTTCTGTTTAGTTTGTCAGCTAAGATGCTCATTATCTCCTTTGCAAAACTGCTCTGATCCTTTGATCAAAAGGTAGCTACAAAGCAGCATCTTAAGTAATCCAAAGCTCTTATACATCTGCCAGGTTTCAGAGAGGCTACTAGGACTATGTTCTGGACTGTTTCCCTAGTAGGAAAGCTGTAAATAAGAATCAGCCCCAGAAACAAATAGTTTTTATCATTGCTTCTCTTTTCTCTCTCTTCCTGGGTACATTTCTTTTTTTTCTTCAGGGAAATGAGATCAAACTCCAGTATCAAGAACAAATCTAATTACTCTCAGCCAAATTCAATTCCCTCCATCACCCCCCCCCAAAAAAGTTATTACTACCTTTACTATGTAAAATACCACTAGTACTGTTTCTTTATAAAAATCTCTCTACCTGTAAAGGGGCAGTAAACAAATAGCTATTAAGTTTAAAAACTTAAAATGTACAGTATTTGAAGAAGTTATAATGGCTTCTTTCTCTGTATCAATGGTGATAAATTTCTCATGAAACAAAGCAGGCAGAAGTCTCTGTTCAAAATGGTTAAATCTGGTTTATTTCATGCTGAATAATGCCAAAGTCATATTAACATCTTTGACTGTCCAGGCCTCAATTTCATCTAACTGGTTTCAAAGAGTTTAGGAAGCTGAGGACCCACCCCCGTGTTCGTGATGGGGGACTTGGGATCCCTACAAGGGTTTTCTTGGTCCATGTCTGTTGCGGAGCTTACCTCTTGAGCGGGCTGGTGTTCTCCACAGCTTTAGGTTTTTTGTCTGGAAGTGTTTTGAAGTGTCCAGACAGACTTTTCTGAATAGGGGTGGAAACTCGTTGGATGAGGGAATTGTTCCAACTTGTTGACTCAGCTCTGGGCTTCACAATGAGACGCTTCATATGATCCAACAGTCACATGGCTATGAGCAGGCAGGCATAATTCAGGCAAGTCTTTAAATGCTGCCTTATACAGGAGCATAGGACTGGAAGAGAACTCCTGGACTAACAAATGTAGTCCCCACCACAGAACAAAGCTTTTATTTAGATTCGTTGTTACCAGATAGTGTTATCTGAAGAAGAGCAAAGGAATCTGGCAAAGGGAAGCCAAGCTACAGATCCAGATAGCAAAGCCCATTACACTTTCAACTGCAGGAAGTTGGAAGTGTAATGGAAGTTTGTTTCCACTGCAGGAAACAAAGAGAGAAACACTAAGTTGCTTTACAGAACAGTTAGTGTCTCACTACTGAACCACATGTTCAAGCCTTAGTCTGGACGTGCACCAAAGGCTTCCCGATATAAATGTGAACCTGGTCATTTAGGCTGGGGAATCAAATGCAGTCAGCAATGATGGTTATCACATCACCTCCTTGTGTGCTGTAGGCTACAAAACTGGAGTGCCTTAACCATGCCACCCCAAATGGGTCATCTGATTTTGGACAGACCTGTTAGAATATAATTAGCAATGGAAGTGGTTAGGAAGCATAACTATTACTGCCAGCTGCTGCTATGGAAACTAAAGTTCTGGCAGAAATCTGGCAAAGGGGACATGGCCAGCATAGACAACACCGCCAAACAGTTAAACTAGTTTAGAGTAACTGTGATGCCTAGTGCACAGATTCCACTCCAGGGGCTCATGCACCTTATGGACCTCAAAACAGGTTCTTTTTGAACAACAGTGTCTACTGAAGATGCACTTGCACTTTAATCATCTCTGTGGCTGAGCACATGAACAATGGGGCAGCTTCAACCACCTCACTTGCTTCATTTTGTGAAGTATCTCAATTGTCAGAATTCTGAATCTATTGGAAAAGTTGTAAAATCTGTGGAGGACGTTTCTCAAAGAATCAGTTACTGTTATGCAGGTCATATCTCTTCAAGTGGTGGTCACCTAAAATAGAACCTGTGTGAACAACCAACCAACATCCTGCCCTTGGAGGTATCATAGTATCATATCATAGTGTCTAGAGTCGGAAGGGACCTGGGCAGATCATCTAGTCCGACCCCCTGCCTTGGCAGGAAAGAGCACCGGGGTCA
>JAGPOW010001296.1:76342716-76363877 GCA_030014935.1 Caiman crocodilus | reverse complement strand
TAAGGCCTGCCCTGCTGACCCCCGATCATACGGGTGGCCCTCCTCTGGACCCTCTCCATATCATCCACGTCCCTCTTGAAGTGCGGCGCCCAGAACTGGTGAAGAAAGACTTACTACAACATGAACAAAAAGAACAGCTGTAACAAAGCAGGCACTTGATGTAGAGGCCTGCTCCAAGCCATATAAAGCAATGAATGGAGGGACCGAATTCCATTTCAACACTTTGTAAATTTGAAAGAAACATTATTTGAAGGGGTAGTGAAAGTTACCATGACTCAAACAAGCCTGATATTCCAAGGTGGTTCAGCTTTTACTAGCATGCAACGAGTTCTACACGGTCCAAAATCCAGACGGATGGTCTCTGCAAGGACAATTGGTTGTCCTCTCATTTGTTCTATGAACACCACAAAACCCTTGGTCCTAATCTAATCAATCTGGACCTATTCAGCTTAAAAGAACAAGCTCTTTAAACATCTCCATGATGTGAAGTTTGCTTCAGCCAGTGAAAAAAGAGGTTAAAGAAAGACTAGGAGATAAACAGATTAATATTCAAGTCTGAAACAACTTGCAAGTTTGAAGGACAAGGTCTCAAAAGACCTGGTCTCTATGGAACAGCAATGGAGTCTCTTATGGTTGACTTAATTAGGAAAATGGGAAATCTAGTCATGATAAAAGGCCATATTTATTGAAATGGTAGAAGGGGCAGATGACCATGGACTCAGAGGTGGGTTTCATTCACACTACAAGCACTACACTGAGATTGCAAAAGGAAGTTCTGACTTACAGAATGGGGCCTTACTACAATAAGATGGGAAAATATTGTATGATCCTGTATGGGAAGATGGTGTATTGAGGTGGAGGCAAGATGAACTTAAAAGTGGTTCTGATTTTTTCAGCAAGAACATATAGTCCAAAACATTTAAAATAAATATTTTAACAAGCAGAAAATGATATGAGGGACTATTCATGGGTTTGAGAGCAGTCTCTGCTGAGAAGACCAACCAGAGTTTTTGGAAGCTGATGGTGATGGAAACCTAGTATAGCAGGATGCTATTGTACTGTATGAGTATTGTTTCTTGGTTAAAGATTTAAATAACCTCCATAAAAAAAAACAAACAAACAAAACAAAGCCAGTATTTGCTTTGCATGGTTTGGTTTCTCTCAAGATTTCATGCAACATACCCAGAATTTTGAAGTAGCTGAGTACCTTGCTGGTTTTCCAGAGTGGAGATCTCCTTTTTAAACAATGACTTATCCAAAAGTACAGTACTAATTGATTTTATTTCTCTACTTTGCAAATATAAAATGATACATCATTAAAGAAAAGACATACTAAGTGACTAGTTTTGCCAAGAATATCTTCTTTGCAACAATATATTTAGGTTAGTTTAGGAATAGTCATTAAAACTGAGAGATGCATTTAAAAAAACACTGAACCCTTCATGTCTGAAGTTCTGTAATTCTATACTAACAACATTGTTACAAGATATTAAGTAAGTCATTTGAGCTTTTGCTACATGAAAACATGCATTTTCCTTTTCCCACTCCTACATCTGTAAACCTCATTAAGATTAACCAAGTGCATGTGGATCTTATGATAGGTAAAGCACCATTCTTTGTCTTTCTCGCTCACTAACCATAACTATCAATCATATCTATAACATGAATGTGTAGACATCACGACAAAGGCAAGAAACCACAACTTTCAGTAGTAAAAACTGACAATTTCAGTAAGTCCAAACTAAACAGAACAGTACTACAAAGGAATGTGTACTGGAAAATTTCATACATGTAGATCCTGTTTCTTAATATTCCTAAATCAGGTTCTACCACACTCCATAGTTTTAAATACATTTTGGAATCTTAAAGTTCTGACATGTGCTACATAAAATTGTTGAGGATTTTTTAATTTAGCATTTTAGTATAAAAATTATCACCAGGGAATTCCTTATTCTATAGTCTGCATCTGATTAATTCAAAACTGCAGTGACATCAAGTAGCCAAGAGCAAAAAAAATTCAAGATTTTCCTAATACTAAATTGGAATACTAAGTTGGAAGAGTAATAACTAGGTCTTTTAGACAAGAAAACTTTTGGAAGTATTACTTGTTTCTTCAATTCAGGCTTACAAATATGATTTTGAATCTAAAATGAGTAATGAAAGATAATAATCTCTTCCTTTTCCTGTTCTGGAATACTTTTCTATTTAGCAAAGTTACCTTGAAGCACTAAAGTTATAAATTCAAAGGAGTTTTTGGAAAAAGTGTTAAATCTCTCCAGTTCATAATGTGAGAGGACAGATAAACAATTTCTGCAGGCCTCAAATGAAGACTATTTGGAAAATGTAATGTTGATATCATCTGGCACGTGGAAACAAAGGAGAAATCCCAACACTATTAATCAGTTGCAATCAGTCCTTGCTGATTACAGGGTTGGCAGAGGCACCAGAGGTAACTGTGTCAGGTGATTTGGGAAAAGGCCTTAGCATGATTTGAGGTAAAACTACTGTTTCACAGAAAATTTAACATACTTTCCAGTGCTGTAATGATGCTGCCAGTGGTGACTAAGAATGACATGCGTTTAAAAGTCTGGACAGGACTAGGAAAAATCTTTGGTGGGGATAAGATGGTTGAAGTGATTATGAACTCTCAAGGCAGGGTTGCCAACAATCCATACATTTGCAGACAGTCAGTAACAATTCAGGCTAAAAACACCTGTCCAGAAAGAAGTTTAAGCACTGGCTGCTTTGTGAATCTTGGGCTCAGAAAGAAGTCAGACAGCTGTAACTTCCTTGAAGGACAGAGCACAGCCGCGCCACCTGGTGTTTGAGCAGGAGCACCGTACCCTGCAAGAAGCCTCCTAGTGCTTTGTACCAGCATTTCCCAACCTTTTCCAGCCCAAGGGACATTTACGTTAATAAAAATTTTCTGTGGCACACCTGTTAAGACACTCCTCATCCTCATACCTATTATAGCTCATTGCCATGGCAAAATTGTGGCACACCTGTTCATTTTAGATAGTGCACTTTTGTTCCACGGCACACTGGTTGGGAAACACTGCTTTGTACAACACTCCCACTTTAGCCATGTGCTACTGCTGCTTTCTGTCCTGTAATACTGCTGAGTAGCTGGCTGGCTTCTTTGGGTAACCATGCTAGGACAGGAGGAGCAGGACTTGTGGGGTTGAGGCCAAGGGGTGGACTGAACAGGGCAGCATGGTATAGGACACAATCAGGGGGCATTGGGGATGAGTGGAGAAGCCCTGGAGTGAGGGCAGCATGATGCAAAATCATTGCTGTAGTGAAGCAGGTTTGCCAACACAAGATGCATTTAACGCAAAACTTACTGACAACGAAAAAACCAAAAAAAGTTTAACTTTTCCTCGAAAACTATGCTTTTGTGTTAAACCCCTAAATTTGAACTCAGCCCTTTTAACTGGGGCCTGGCAGAGGAGCTGCATTTACATTTGTTATAGATCTATATAAACCTACATCAATACAAACCTACATGTACATAGGATTTTAGTAAAACTAACAATAAAAAAAGTTTTGTTGTCAATAAATTTGCAGATTGTTATTAAAATAACCCAAAACTTCCTTGGGTTGCCAAACCTGCCTCAAGGCTTGCTTTAACTGAAAGAACAAAATAGACAACAGGTTTTTTGTTTTTTTTAAAGTTAACTTATATTGAAAATAGCTTTGTATAAACAACTGTAATACTACAGAGTAGTATCTTAATACAAAACAGTTCAATATTAACTGTTCTTTAAACTGTTAAACTTTATTATAAATTAAAACTTCTTTACAAAAAAATTGCACATAATAATTGACCACTCTTGGGTTCTGATGCACTGGCATTTGCAATAGTTTCTTTAATCTTCAAGTTAAATAGTCTCTGCCGTGAGTCCAGAATGCAGAAAGGGCAGTAAACAACCCTCTTAGAGCCTTCAAGTGCAAGAAGCATACTTGTGGCCATGGCAGTTACGCTTTCCTTAAGAGCGGCTGCTTTTGTTTTAAATCCTGTAATGGAAAAAATCTCAAAAAGGTTTAAAAAAGGAAAAAACAAAATGGACTTGCTTTTTACTGTAAACACAGCCCAGTAATTTATCCCAAACAGATCTCTCAGGCATCAGTGAGAGTGTCAAGTGAATCAGGAACAACACAACATAACAAAAAGGGAAACTAAAAGGAAAACTTAAAAAAAAATAAAAGAAGTCTGTCATTTTGATTAACTATACTTACGTACATGATGTTATGAGAATCTGGCAGGGCCCAGAGCAGGCCAAACAGGAAGTTCATTTATCCAGACAGAGGAGGATCTTGTTAATTGTTTCCAGGTTCAAGGAAAGAAGATTGGAGACTTGATATGCTCAGCAATACTCATCTGCCTTACACAGACATTAGGCATGGATCAGCCTGAAGAATCATTCAAATGATTTTGGCATTTAATAGGACTTAAGGACTGGCTGCACCCAGTGTTCAGTGATTCTTGCTTTCTGTTCTGTAAGTGTTTAAATTTAAAAGCTCATCTAGGCTGACTCCAACCTCTTGGCACTTGGAAACTAGTTTTCTCAGGTTATCAGTTTTACCTCCTCCTGAGGCTTCAAACAAGAGTTGCTGCAAGAGATGGGGAAGCAGATATAAGATTTAGCCAGAGCTTGAGCATCACCACATCTATGGATATGGGATATGCAGAAAATATATAAAACCTCAAACTGAACCATAAGTAGAAAACATTACATCTTTCCACAGTGTTGCACACAGAGGTAACTTCTGAAGGGCTCTCTGATATAGATGATGGACCTGTAAAATGAAAATACACATCAATTCAGAGCTACCCTCCCCAGTGTTTCAGAACACACACACACACACACACACACACACCCCTTAATGCAATAAAAGATAAAATACAAAATCCCCACCTCCCACCCCACTTGTTTAAACAAGTGTCCCAGAGTTAGGAAATCCCAGACAAACTTTCTTTTGCCTTAATTCTGATCCTTCAGTGCACATGTTAGTATAATTAATGTCAGAATCCTATACTACTTTGGCCATGAGACTCCTGCCTCATTCACTGCAGGTAAGGACAATGGCAAAGGAATGAAGCAGGCATCTTTTTCTCATTATTTAATGCCCCTTTCCACACTCCCCCACCCCATGCACTCCAAAGCATATGCTAAATATGAAGCTGCTGAATATGTTTTTATAGACTTTACTGTTATAGTATTTCTGCTTTACAAACATTAATACATACATCTTCAAAGGTCTTTTCCTGAGATATAGTAAAATAATTCTTATTTATGGGAAACAGAGGATCAGGGATGTCCAGAAAAAAAATTGCTTCAATCGCTACAACAGTGCTTCCCAAGCTTTTCCTTACAACCCTCCCCCCCTGCAGTCTCCTCCCCCCTGAGCAACACACGATCCCTGGCCACCACCCATGGGAGGCAGAGGCTGCTGAGGCTGTAGCCACCCTCATGTCCTCTCCCTCATAGGCGGCATGGCCAGAGCAGAGCCTGTGGGGTACGGGTGAGTAAAGGGATGTGGGCTCCCTGGCTGCAGGCTTGGGGCTGCCCCTGCCCCAGGACATAGGTCCAACTGTGGCTTTTCTCCCTGCTGCTTTTTGGTGCTGAGCAGCCCTAATATGCCAGGGTCCTGCCCTTGCATATGCTATTGCCCTTAACTTCCAACCCACAGCCATCCCTGCCCTGGCAGTCTCACCAACCCCTCTGCAGGTAGGGATGTAAATACTGTTTAAAATACTGTGTGTTTAACCTCTTCCAATTATATCAGTTAAATATTTAACCTATAAGCAATACATAGCTTAATGACCTCTGGCAGGAATGGCCCCGGCCCCTTACCTGTTCATTATGCTCCCAGCATTGCATGGGTCCCAGGCTGCTGGCAGGGAACAAGCTGTGGGCAGGAGGCGGCAGGGCCAGCTGAGCTGCTAGGCAGTAGTGCCAAGTGCCAAGCCACAGCTGCTCCTTACCACCATGGGCAGGGTCGCTGGGGCCCTCTCCTGTGACTGAATCCCAATTGCACCACCACAGGGAGCGGGGGAAAGTTCCAGGCTCCCCAAAGGGGTCAGGCAGGGACTTCCTCCCACAGCATTGAGACTCCCAGCCGTGCCATAGCTTTGCCCAGCTCCCCTGCAGTGGCAGGGCCCAGGCAGGGTGATGGGCTCCCTGCACCTCCTACCATGCTTGTGCTCCTCCAGTCCAGACCTGGAAGGCTCCTCCACACAACTAGGCCCTCCCCAGCTTACTTCGGGAAAGGGAGGGTATGGCCCTAGCAGGCAGCCTCCACAAAAGTGTGTTGCATCTTCCCCCTGCTGCCCATGGCCCTGGGCAGGATCCCTGGTGCGCCACTACCTTGAGGAATGGCTTGGGACAGCACTAAATGTGTGAGGGACTACCAACAACCCCGGAGACATGACACTGCCTGCTCCAGCTGCTGTGGCATCTCCTCAGGTTCAGTCAGTCACACATTCAGCCCTGCCTCAGGGCTGAGTCAGGCCTTGAATGGCCCAAACACCACAGGCAGGAGAAGGCAGTGCACCTCATGGATGCCACCCCACTGGGACCAGACCCCTCCTTTCTCCAGGGTGAGCTGGGGAGGGTCCGGCCTGACCTAGCAGTGCAAAGGAGCCTGCCAGGTCTGGGCTGGAGCAGCACAAGCCTGGCAAGAGGCACAGGAAACTCATCATCCTGCCCAAACCCTGACACTGCACAGTGGGGGAGCAAGCAGACCCTTCGCATAGCTGGGGGTGCTTTGGGCACTCTGGCAGGAAAGACCCCCTTGGCCCTATGTGGGGCCCTGGACCTCCCTCCCCATGAAAGAGGGGTTGGGATCTGAGCACAAGAGTGGTCCAGACTCAGCCCATGGGGGCAAGAGGAAGCCACAGCTGGGCAGCACCCTCTAGTAATTTGGCCATGCCTATCCACCATCCCCTGCCCAGAGCTGACTCCCTACCAGTTGTTTCCAACTTCAAAGAGGGAAATCTGGATTTTTCTCCTTTAAAGGGGAAAATACTTGATTTTCCACACAAAGCAGAAAACCTGGATCCCTGCCGATTACTTGCCTTTTATAACCATTTTATGTTAAAAAAAATAACATCACCTGGGAGGCAAATGGGTACTGTTTTCATTTTACAGGTAGGGACACTTTATTCTTTAAACAGAAGGAAAAGAAATCCAAGTCAGATGCACTGAATCAGAACACAGAACTTACCAATTCAAAGCCATAAAACAAAATCTTTCAAGCTGCCCTGTTCTACTGTTATGCTGCTGAGCATCCACAGCTTTCACCGATTTCAGTAGCTGCTGTAAGTGCTCAGCCTTTCTAAAAGCAAGGTCTCAGAGATCTCAAACTGGTCAACCAAAAATTAAACATTAATAGTTACTTTGCTTTGTATGATGCAAATCCCTCAGAAAGACTCTAGTAGATATCGGGATACAACAGCTCTCCCAGTGGTATACAGTTGGCTTATCCTTGCCTACCATCTTAATCCCAACCCAAGAATACTCTCCCTCTTCTCTGCAGTTCTGTTATCATTTATTACATGCCTTCCAATTTCTACTGTGAAAGAGGCTGGGGAATTTATGGATTAAGAGCTTTATTTCACTAGGCAACCCAGCTTCAACCTCTCAGCCTGGCCCATCTAGTAAGGCTGTGCATAACGGTTGTGTCTCATTTCTATTTCAAGATCTGGCCCCTACTGAGGAGAGTGATTCATTTCGGTGTTTCAGATCAGTGCTTCGTTTCAATTCACCCAAATCGGTTTTGGAGTTTCAACACTGTTTTAGAGATTTGGATCAGCCAGGGAGAGGCAGGCACAACTGGGTGGCCGCAGGTTTTCCTGCAGCTCCTCCAGCTGCGTCTGCCTCTGCCCAGGAGAGGAATAACCAAGGGAGAAGCCCCCATAGCTGCCCTGCCCATCCCCATCCCCCACACAGATGGCCCTACCCTAGTCCAGGCATTCAAAAAAGAAGAAAACAAAGCCCTGTAATCACTGGTTCTGGCAGCTGCGACTGGGGCCTCTAGTCAACTGTGGCAGAGCACCCACGCAGTGGGGATTGCCCCTACCCCACCTAGCACCCACATGGCAGCTGCCCCCCACACACCTACACAGCAGGGCGCCACGCACCGTCTGGGAGCTAAGGCAGCCCAGACATTCATCCAGAGCCTATCACTGCTTAGCCCTAGTGGGTCCAGCTCCCAGACAGTGCACAGCACCCTGGGGCAGCTGACATATGAGTGCCAGGCAGGGTGGAGGCAATCCCCTCTGCCCCCCACTGCACAGGGGGGCTCTGCCATGAGCACTCAAAGGCCCTGATCACTACTGCTAGAGCTGATGAGTGCATGGCTTTCTTTTTTTTTAAATGCCAGGAGGCTGAGCTGGGTGCTGGATGGGGCCGGCCTGTGCAGCCATGGGGGCTTCTCTCATGACTCCCCTGGCTGTGCTTGGCACAAGCTGCACCAAGCAGACTCAGGTGCTAGCACTGGCCCCAGCCAGCATTGGCAGCCTACTGTCATCCCTCATGCAGGTCCAGGGGCCCACACCTCCGAGAAGGGCTGCAGGGCTGTGCCGAAACCCCCGAGCCTGCTGTCATCCCATGCACAGGTCGCTGTTCCTCCCCCAGAGCACTGGGATTGGAAGGGACCTCAGGGACAGATTGCAAATATTGTCATCTGTAGCTGGCCAGTATCAGAGCAGTCCTTCCACCCCTCTTCCCCCTCCCTTTTTGTAGTTTCTGTTTCCCTGCAAGCCCGGTTCTGAAACATCCAAAATACTTTAGATAGTTTCATTTCGGTGATGTTTCAGAGCCTTCAATTTAGTTTTGGATTTGGTGTTTCAGGCGATGAAACAGGCCAAAACGCTTCCAAAACAAAATGGCTGTCAAAATTTCACACAGCCATACCATCTAGTACATTAAAACAGACAACAGTCTTGTGAAAAACAGCCTGCGATCATGTAATTACAGATTTCAATGAAATGCATGTGATGGAGCAGGTTAAAGTTATTCATCATATAATATCATAGTGCTTAGGGTCAGAAGGGACCTAAACAGATCATCAGGTCCAACCCTCTGCCCCAGGCAGGAACTGGTGCCAGGGTCATATTACCCCAGCTAAATATCTGTCCAGCCTCCTCTTGAAGACCCACAAGATAGGAGAGTGCACCACCTCACTTGGGAGCCCATTTCAGAACCTGGCAGCCCTAGCTGTAAAGTAATGTCTCCTGATGTCCAGCCTGAACCTTCTCTCTAACAATTAGTGGACGTTATTCCTAGAAACCCTGGGTGGTGCCCAGGGGAAACAGAACCTCCCCCAGTTTCCACTGGTCCCCCCCAGTCAGTTTGTAAACAGCCACCAGATCCCCTCTCAGCCTTCTCTTGTGGAGGTTGAATAGGTTCAGGCCCTTTAGCCTCTCTTCAAAGGCTGCTCTTCCCCTGCTGCCCCTTGACCATGTGAGTGGCCCTCCTCTGGACCCTCTCAATGCTGGCCACATCCCTCCTGAAGTGCAGTGGCCAGAATTGGACGCAGTAGCTTACTACTTATAATTTTTTACCCTTACAGTACTTCACTTCAGATTGAAAGAGTTAAGAAGCTTTAATATTATAGCTATAACTCCAGTGTTATCCATTATAAATCTGCTAAAATTTGGCCCTGCTGCACAGATCTCTAGTTTCAGTAAGAGAAATAAAAACATTAACTAGCAGGAAAGAGGCTCTTTTGAGGATTAGCTAAGACATAATTGAACATTCTATTATATGTGCAACGCATATATAACATTTATGGAAAGCATAGTCAAGGAAAAATATTTGTCAGGCTGAGACAGACTTGTTAAGTGACCTGTCATTTGAGACTGAATATATGAAAATGCTTAACCTACAGTACATCTTTGCTCATTAAAAGGTTATGTAATGCACAGAAAAGGCATCAGTTAGAAGCCCAGTAAGTCCAGGACTTGGGTTGCAATATATACATCCTGTCTTCCTGGTCTCCCAACATAGTACATTTTCCCCATAAGCATAAGTTACTGCTGCTATCAACACCCACGTGGAGATTACACTGATAACTGCTGTAGTATTAAAATTTTGACCAAGCAAAGAAATATTCAGTTGGATGGATTTTGTTTGTCTGTGCGCATATGTATTTACTTTTGATCATCACATTTGAACAAAACCAAGATTTCAGGGAATGTTTAAAATTATTGCACAGAATTCTCTCACCAGAACTATTAGGAACATCTGAGAGAACTGGTTGTGAAAGGGGGGGGAGCCCACACAGAATCCTGCATCTATTTAACCTACCCAGTAGCTTCAAGCTTACAAGGTGTGATTCTTGTAATCAATAGTTACAAAGCTTGGCAACCATTAACATCTTCCAGAATAAGAATTCTACTTCCTTCCATCTTCATTCTAGCTATCTTCCCAATCAAGTTAACAATCAAGCAGAAACAAAAGCAAGGGGAGTCACACTTATCAGGTTCAATCATGAGTAAACAAGAGTATTGCTGACATGTTTAATTTTACAGACTCAGTTGCCAGGTACACAATATGTGGTATATAAATTTTACTAGAATACTGCAAACAAAATTTTTTAACAATCAGTACTGACTTACTTCTCTCTGTCCCTTTACAAAGCACTCGGCAGCAATGGCTCTGAGGAAAAGAAATATATAAAAATGATTTATTCTTGCACGATATTACATGCCATTATAGGCAGAATACGATGGTGGAATGGAACTACAAAGTCCTTGAAAGTAACAGACTAACTTCCAATGATGTTAATCTATAGTGAAAAGAAAAAGTAGCCATTTTTAAACAACCTTACATGAGCAAGACATTTCAGTGGTTTTCCCTTATGAACACACACTGAAGAAAATGATCAGTTCAGCATCACTGGATAATGAAGATTATTGCTATTGTGATATATAAAGGGGAGGGTAGAGAGGAGGAGACAGAAGTCAATTAAAAACGCAATTGTAAATACATTTTCCATATTTATCCACACAATATTTGCTTAAATAGTTTTTTCTACAAGAAAATTCATTTTAAAAATAAGAGCAACATTACCTTTTTTGATGCAACGAACTGTTAATGCCGAAAGACTAAATTAATGAAAGGACTTCCAAAATAAACCCAGTTTGAAAGGCACTTCAGATTACCTTTGTGATGCAAATCTTATAAACAAAAGTAATATCTATGAAAACAGATGTATGACTGTTGCATTACATTTTCCAGATGGCCAGGCATGTTGGGATATTATACGTAAACATCTTGGCTTGAAGTTTCAGAATCTGAATGTTGCTTTCTTCCCAATACTGTTGAAGCAGCCTGTAAAAAACATTTAATTCAAACAAGCATATTTCTAATCTTAAGGAACAGGGATAATAATAAAAAAAACACGGTTTAAAGATATAAATCATGTTGAAATAATCAAGGTATACCAAGTGAAACCACTGTAGACATTATTTTTACGTAAACTGAAAAGTTACTCAGAAGCAAACATTTAGGAAGTCAAACTGTAGGATAAGAAATACATAAAGCATGTTTTTGATGGACTTGTGTATTATGTGATAGGGGTCAAAAATCTAATCTTCAGCCTACTTAATGTGGTATGCACTTCCAGGAAGGGTTGTAAACTAAATGCTTCCAAACTAAAAATCTTGTACAGCCACATGATTAGGAACTAACAGCAGATCTCTCCCAGTACTGCCAGTATTTATGGAATGGAAGGAGAGAGAATACAAATTCCATCTAGATGCAAATATTTCTAAACAACTGCATTTTAATAGTACCATTAGGGGAAAAAAATCTTAGTTAGCAAAAATTATTGGTAGAACAACTCAGCCATTTTATTTTGTGATATTTAAAATATTTTGATATTTCAAGCCATAATGAAGAGTAAGTTAGGGCCTTAAAATTTTTCCAGTCCTTAAGTAAAAAGTGATTATTTCAATAACAGTTATTACCTGCCATCACTGAATAAATGTGCATTTTTACAATGTTTCCCAAGTATCAATCACTCCAGCTGTGGCATAAACAGCAAAATCTTATGAATGGGAATGCATAAAAAGTTCAAAATAAGTTAATCAGATAAAGGCTAAACACATTTAAAGCTAAATCTCAAAGTGGTATACTAGTGTACTCGTGTTTTCTTTGTCCTGTGCTGAAACTAGGTATTGACAAAGTTAAGTTAAAAACAATCACCACTGGCACTTTTTTTTTTTTTTATGTTTCTCTGCCTAACAAACTGGTTGAGCTTTGGGCTAATCATACTCCACTGTGTCATGTAACCCAGGCACCAATAACTTGTCTACATACAGAACAAAAAAGTCTATTCACCATCAGGGAGTGACAGGCCAAAATGCAAGATATAGCCAGGAAACACTTGTTTAAATTATTAATTGGTCTCTTCTTCAAACTCTTACATTCCCTGATCACTCCAACAGATAGTGTTATAGTACTCCATTACTAAAATTTAAAGATGTTAGTATCAACCCTTCTTATGGAGAAGCCCTGCTAGTAGTCTGGCAGACAAACAGCCTGAATCTCTGTTTAAAAAAAATCTGATCAGGTTAGACTCTTACACAGAATTTTATATAAATACCATGTATCAAAAAAGCTATGATAAGATAAAAAAATGATGTTCCTTAAGTTATAAGCAAGATGACATGCAAGTAACTTAATGCATTTTGAAAATTTTTCTCCTACCTCAGCGCAAGTCCAGGATTAGTAGGCATGTTAGAGCAAAATCGTTCCAAAGTTTTGGAATGCTGAGACTTTGGGACACAGCTCAAATAGAAGAGAATTACCTGTAAAATTTGATTTGTAAAAAGAAAACAGAAAAAGAATCCATTTTAACATTGACTACAAATTCTAATTGCCTGTAAATTTATGAAAACCAGGACAATGGCCAGAACAAATATTTCTAAACACAAACTGCGTTACTACCTTGTTCAACCTGTAAAGCATACAGCAACCCATCCTGAAGTCTATGACAGCGAAGTTTCTTTGGGACAAAGTATTTAGAAGAACTCGCTGATTTCTCTCAATCTGGCATGGCACTTCCACTACGGTCTTGAACTTGCAACCTCTGGGCTACCAACTGCGCGCCTTAATGCACACATCACTCCAGCCCCAATTAAGACTACTACAATTTGTAATACACTAGCAAATTGCCTGTCAGAATGATGGGAGGGTGGGAAGGCATGGAGTCCTGTGTAAACGCATATATAACAACGATATATATAACACAACAGGAGCCCTGTGTGTCCACCCCACCTCCTTTTCCCTCCCCTCCCCCATCTGGGGCCACCCCCCTCTTTCTCCCTGAGCTTCGGGGTCCAGACCTGCTCCCGTCCCCCTATGCCCCCCACCAGTGTTGGGCCTGCTACTCCTCTCCCACCAGACAGACCACCAATCAGAGTGCAAATAAAGTGTTATGGACAGACAAACTAAGGCTTTTATATATATATAAAATTGAGAAGGTGAAGCTCAAATACCTGGTGCTCAAGATGAAAGTTGTTCCAGCTAACACTTCATGGGGTTTAAGTTTTAAGCAACAAGGCAACTGGAGAGTCTAAATCACATATTTACTAAACAACTACGAAAGTAAAAATTTTAAAACTGCTTAACATTCACTACAATTAGAAAAAATTAGAGATACTCAGAAGAATTCTATCCAGATTTGACATCAGTCATTGAATAGTTTGTTTTAATGCTTGTTTATATGCTGTTCTATAACTAAATCACCAAAAATCAGATATTCTGCTGCTGTCATTTGAAACAGCTCTGTTGGAAGTCAGTCAACTCTGCTGGTTTACACCAGCTCCAGGTTTGATCCAATAAAACTGACAGCACTGACAGTTAAAACTGATCAACGTAACTGTTATTGAGTGGAAGAAAATGGCATAGAAATACAATTACTAGATGGCATTAGGCAATAACAGGAGTGTTTTGCTATGTATTTGTGCTGTCACAAAAAGAATTGATCCCAATAAAGGATATCATGTGTTCTGTCACAAAAGCACCATAGACAGTTTAGTGAAATTACACCAGAAGTCACTGGTACAACTGTTGTTTGATCCCTCATACAGCAATCTCCAGAGGATCCTCCCTTACCCCACTTCTTTTATTGGGGTCCCCTAAGGACTTTACCATCTCTTCTTTTTACATTTAGCATTTATGCACTCCTGAAAGTTTTAACTGGCATCAAACAGTAAACTCCTGAAGTTTTCTTTTTAACATACATCTCCAACTAACTCTCCAGCATCACTTTTAGATGTTTTATCAACTTAAAAACTCTCTAAAATGAACTCTCATTCTTAATGCATTTTTGCTAATTTTAAGACTGTAACTGGTAACTCAGATATCCTTTTTATCTCCCCACTATTCCACCTTCACATTATTGTAAACCCTTCATCTTCTTTGACTACCTATATACTCTTTCTTTCCTTCTGCACTACCAACTGACATAGTAAGTTAAGAATGCACATCCAAGTAGTTCTTTAACATAAAAATAGGCTACTGAAAAATTCTTACCTTATTATGGAACTCATAGTTGGTCCAATAATCAGCAGTGCTAAAAGGAATTGGGTAGCGTGTAGGGACTGTAACTAGACACCTGTTCACCAGATCGGTAAAAATTTTAAATTCTTGAACTTTATTGTTGGATCCAACAACTTTACTGTTGATAAAAACAAGGTAACTGCAAAGAAAAAAACAAAATGAAAAAAGCATAATGAAAATTCTGAGGTTCTTAATTTTAAAATGGTAAGTTATGGGAGGAAACTTACTCCATCCAAATGTTCTGCACTGTTTCTGGCTGCATCACTGCTCCTAGCGCTGCTTCATAAGCATCCAATGCTTCACCAACACTTGCAAGAAGAGACTGGCATAAACTGTTTAAAAGTTGAGGGACATGGTTAGAGGGGGGGAGGATTTAACCTTAGGTTGCATATTAAGAAATTGAGAGGCACCATCAAGAGTTTCACATAGGTAGAAAAAAATGTAAAAAGTAATGTGAGATCAATTTCAAATATTATCATGCAGTATTAAAACAGTCCTCACACTGCAGATAATGAAGAATACGAAGCCTAATTATTTACAAGGTTACATTCAATTTAAATAAAAATTAAAACTCTTACCTTTTCATTCCTACTCTTGAAAATTACCTTTTTACCAATCCTTATGTAAGAATACTCCTTGACTGCTGCAGAATTGACACAGGTATCAAGAGCTTCCCTCTGGAAAGCTCCAGAACAATACATTCCAAAGTTAAATTAAACAAAGCACTTGAGAAACAAGCATTGGACTGTGGCTAAGAAATAAATGCTAATAGTTCCAAAACACTGCTAAATTGTCAATAGCTAATATATTGACCACCTAGAAAAAAATCATGACAAAAATGGTCAAATATTTACTCTTGTTCTCTGACAAAAGATTAGGGTAATACAGGATACTTCCAAGGACAGAAGTGACCAGATGAAAAGTTTCTGTCCAAGACCCAACCAACCATCCTTACTCTACAGTAATAAGGAAGAGCAAACAGAAGTGAACACAGGAAAGCAAGTTTAGTTGGAAAAAGTGTGTACAGGAACAAAAAAAAAAAAAAAAAGAAAAAAGGAAAGAGACATCTAATGACTTAAATCCATCTATCTTTTTTAAAATATATCTTCAATGACCTGTGCAAGTTCTCTTTCTAGGTAGCATAGGGTTGTGCAAGTAATTTCCCATAACTGAGGGAAAATAGTGTATTTAATCCACAATTCACATTTTATAATGATGAAAATGGACCATTACAATTATCTAGCCTGATCTTAGAATAATAGAAAATTAGGGTTGGGAAGGACCTTCGAAGGTCATGCAGTCCAAGCTCCAAGCAGGACCATGCCCAACTAGATCATCTCAGTCAAGGCTTCGTCTATCCAAGTCTTAAAAACCTCTGAGAATAGGGATTCCACAACCTCTCTGGGTAACCTCTTCCAATGCTTTACTACTCTCCTAGTGAGAAAGTTTTTCCTAATAGCTAACCTAAAATTTCCTTGTTGCAACCTAAGACCATTTCTCCTTGTTCTGTCATGTCACCACTGAAAACAGTCTAGCTTCATCCTCTTTGGAACCACCTGTCAGGAAGTTGAAGGCTGCTATTAAGTCTTCTCTTCTCCAAACCAAATACACCCAGTTCCCTCAGTCTCTCCTCAGAAGTCACGTACCCCAGCCTCCTAACCATTGTTGCCCTCTGCTGGACTCTCCAATTTGTCTACCTCCTATCTGTAGTGGGGTGGGAGGCCCAAAACTGGACACAGTACTCTAGATGTTGCCTCACCAGTGGCAAACAGAAGCAAAGAATCACCTCCCTCGATCTGCTGGCAACGTTTCCTACCAACGTATCCCAGTATGCCATCAACCTTCTTTGCAACAAGGGCACACTGTTGGCTCATAGTCAGCTTCTTGTCCACTGTAATACCCTCTTGTCAATTGTAACCCTCTTCTGTGCAAGAGATAAAACTTCCCTGAAATAACTTTTGGTTCAACAAGACTCATAGAAAAACTATACAAATATAATTTAACTCCATTACTAGCAATTCTTCAGGTAGCTTGAGAGCCAATTCTCTATACTTGGAGAGTTAGCCTTGTCTTATTTGAAAAACCACATAACTAATGACAGAGGTGATGAACCCAAATCCATGAGACAGGCTTCTTAAATGGCAGTGTAAAGTGGGCATTAAACTATAATGACTATACTAAAGTGTCATCTTTAGCCATCATAGTGACAACTACTACTTTCTTCTGGAAAATCTGAAAGATCCTTGCCATCAGGTGAAACTGAAGAAAAAAGTCCAAGTGGCTGAATATGACTGAGTTCTGGTATCTATCTTATTTAGGCATGACTTGTTAAAAAAAAAAAAAAAGACGTCACCTTGGCATCTTCTTTTGAAGTTTATTAAAAAAACATTTGTGGATAGTCCCAACTTTAGAACATTTCATTAAAGGTTCCACAAACAAAAAGAAAACTGGGACAGTGAGTGCAGTGAAAACAATGCTGAAAGCAAAGGTAAAAAATGAAATGGGAAAAGCCTAGAATAAAAACATGGAGACAACTGAAAGACTGAACAGAAAGTCTGCAAGAAACTGCATAAAGGAAAAAATAAAGGTCACTGGTCCTCAGGGACAGATCAACTCACAGGCCATTGCTCTGCCTAGAAGCAGAATTTGTAAAAGCTTTCCCAAGTGTGGGGGTTGGGGGTCTGTGATGATATCCTTCTCACAGCTCCATAAATCTGTGTCTGTTCTGCAGCAGTCAGGAAGCATCCATAAGAACTGTCAGACTGGACCTTCAAGAAACTCAAAGTAGTACACTCTTAAGTAAATAAGATGCATCAAGAAATAAGTACATAAACAATTTAACTCAGAGATCCAGTATTTCTCAGAGAAATTCTCACCAGTATATCTGCCATAGATACGGAACATGCTGGTTTATAACATCATCTGTAAGATGTTCTTTATACAAAGGTGGAGTAAATTCAACTGAAATTGGAAAATTCAAGAGATACCTGAAAGAAAAATGTAAAAACTTGAACCTATACTTCTACACAGAAATTATCCCGTTGTACGCAATATTTAGTGATTTATAGTTGGAAATTCAATTAACAATCTTGAATTCAAAATAAAGTAAAAGGCTGCTAACATCATTTTCTATGAATTCTATTTAAAAATAAATAAAGTATCTACCTTTATTGATTTATTTACTTTTAAAGAAAAACTAACTTCTTTTCAAAAAATATTTCTTCCTTTTCAATTTTTTTTTCTGGTTAAGCCAATACCCTAATTAATTATGCATATCCTTAAGAGTTTTGCTGGGACTTGAAGCCTTATGCAGATACCTAAACATAAATTCAGTAGTATAAATATTAGGCACTAAATTTTACACTACTGAATCTATACTTAGGGTCCTCAGTCCTGCAATATCTGGCATTAAGTCATCATTTCTACCACCTCCACTGAAGTATCAAGGAAATAAAGTCACTACAAAATATTAAAGTAAGTGCAACTACAAAATGCCTTAACTTTGTTCAGTTTAAATCTGCAGGGAGAACAAGTACAAGCAAATTAAAAGGATGATCCTCAAAATATTATATAATAAACTTTAAATATTAGGCACTACATAACAAATTCTTTAAAAATGATGGTATTAAACTTTAATACTTTAAAATTGCCTGCCTTTGGTGGAAAAAGGTACTGCCACCAAGGCCCTGCAGTTTAAGAAAATGAAGTAAATTGTGAAAGTCTCTTATTATGATATCAGACGAATGCTTTTGGTCAAAGAACACTCCTCGCATGCCACTGTGAAAAGAAATTTTTCCTCAAAACATACCGTAATAAATCCATGGGACTGTACTCTTGACATGAGTTCTCAAAGAAAGCTGCCACAAATTCTTGCAACAGTGAAGGAATATTGTCTGATCTTTTCTGTTTTAAAAAAGTTAGACATCACATAATTCCTGACCTAAGTCACAAAAGTAAGCTAAACACACAATACTTAATTATTTCCTTAATTTAGTGAAGTCCTACTTTCCATGTTATATCAAGAGGGAACATAATTGAATTAGGCCAAACTGCAGGTATGTGTTCATTTACATTTTGACACCCTCTATTCTCCTTGCATGAGGCTATGGTTTGAGCACAGGACTAGAATCCAGTAACTCATGAGTTATGAACCCAAATCTAATACCAAGTCTTCCTATTGCTGTAGGTGACCCACTCTGCTTCAATGCTGTAGGCAACCCATTCTGCTTCCATGCTCTTGTTTTCTATTTATAGAAGGAGGATGACACAATAAGGGTGTTGCAAGTCTTAGTTATTAGCCAGAAATTTTGAAGATTAGAAGAACTACACTACTACCAAATACTACTTACTGTACATAGCAAGACACAAACACACTCATTTTGCAAAATACAAACCAGGTCTGCTTGCAGACATTAAAAAAACCAAAACAAAACAAAAACAAGCTTTATGGGAAACAGCAGTACATTACTTCAACCTGGCTCTGCAGCATCTGTAAAGATCAGGCGCTTCAGTGTGGCTTTTCAGCACTTTTAGCTGATTCAATCAACTTTAGCTATTAGCTAAAAGCACCAAAAAAGCCATTCAACACTCAATCTTTGCAGACATTGGGTAGGCTGGGTTCAAGTAACATGCTGCCTCTTCTAAGCATGTGTGAGGCTCAGCACAAGAGTGCACTGAGTTTAAAGTAAAGCACCAGGGGTTTGGGGGTTTGTCTAAAGAGGATTGTGTTTGTTTTTTTACCTGTGAAATGAGGAATTTGCACATTTGATAAAAAATCTGTGCATTTTGAGGTTTTTTCTCAAATGCTGTAAGCCACACAGCACAGGCTTTGTCGTTCTGTTCCATCCGCATGTACAACGTGACTAGGGATTCCAGCAGCTGATAGTTGAGAGGACAAAGCTCCAACAATGATCTACAAAGCTCAACAGCTGACTCCCACCTTAAACGCAAGTAAAAGTAAAAAATGCTGATTTGAACTTTTATAGAAAAAAAAGTATCTTTTTTAACAAGGTCTTACCTTTCCAGAAGCTGCAGCAAAGAAATCATGTTTCTGTAGAGTGGAAGACAGATAGCTATTCTTTCATCAGCTGTAATATTTTCATCAGTACATGTTTGGACTGCATCTGAAAAAAAAAGAGCTTAAAAGTAAATCTGTCATTAATATATTTCAATGACAAATTTAAAAAAATATCCTGTCATGAATCTGGAAAAGGAAAAAAGTGGCATTTGGAATTATAAACATCTTATGATAATTATCATCACAGCCTCATTTCTCCTTCCTAACAACTGGTAATTGTGTTTTAACTGTTCAATTCAGGTTAATCCTATGCTGCAGGCTGAAGCATACATATATTCCAAGATACCCAGCTAGAATATTTAAAGCTATCAGGAGAGCACAGCTTTTCAGATGCCAAAAGATAAAGCTATGTCCTGCTGTCACAGGCCATCAATCCTTGCTCTGACAGAACAAGAGGGTAAGTCTTACTGTTCAAGTCTTACAGGTTCTAGACAACTGAAGTACCAAAAGGCAAACCACAAATATCCCCTTTAAAAAGGTGCAAGAACAGGATTTAAACATTTTGCCTTTGCCTTTCTATCTTACAGGACTGTTTGCTAGGGTTAGGGAGGGGCTCACTGCTTTCAGCACCCAAAGATGAACCCTGATTTGCACAGATAACATTACTTGCTTGTTCTGAATGAGAAGAAAAAGCTATTCAGAAGAATTATGTACAACTTCATTTACTTTTCTAAGCTCACCTTCAAACACAGCTAACAACATATCAGGATTGGTCTTGATATCTTGCACGGTTTGCCATGGTATCAAAAATGGCTCCTTGTTCATTATCCTTGATGGGTTGGCATTAGCAGGATCATAGAACTTGACAGGGAGAATGTTGAATTCTATTAGATGTATATAAGCTAGCCAAGCTAAACAGCGGTCACTTAATGTAAGGCATTGTGCTATTATTATTTCATTAGCCGATTTCAAAGCATTCTGTAGAAGGTAAAAACAAGACTACATTTTAGTAATAAAACCTTTAATATGAGAAGATAAGAGAATCAAACAGAGAAAATTAAATATTTTTCATACTCCCTAAAGTTATAACCTTTCTGCCAAAAACTGCTGTGGGAGCAATACTGATCTCCTTACTCATGAAAAAAGACTGGACTCTATTTGCTCCTGAGCAACTTTAAAGTTCCATTACAGAACCAGTAAGTTCTATACAAACCTACTGAAAGCTCTGGGGCTGCATAGCCATCATTGATAGCATTACTTAAAAAAAAAACACCTTTGGTAACATTTCTGTACCTTCTGGTCAAAGTATACCTTCAGGCTCTGGGGCAAGACTGAACCAGCCCAATAAGACTGGCAGATACAAAATAACATTTGTTGAACAGGAGTTAAACCAAAAAACGTGGACAAAACACATCTGCTATACACTCAGAAAAAATAGGACATTCCTGTTGGTAGATCTGGGAAAGTATTGTCTTCCAATACATTTAAATTGCCAAAGCATACAGTTTCACAGGGATCCAAATAATTTGAAAATTCAGGCTGAACTGACAATAAAGGGGAAAAAG
>JAGPOW010001296.1:76298668-76335535 GCA_030014935.1 Caiman crocodilus | reverse complement strand
CCCCTGTAATTTGAAGAGAAAAAGTCAACCTTCCAGAACTGTCTCTGGATAAAAGAAAATGGTATTTGGTCTTTCTAAATTATATTAATACTCAATCTCTTTTAAGACACCGAATTCTGAAGCCAACTGTTTTCCTAGGCTTATTTTCATAAAAATCGCATGGAAAAGCAGTATCAACTAGTTCAATTTCCCAAATGCATAACAATTCTTGCTTAAACAAAGATTGCACTGGTATTCCAATTCTAAATACAAAATGAATAATCAACACTAAAACAGATGAAAGTTGGAGGAATGAGAAGCAAGGTCACTTTGTCAGAATAATCTGACAATCTGCATTCCAAATGAATGTAATTTTCTAGTTAAATTTAGTTGACTCACTTGAAATGCTAGGTCAGCTATTTACTCTGATATAGTCACTGCTTAATTTCACACTCCAAACAGATCAAAACACTTCATCCTATGATTATGGAGAAAGCATTCACAGACCCTATAGAAATTATTGCCCTAGTTGGTTCCACTAAGAAAACAGCACTCCATTAAATTATCTTCACTTCTCTTTTCCTTAGCTTCTTACTGGAATAAAACACCTAAATAAAATTAATGAGATTTTTTCAGGTTGGCAGAAGTAAAGTTATTGTCTACTTCAAGGAAGTTATCTATAGATTGGCACGCTAAGTATATTTTCCCCTTCTGTGTAGAGCACTCTTACTCCTAATAAAATGATCACAGAAAGACTTGTTTTAATCCTAGAACTTCCACTGAAAATGGAAGTCACCACTTGAAAACAACTGCTTGTTTTTATATTCAGTAGGAAAAAAAGAAACAAAACAAAAATAGACAACTTTAACCTGTAGCAGTGCTTATCTCCTCATCTGTGCTTTTCTCTGAACAACCAATCAGATCTAAATTGTAAGAGAGAATGTCTTGAAATAGCTGTTTTCGGCTAAGAGTGCAATCTTTCATGTGCTGCCTAAAATAAAAAAGGGAAATTGGTATAATTATAATCTAATATATAAATTCATATATATTAACATATAAAGATTTAATATAACAGCTGCTTAAGCATAAACCCAACAAAGCAGCAATTGTTAAGAGTATCAAATGTTAACAAACAAATCAAAGGAGCACAATTTGTAAGCTGCCCTGAAATTTGTTTAAGAGGCCTAAAAACACAAAATGTAATTATAACAGTGGGCAAATTAAAACTTCTACATGTTATTTTAGTGCAATCCTGGATTCTGAAATAAGCAACTTAATAGAAACATATAAATGATTCTATCTTAGTATTCTGGCAAACTACCACCTGAATAGAACAGTTGGGTTTACAGGATATTCCTGGGCATCTGATGGAGAGGTTTATTTTACTAGAAACATCTCTCTCAGAAATAAGAGCCCTAATGTTCTCCAATACACATTACATACCCAAACCCACCACACAAATCCTCTACTCTGGCATAAGTAGTCAAATCCATCTCAATCTCATTATTTGTCAGATTGCATGGTAAACAATAAGATGATAATTTAAGCAGACTGATAAGCAGACTACTGGTACATAGCGATACCAAATTAGACTCAATCTCTGAGCTCAGTGGTTTTCAAAATGGGGCACACACATCCCTAGGGGTTCATGATGCTTTAACAAAGGATATGACCCTAAATTTTAAAAATGGCAGTGGATCTTCCAAATTGACCATGTGAGGTGGGTAGCAGCATTTAAATTGATTTAGTTTTCCCTGCTGTAGCAGTGGAAGGGGGATAAATTCTAAGACAAAACCTCCAATAATTAGATGCTATACCTGTAAAATTAAAACAAATGTATAAAAGTTTTCCATATATAGACTCTAAATATTGGGAGGGGGTCATCTTATGTTCAGGGTAATTTTATATTTAAGCAAATGTGATAATAGTGTACAGTCTTCAAACTCAATTAATACTCTTTTTCCAAGTTTAGGTGAAGATTCCCTAACAATATAACAGATGCCTGGAACATCAGTTATATTCCCATCATGTTATATTTCACAGATAAGTATTTAAGATAACTTTCTGCTCTAAACCTTGTCTATAACGTCAAGCATACAATCTTTAAGAATAATCTCTACATAGATGCACTTTAAATGAATAAAAGATGAAAAATACTCACCAGTGACAGTCATCATCATTACACGTGCCTGTTAAATCAAAACGGCAGAAACACTGTTTTGGCTCAATCATATTGCTGTAGGTTACTGAACTGAGGTAAAGTTTTTCCTTGGTTCGAAAATAGGGACTAAACCTAAAAAAAAGAAAGATAGAAATATCATACAAATGATAAAGCCCTGAATGGACAAGTTGAAAAATAAGTTTGGGGAGAGGGGGACACGACACTTTGCATGGTGGGGTTAGGGGGAGGTTGCCTCCTGCAATATGCCTTGTGTATCTCTAATTATTATTAGCATAGAAGTACTGCTGATCTGAGGGAAATACAGAAGTACAATTTTTTACAGTCTGTGGGTGCCTGCTCTACCATACTGCCCCCCCTTACATGAAGCTCAGTCGTGAAAATGGGGAAATAAAATGCACATTATCAGAAGAGCAAACTCAACATGAGTATAGCAGAATATGAGCACAAATCAAACAATATCAGCATCAAGCCAAACAGTGGCAATTTACTGGGAATTAACTAACCAAAAAAAAAAATCAAGGTGAAATAGCTTAATGTTAGGAGATTTCAAAAGCAATGTACAGAAACCAAAACCACTTTAAACTGTTTTAAATAAAAAAAGAAAATCCCTGCATTTGACAAGACAGCACTTCAAGTTTGAGATTTCTAATTTAATTCCAGTACAATTTTTTTTTTTTTTTTTAAATACGAAAAAAGCATTCCTGTAAGAATAGCTTTTCTTGCTTTCTTCCACCTTTCTGCTATAATACAGCACAAAAATTAAATTTGCTGTACCACGTAAATCTTTTGGGCACCATCATTTATAGGCTAACATACACCCCTATGGTTGAGAATTTTTTTTCATGTTTCAGTGCAATCCCCTCCATATTTGAATTTGCAATGGTATTTGAATAATACCAATGCAAAAAATCAGTTTGTAACAATAGATTGTCACATTATTTGGATCCATTTTTTTGCACAACGATTAAGTAACTGAAAGAGAAAAGGCAACTAACAATCAAATTAGATGCTGCTCTAAAGCACAGAGAAATTAAACAGAAAAAAGCTAAGCGTACGTGCAGTAATAAGCTGCATTTGGGATGGCAAACCATTTTTAAGCAAATACAGAAATCTCATGATAACATGACAAACAATTCTTAGAAATGTGTTATAAAACTTAAGAGGAAACAAGAAACACCCACCCACCCACCCCAGAAAGCAAGTAAAATACTCCACATGATAACAGTTTTCATACCTGTAGGATTTAAAAACTAGAAGGGGACTATGATATGGTCCAAATGGAAATGGTTTCACTTCTGTTTGTTTGCTCTGTGCTGTAACAATATCCACATCTACTGAAATTTCCTAGGAAATGAATGTAATTTAAGTAAATAAATGCAATTTAAGTAATCACAATAGTGCATAAGCTTAATCTTTTAATAAAGCAAAAACAACTTTTAACAGTACACAACTTTAGTATGAAGAAGGAATTGAAGAATGCATTCACCTGACCACATAAATACTCTTCCTTAGAAGTCATGAAGGCAGTATTTTTCATTAGCAGCTCTTTCAAGCTTTCGGCTCTAGCATAAAGTTTTTTCAGTTCATCAATATTCAACCCAAGGAAAAGCTCAGGCTCATCCATTGTCTTTTTGGAAAGTTTATTTATAGTCTCTTGCTTAGGAGTGTCCAGGTGTTTGAGATTTGGTTTAGTAAAAGAATTGGATTCTCTGAAAGATCTCCGGCGTTCTCTATTTGAGTTAGATAAAACCTCATCATCAAAATAGTTTTCTTCACTATCCAAAGTCAGTTTGTCTTGTGTCAGATCATGAAGCGATGGCTGAGGCAATACAAATTCAGATTCCTCTTCTACATTAGGGATAACATTTGGTTGTTCCCTGGTTTGAAGTGCACGAGCTTCTTTTAGTTTCTGAATCTTCAGGGCATATTCATACTCTAATTGCTGGAGTCTCTTCTTTTCCAATGCAATCAATTCTGCTGAATGTTTCTTTGGACTCGATGCAGGGGAATTATCCAGTTTCAACATTTTGCTTGGCTATAAAGAAGACAAATTCCTTTAATTTAATCTTTTCAGTTATTAAAATATTGATAGGAAAGAAAAATGGGTAAAACACTCTTGCCAGAAAATGTATACAAATTGCAGGAAAACCACAACATAATTTGCCACAATTCCACTGACATACTTCATTTTTTTCAATTAAATTAGCCTAAACCATTGCAAGGGTCAAACATACAAGCATTAAGTTAAAAAGGTGAACTTATCAAGCAGATGCACATGCACACAAAACTTAAGAAAATGCACAAGCACCATTTTTCTTGCCTTCTTCAGCTTGTTTTTCCAAAATATTATTATTAGCTCCTCCTTCAAGTATATCTGTTGGAGTGCCTAAACAAGATCTTCAAAAGCTCTCAATAATATTCAAAAGTTGCAAGGAACACTTCCCCTGAAGCAGATATAAACTTTGCTCAGGAGCTCTCCAACAAAGAGATAGGAGTAATGATCTAACACCTCTACTGTTCCAAAAATATCTTTTTTCTGTTGGATTTTAAAGAAAGTGCAAGACTCTTAAAATATTATAACAAAGGATGTGTACTTGGAAAAAACAAAACAAAACAAACCCCACAACTTTCCTTCCTTCCTAATTCATCTTTTAAAAAGAATATTCTTCCACTTGCTTTGGTTCTTACTTGAAAAATTGTGGAATGCAGTTAACCAAATATGTTATGCTTTTTTTTTTGTTTGTTTGTTTGTTTTTTACCAGAGACTGATGAAAGTTTGTACAAGTGACTTACTCCAAGGTGATCATGTTCCAGTTTTCGTTTTCCAATTTCTTTACTAGCCACTGCTTTTGCTCGAGCAAGCTCTTCTCCGTATTTTAACGCCAGAGCTTTTTTCACTGCAACTCGTTGTTGAACTTTGTGAATCTGAAAATACAATATAAAATGACCCTCTCCTCTACAATTTGATTACACAAAAAACTTAGGCACAATTAACTAATTTATACATTATGTATAACATGTAAAATCACACACCTGTAAAAAAAATGGAATTCCCCTACAAATACATAAGTTTATTAGCTCTAGCAAATCACTTGAACATGAGATTTACTAAATAAAAAAACCCAAATAACTTACTTGTTCCTGAAGCTTTTTCAAAAATATCTTATTAACATTCAGGATCTTCTCAGTTGCTTGCAGCTGCTCAGCAAGTTTATTAATCTTATTTTCAGCAATTCGAACATTTTCTCTTTTTTTTACCTCTTGCTGCAGCAAATGCTTTAAAACAGATTCATCCTTCATCAAGAGAAGTCTAAAAATAAAAAATAAATATACATTAAGGAACACATTTTTGAACACCAAAACTTCAGAAACTTAGCAATGCCATGTTGAATCCCAAGTAAAACATCTAAAGCTTTTTTGTAAAATTAAAACTTTCATTGAGATTGCCCAAAATATGCATTACACAGTTAAGTAATTGAAAACACTGAAATACAGATTTAGTCTATGCTGTCATTTGAAATTTAGGAGTGAAGTAAGCAAGAAGTATATCTTAAATGTCTTGCTGGAAGTTTTAGATGTTCTAAAAATACCACTCCATGGTCATATTTTGTCAAGCAGCAACTCAGGCCTCCTCCAAGCCAGGCTGAGGAGCTAAGCCATCATTTGGACTTGCAGAAGGACAGGCATCAGTTGTTTCCAAAGGAAGCTGCACTAGGAGCAGAAAAAGACAAATGTGGCTGCACCCAGGGTGGTAGAGAGAAGCATTTCTGCTAATATTTGACTCCAAATTAAGAACAATTTGGCTGGGAACCCGGTAAATAAGTTGAGCTAGGATGGTCAGAGCCAGAGAAGAGGGCTGTTGGACACCTACCTTCTGCATAGTAAATTTATGGTCAGGTAACATACAGAAGCAAGTTTAAAGAAAGGATGCACAGGAAAACATTCAGCAATCTAATTAACAAAATAGTACTAATCTATTTTTATTCTGATAGTGCCGGAAGACAGCAGGCCTATCAAACGTGCCTTAAGGAGGAAAGACAGGGCCTGAGTGCCACACCACAGAGGAAGCACTTGGCTCAGAAGTTTTAATTAGAAATTTTAATTAGAAATATTTATTTTAAGTTTCACAGATACAAGCATTTTTTACATGTCAGCTTATAGACTACTGAGCAACAGAGTGGAAGCAGTCTCCTTTCTACTGGAATGACAGTTGATAAATGTAATTTATCAAAAGCAAAGTAATTTGAAACAGTATCATCAGTACAAGAATCTAGTCATTTACACAAATCAATTGGATATAACACTGTCAGATGGTATTATAACTCTATACTTTAGTGGACTGAAAAATGACTATGTAAGGTACAAACCTATGGATAATGAAGGCCCTTATTATAATGAAAAAATTAACACTGAAAATAAAATTTGAATTTTTCACCCCCTTAAAACAAAATTCAGCATACTGCCTACATCATAATGAAGGACTTACTTGTGTTTCTTAAGTTTTGCTTCTGCTTCTGTCACTTGTTTTGTAACTATTGCTATTCTACTGATCCCATCAACTTCACCATCAGAATTTGCAGGAGATGAATTGTTCTTCATTGAATCAGACTTAATTAAGCGCTGCTTCTCACGACTAGAACAGACAAATTAAGAATTAAATCTGCAGCAATTTTCAGTTAGATTTCATAGATTTCTAGGGCCAGAAGGGACCTTGTAGATAATCAATTCTGACCCATTGCTGCAGGCAGGAAAGAGCGCTAGGGTTAAATAACCCCAGCTAGGTGCCCATCTAATCTCTTCTTAAACACCTCCAGGGTAGGGGGAAAGCACCACCTCCCTTAGAAGCCCAATGCATATTTTGGCAACCTTCACTATAAAGAATTTCTTCCTGATATCCAATCTAAATCTACTCTCCTTTAGTTTGTGGCTGTTATTCCTAGTAACCCCGAAGGCCACCTGGTAAATAGAGTATCCCTTATTCCTTGCTGACTCTCCCCCCGATGAGTTTGCAGACGGTCAAAAGATCACCTCTCAGCCTTCTCTTGCAGAGGCTGAGGGGATTCAGGTCCCTCAGTCTGTCTTCATAGGATCTTAACCACAGGCCCTCAACCATACAAGCAGCCCTTCTCTGAACCCTCTCAAGGTCATCCACATTCCTCTTGAAGTGCGACGCCCAAAACTGGACACAGTACTTCAACTGCAGCCTACCCAATACCCCATAGAGGGGAAGTATCACCTCCCTAGACATGCTAATGATGCACCTACTAGTGCAAGAAAGTACAGTTAGCCTTACTTATTACCTCTTCACATTGGCGACTGATTCATTTTTGCATCGACTAAGGCTCTGAGATCCCTTTCCACTGCCATGGTACTCAGAATGGTACTTTCCAGTCTATAGGTGTATTGGAGATTCTCTCCCCCAGGTACAACACCTTGCACTTATCCTTGTTAAATTGCATCCTATTTTGATGTGCCCACTTCCTCAATCTATCCAAATCCGCCTGGATTCGCTTGGGATGTGATGTTTTCTGAACACACATACTCATGTAACACAGGTATGCAGCTGTATTGTCTAGTCTAGAAAGTAAAAAGGCTATATTTCAAACTAAGATGCACTACAGATCAATTCTAAAGATCTCTAAATATGATAGCTTTTTGTCTCAATTAAAGAGATTGATTATTGAATAGCATAAAGTAAAAGTTATTTTGATGACAGACTAACATACTTGGCAATCTCTTCTTTTAAAAGTCTATATTCTATCTTCTTATCTTCTGGTAAAGCTTCTGGGGTTCTCATGGGATCATTTTCTTTTTCTGACTTTGGAGGAGCTTTGGTTTTTGAGGCCTATTAAAAAGAGAAATCAAAATATGCAAATTATACACACAAATCTAAACTAAAATTCAAATGCTTACTACAAGCTATAATTTTCCTTAAGGAACACTTAAATGTAAAATTTAAAGGCTTTAAGCAGTTTTAGGATTTAAAAAAAAAAGTTAAAAAGGCTTTTGAAGGAAAAATATTCGAATATTAGCTCTATCTTAACTTTTTGCAGATAAGGGGTCTGCCTTAATTTCATTTTTCAATTACATATTTTCCCTCAATTTAGATTGCAGGTTTCTATTTTTAACTAAAACAGAGTTGTAATGCAATGAAAATATGATTGCCCAGGCAGAGTACCAGAAAAATGTACTCAAATCCGTTTTAAAAAACCCCATATCTGTAGATCCAAAGGTAAGGTTTAACTTCGGTATTTACAGAAATATTAATTAGATATTTTATTTACCTCAACATTCCTCCTTGCTTCCTTGATCATAGATTCTAGTCCACCAAATACACTGTTAGTTGAGTTAGATGGTTCTCCATCAGATTCACTATCATCTGAATCATTTAGCGTCACAACCACTGACTTATGCTTTGGAAGCTATAAAATACATAACAATTACAGAATTATATCTGACTTTATTTTGAGAATCTTCAATCCATTTGTTATATTTGAGTACCTCTACTAGAGTACCTACTACTAGAACTCTTAAGTGTCTGGCAAATGTCACGTAAGATAGGAAAGCATTTTCTGCAATTTACATTTTGAGAAGTGACAGTTCTCAAAAGATAGTTCATAAGATTGAGTGGGAGAAATAATTGTACATATAGAACCTACACTGTAGGCAACCACGCTCTCCCCAAATCTTCTTTCTACTTCCTAAACGTAGGCTTGGTAAATGTCAATCAAGCGGGACAACTGTGGAATAATCCCAGGGTGGATAAAATTCAACACTTTAAAATAAACAAACAAACAAACATCATTGGATTTTTTAATTCAAAATCAGATGTTTTTATATCATTGTATTTGTTTAAGGTGCTTTAAAAAAAAAACCCAGTTTTAATTTAAGATACATTGAAGCTCAAAAATATCATCATGAAATAGGGATTATAACTTCTAATTGCATACTATTTGAGACAATATATTCATGTAAACTTTTTAGACGTTTTATAAATAGGCAACAACAGGCCATGGACTTTATTAGGAGCCCTACTTAATGGGGTTCCTAGAGGCTTCCCTACAGATTAGTAAAGATTACAGAAAACCACTCTACCCAATGGGACTCAATGCTCAATCTAGAAGATCCCATTAAGCATCTCTGTGATGCTTAGTTTCAGTTCTCAAATTGGATTCGTCTCTCCAGAGATCACAGGCAGAAAAGGTTCTTTGGGTAGATGTGATGTCTTTTATCATACCAACTAAATAGTTGGAAAAAAATGTTCTTTGCAAGCTTTTGGGCACAGACACCCTTCTTCAGCATAGGGAGAGTTTGTCAACTCCAGAAATCATATACTGTTGTTAACAAGGATGTTGAGACGAGAAATAACAAACCTGATTACCCAAACATCAGCCCCACCGTCTCCGTAAGTTTGTGTTCAGTCAAGCCCTTACCTTTCTCTAAAAGTGCAGTTTCAAGAAGTTAAATGAATAAAAGGATCTCATATAAAAAGAACGCACTTTTTGAAGAAAACAATGACTAAACCGAGGCTTCCTGGCCAGTGATTTAAATCAAATCCACCTGGAACAATTCTCACCCTTATCTCAGAATACCATCCTCTGTCATTGTAGAGATTTAAAACAAAACTTCCCACATCTCATGTCTGGTAGAAAAAAAAAATGCTCTGCATCTTCCTGGATCCTTAATATTCCTCATCTAGAAAATCCTGGGATTACTATCTATATTTCCTGCAGTTACGCCTCTGCAATAACAGTCATTTGGAACAGCAGAGCTAAACAGAAGTCCTGATCACTTACACTGTACTGTTCCTCTCAAACAAACTGGGAACATACAACAGATATGTTCCTACAAAGGGTGGAATAAATCTCCAAATTTTGTCGGTTCCTTTACTATCACTTTTGGTTAAAATGTAGAATCTTTATTATTGCAGTACTGCAAACACTAAGCATTGACACTTCTACGAGTCAAACCCCAAACACCACAAATTCCTGACTGGTTAAATAGAATGCTGGATTTTAAAAAAAAAAAAAAAAGGAAGGCCAATAAGCATTCAGGATAATTTTTTTACCGTATTTTCAAGACTTTTTCCTCCACAGCCATAAGGACTAGAAACTCATGTTTAGAAAGTTGAATGGACATTCCCATACAATCACTTGATTTTCAGAAAAAGGACTCTAATTAAAATGGCACAAGTTACAAGATTTTTCATCAGTACATGAAAACAATGTTTTCAAAGTTCAGACTGATGGGAATTAATGATACATTTGTTGCGGTGTTAGTGGGAGAAGAAACTGTACAAGTTATCTGATGATTGCTTTAAAATACAAAATCAAAAGCATTTCTGTTCTACACATTAAACAGAACATTTGCAATGAATAATTAATTTAGCAAGCACAAAAACTGTGCAATTTTTTCATCGCTGTTGGTAAAAAAAAAAAAAAAAAAAAAAACTTTCTTATTAGAACAGCTCTTCAAGATGAAGAGTTGCAAATAAGAAACTATAGCTAAAAAAGAGCAAACATGCAAAGATCCACCCACCAATTTTTAACAGATGTTAAAATTAACTGAGCTATGAATCATTAAACAACCTACATTGTATACACCAGGGGTGGCCAACCTGCAACACGAATACAAGTGGCTCATACATACCACACTTCCCTGCAGCAAGGGGCACAACTCTACACTGCTGCCTGTGCTGCTCCCATGCACAGGGGAAGTGTGGCAAGGCAGTGGAGAGCCTGGAGCAGGCAGCTTTCTGTGTCCCCCTGCCATGTCAGGTTCCAAGCGGTAAGGGCAGCACAGCGGGGAGCATCACTGGTATGTGCTGCCTCCCCAGAGCCCGGGGCCAGGCCTGAGGCTGGAGGGCAGCTGGGGCCGGGATGGAGAGGCAGCAAATGTTTGCAGCTGGCCCAGGTTCTGGGAAGCTGCTGACACAGAGCATGGGATGGGGAGCAGGGCTGAGGGGCAAGGGGCACAAACAGGCCATCCTGCCATGTACCCCCTGCCCTCATTTTGTTCTTCTGGCATGCTGGCACTCCAGCACCTTCCAAGGTAGGTATTGTGGGGGGTTTCGGCACTCCAACCAACAAACGTTGCCTACCCCTGCTCTACAATCTGCACAGGATAAATCTAGAGTTATCCATCTCCTATTTAATTACCCTCCCTGGCATCTGCCATTACCGGCAGACGAAACATCTCTAGCTATTCTGTTCAAACTTACGACTGTGACTCTGCTGCCTTCCCCTCAAAATCGTAAGAGGATCATGAGCCATTTCCAAGGCTCAAGGAAGATGAGGACTACCACAATTCACGCTGACTTGAAATGAATTCATTGCCCCACCCCCAAGATCTATTAAAATCGAATTCAAGTCTTTCAGCATCCAGACTAAATATGATTAAATATCTGACACATGAACTACTAGATTAGCACTGCCATGTCAAATATCTACCTTCCTTAAAAATGAGGCCTAGGGTAGGGGAAATCAAAGAACTAAACCATGTTCTGCCTGCAAAGTCTTCTTTGAAATCTTTAATTTAGTAAAACAACACCAAAGCAAACTGAAGTATATTTAAAACATTCTTTCAGAGACTCCATAGATTTTGGATTAGGCTTCTAAATGCTTACAGTGCTTTGAAGATATAAAAGGTCCTAAATGTTAATAATTCTTGAGTGTCACCTTGTTTCTTTAAGATTAAAAGATGCTGATTACCAAAGTAATCAGCTACTCAAATAATGTTTAACTGAAATGTCTATACCATTTTGTGCTCAACTGCCACTGAAATCTGTTTGCTGTTTTGGTCCAAAAAAATAAAAAAAAAATAAAATAAAATAAAATAAAATAAAAAAAAACTTTGCTAGGTGGGTCTTATAAAATGAAGACTTCAACTAATTACTTACCGTGATCACTGCTCGTGGAGGTCTAGGTGCTCTAACAAACTTTGTGCTCTGCACCCGAGGCTGGGATACAGTATTAATACTGACTGCTGATAAATTGCTTCTTGGCACAGATTGAGAATTGTCTGGAACAGGAGGTGAAGGTGGACCACTATTACTTGAAGTTTCCTAAGAAAATAAGATTTTAAAAATCCAAATCAGAAAGAAGCACAATGCACTAGTTCAAAGTGTTTTTAAGAAGGACAGAACTGTAGACTGAATTTAATTAAAAGCAGTAGCATGTTAGTGCCCCTGCCATTTCCACAAACTCTTGAAAGCTGACGCTATACCACCCAGAAAACCACCCAACTTTTTTCTGAAAGGTATACCATTACTACTATATATATATAGTTGCATAGCAATGCCAAAAATGTATTGGGTAACAACGGCTGTGCTCCAGCTTAAAAGTGATATACAAAGGAAAAATAGCTGCAACCTAAAAAGTAGGGGAAGAATTAGAATGGTTTTTACTTTAAATACTGTGTCACATTCTAGTTTTCTAGCAACACGTGCTGCTAGAAAACTAAAACAAAGTAAAAGCCCTTTCAACTTTAAATGAACAAGGTAAGTGATGCTGAATTATTCCAAGAGTTTAGGAGAAGCAATGTTTTTTTAATACCTTTTGTTAAACTAACTATAAGAGAGTTTAACAAATGTTAAGAGAAAGGTTTGACAAACCCTTTCACAGGTCTTCAGAAGCAGGCAGCTTGAGTTAAAACAGCAGACAGGAAGGCATTGAAAGCTTATCAGTACAGTACAGCTTATCTATACAGTTGGTACAATGAAAGATATAACCCAAATCCTTGCCTATCATACTTTTCCTGGACCATCACAGTTACAAAACGCCAATTTCACTGCAAGAGTTTATTCACTTTTCCCTTATTCAACTAACAAACAAGCAATTATAAATCCTCCTCCCTCCAAACTGATTTTCAGTCCCTTGAAGTGTCATAATCCAGTCATACCAGATCAGATGAAACTGGCAAATTTAAAACAGATATTTATTCTTTAAATTAACTCAGGGTCATATTATATATCAATAAAATAGCATAAAATGACCCTATTCCCCATATGTTGCAGGTTACACTTATGATTAAGATCAAAACTACCATCTAGAGGCTATATTCACAGATTAGACAATGGAATACCTCAGATCTGAAAGCTCGTTTATTAGCTAGAGACTTAAGAAGCTCTTCTCGTAGCAGCATTTCCTCTTCTTCCTCTTCATCTGCAAATGGAGGTTTTGGTGGCTGTTCAGGTTCCTCAGGTGGAAGGGGTGGGAGAGGTGGAGGAGGTTCAAGAGAAACACAAGAAATGCTATCCATATAAAGTTGGCTTAAAGGCTGCATTGCCTAAAAAGTAATAAACAAAAAAAATTGAAAAATCTAACTATTGTTTATTCTGGATAATTTAGCAAGGGTCAAATTAAAACAGATTACATCAGGGTTTGGAACCAACTCAGATGTTGTGATTCAGACGTGAAAAGGCTGAAACTAAAAAAATCTGCTCCTGGCAAGCAGCCAGGCAATGACAATAAGGGCATAACTACACTGTACAGTAGCTAGGTACAAACAAGTTAATTTGGGAATAGAACTAAACTAGCCACAGCAGCGCAAAGCTAGATACAAGTTAATTTACTGCTAAGAAACTGTGACCTTATAATAAAGTTTTAAGAACTGCCCCAGGCAGTGTTCTTACAAAGTCCTTTGACGGTATTTAAGTTTTATAAAATGAGGAGCAACACCTTAAAGACAAAAAAAAAGTGCCTATATGCACCTGGAAGAGGAAGTCAAACAAATAGGTATATAAATTGCTACTGGAATCACAGGAGGGAAGGCAACCAGAGTCTAGTTGAAAGTGGCACTGCATCCCTGACAAAGGGAGTGGAAAAGGCATGCAATAGAACAACAGCAGGACGTTGTCTCTTTGTGATTAATATGGGCAAAAGGACATCCACTCATATAGAGAGCCCAGAAATAAAGCCAAGGATGGAAGAAGGAATTGAGCTCCCTTCTTCTTCAGTTATGCAATCTGGAAGTGATGAATATAATTCTCTAAAGCAGGTGTGTCAAAGAGGTGGCCCATGGCCCCCTTATCCAGTCCCTGGTGCTTGCTCTAGGTCTGACAGTTCACTCTAGCAGTATGTGCAGCAAGCACCAACCACATGCACAGGGCCTGGCTGGTCTGCGATGCATGCCACACACAGGACCAGCCTTCACTCTGGACAATCTGGGCTGTAGACTAGCCCCACACCATTCATCCAGGCCACAAGGCCAGATGAGTTTTACTTCCCTACTCTAAAGCAAAAAGTAAAGCAAGAGACTGACTAGAACCCAAGCAGAAACAGAAACCAGAGAAACTATAAGTGGTTGAAAGAACTGCTTGATTAGGCTGGTCCTCGAAAGACTAAATCACTCCAAATTACTTCACTAAAGCAGGGCAACAGGTCAGCATTAAAAGAGGCCCAGTGGCACCAGAAAGTGCCAAAAGTCTACAAGAGGTCCACAAAAATTTTCAAATAGTTTAAAGAAACAAAACACAGGATCCAATATATACTTTAAAGAAACATCAATTTAAATAATTAGAGCCAACATAAATTTTAAGTTTCATTGCTTACCGGAACTGGAAGTGGCAATGACAAGGCAATTGGTGGTGCAGGAGGAGGAGGAAAATATCCCATTGGACACTCAAAGAAGGGAGGCTGTACTGGAGAAGATGCTACAACAAAAATATATTGGTAATAACCAACCACCAGCCTAGGTTATGCAGATCAATTTACTGATAATCTCATTTCAAATCATCACAATAAAACAAAGTCCAGAAGCACCTGATTTACACACAAAACTCAATTTTTGGTAAGTGAAACCAAAACAGGAGACAGTATTTATTTTTTTCATACCTCCAAAACATATGTAGATTTATTTTATGCCTTATTGCTACTTTTTAAAATATTTTATATTTTTATTTTATATTATGTGGAGATAGGCCTGTTGAAACTCTCTGGGTTGAAGTCAGAGGGGGACAGATCTGCTACAGACCAGCACTTCTCAAACTATATGATGTGGCAGACCGGCAATTATTTTTGCAGTGGTCCAGGGACCAGTGCAGTTCGGCCGGTGGCAGCAACTGTGTGTAACAGCAGTACAAAAATGCGCAACCAGCTGTTTCTTTCTCTTTCCTCACCTCACACAATGCAATATCACCTGGAGTGTTGGAAAATATGAACTGTGTTGCTATGACCATTTCAATGTTATGCTTCTGAAAATATATTTCTTTCTTTCCTGGCAACTTGTTGCAGACTGGCAACTGGTGGCTTGCGGACCAGCACCATTCCGCAGACAACCACTTTGAGAAGCGCTGCTGTAGACCACCAGATCAGGAGGATGCCAGCTGAAGTTTCCCCTATCACAGGCCCTGGTTTTCAAGGGGCACTTGAAATCACCCTGACATCTGCTTAAAAAGCAATACAGCAGTGCTGTGTAAGTGTTGGAGACACCAAGCAGGGATCACGCTCTTCTTGACCTGCTGCTCAAACAGGGAAGATCCAGTGAGAAACAAGGAAGTGGACAGCAAGCTGGGCAGCAGAAACCACAAGATGACTGATTTCAGGATCATGAGGAAAGTAAGGGAGGAGAGCAGCAGAGTAAGGATCCTGGACTTAAAAAAAAAAAAACAAAAAAAAAACAGATCAACTTACTCAGGAAACTGATGGACTGGGAGGCCAGTCTGACAGGGAGAGGAGTCCAGGAGAGCTGGCTGTATTTTAAAGACACCTTACTGAGGGCACAGGAACAAACTATCCCAATGCATAGCAAGACTAGCAAGTATAGCAGTAAACCATCTTGGCTTAGCAGGGAACTCTTTAATAAGCTAAAGAAAGCTTACAAGTGGAGACTTGGACAAATGATTAGGGAACACTATAAAAGTACTGCTTGGGCATTCAGGGATGAAATCAGGAAGGCCACAGTGCAACTGGAGTTGCAGCTAGCAAGGGACATGAAGTGTTTTTGCAAGTATGATTTTTTTTGCAACATGATGAACAGGGAAAGTGTGAGAGTCCCTTAATGAATGAGGGAAACAATCTAGTGACCAGGGACCTTGGTTTCCCATGATAAAAAAAAAAAAAAATGTAAATTTTCTGATAAAACTCCCCAACTCCATAATTAAAATAAAAGGCCACTATATATACAGGTATCAGTTGAACACAATGTTTTATTGATATATTTACAATTTTAAAGCAATTTGGAAGCATACCAATGCCTGAAATCACTATAATAAAATAAATTCTAAATACTGATACATTTTGGCATTTGATTTTGGGTTTATCATCATGGAAACATCAGCGCTCCCCCTGCCCTGTTAGCTCACAGAATGCAGGTCCAGGCCCCTCACTCACAAGCCACAGACCCCCAGCCCTGCTGGGGCCCCCTCACAGTCACCCAAGCTCTGATCGTAGCTCTTGCCTCACATCCACAGCACCCTGCCCACACCCAGCCCTGCTGGAGGGAGCCCCCAACTGCCAGAGCTGTGGGGCCAGGGACCCAGGCCCACAGCTCCCTGCCCTCCATTACAGCACTCAAGCCCTGGCTGCCACAGTAGAGTGGAGCACAAAGTTCCACCCCTGCAGGCTCAAGCAGGAGGTGGAGCTGGTGCCTCAATATTGCACAGACTCCCAGGGAGACAAGGAGGACCCATGCCCACCAGATCTGTGCACAGGGTGGGGATGGGTTGCCTGCTGCAGGCTCTGGCTCCCAGCCCTGCTGGCTTCCCCCAGGGCCTCTGCAGCCTAGTGGGTGTAACCCAGCACTGCAAGTCAGAGCAGGGATGCACTGGGAAACTGCAAACTCCTGGCTGCCCTGGCAAGGCATCCCCTGCACAGCAGCAAAGGGCACAACCCCATGTTGCTGCTGCCACATGGGTAGGGGGCGCCTCGTCAGGGCAGCATGGAACTCTTGGCAGTAAGGAACTTTCCTGCACAGCCCCGCTCTACCCTGCAGTGCTGGGTCACACCTGCTGGGTTGTGGAGACCCTGGAAGAGGGCAGCAGGGCAAGGAGCCTGCATCCGAAATGATCTCCCCTCCCCTCTCCTCAGACAAGCTGCCCGCAGCCCAATCCCACTCTCTGCCAGGGCCCTGCAGCCGCACATTCAGCCCTCAGACCCAAGCACCACCCAGCTGGGCAGCAGCTCCAGCCACAATCCTGCCCAGCTCACTCCCTATCTGCCTATGGAGGCCTCAATCCTGCCCCCACAGACTTACAGAGAATTACTCTACAACCTGCCTGGCAGCTATATATGCATGCCATACATATATGCCTGACTGTCCTCCTCCCACTTCCCTCCAGCCCTGTGCAGGGTGGAACTCTGCCAGCCTGCAGAGAGCTCTTTGCAAAAGTGTAAAACATGCAGGTTTCCCTCTTAAAATGAGAAATTTACATTTCCCTTGGGTAAAGGGGGAAATTCATGTATTTCCTCTGTTTTCCCCTAGGAAACAGAAAACCCAGATCCTTAGTTATGATAGATGATGCAGAAAGGACTCAATGCCTTTTTTACCTCAGTCTTCACAGGCAACATCAGCACAGCACATGGCAGCACAGTTTGGGGAGAAGATGAACAGCCAATAAGGGAAAAATAACAGATTAGGGCATCAACGAGATGGACATGTACAAGTCCAAGGGGCCAGACATGATGAACCAAGGGTGCTGAGGAAGTTGGCTGATGCAACTGCAGAGCTGCTGGGCATTATCTTTGAAAACTTGTGGCAATCAGGGGACATTCTGGATGACCGGAAAAGGGCAAATATAATGCCCATCTTTAAGGAAGGAATGGAGGAGGATCCAAGGTACTATAGACTATCTGAGATCAGCCTCACCCAAGTCCCTGAAAAAATCATGGAGCAGGTCCTCAAGGAATTAATTTCTAAGCACTTGGAGGAGGCGGTGATTAAGAACAGTCAGATGGATTTACCAAGGACAAGTCATGCCTGACCAACCTGACTGCCTTCTACAATAACTGGTTCTATGGATGAGGAGAGCGCAGTGGATACGACTTGACTTTAGCATGGCTTTTGATAAGGCCTTCACAGAATTCTTGCAAACAAGAAGAAAAAGTACAGGTTTGATGAATGGACTGTAAGGTGGATAGAAAACTGGCTGGAGTGTTGGGCTCAAAAGCTAGTAAATCAATGGCTTGATGTCTAGTTGGAAACTGGTATCAAGCATGGAGTGCCCCAGGAGTCAGTCCTGGGGTCACTTTTGTTCAATATCTTCAACAATGACCTGGAAGAGGGGATGGAGTACATCCTCAGCAAGTCTGCAGATGACACCAAGTTGGGGGGAGGACATGACACAGACACGACAGACAGATGGGATGAGGAGGGGAGTAGAAGATATGCTGGAGGGTAGGGTTAGGATTCAGAGGGACCTAGACAAATTGGAGGTTTGGACCAAAAGAAATCTTGTGAGTGATGGCTACATTTTTGGGTTTAGATCTGTTATTTATTCTTTAGTACACATATATGCAGTTAACATGTTATAGTTTAGTGAGTTATTATAAATAGGTACATATATAGTTAAAATAAGTTACTATTGTTTGACATAAGGATAGCTAAGTGCTTGCTTGTTATAGGAAGACCCAGAAATCACCAGCAGTGGAAAGGATTCCCACAGAAAACCTGACACCAGTGATTCACACCCACAGATAAGGAAGGTAAGATGCAGGGAAGGAGTCTCGCCCAGACCATAACGGGTCTCATCGGAGACAAAAAGTGTAACTGGAAGCACAAAAACAAGGCCACCTCTGGGATGGAAAAACTCCAGTTAGTGTTATGGGAACTGCATTTGGGAAACCCCTTACCAGCTGAACAAGATGCAGCAGACATAATGCACCAGTAATTGAGCACCAGTGCAGGACAGATGGCATGAAGTAAAGGTATAAACCTGAAGTTTTAACCTGGAAAACACTGTTTCAGCATCAGCCTGCAACTGAGGTCACTGAAGCACCAGACCCACGGATCAGCATACTGGCCAGACATCTGCAATCCTTGACCATCCCTAGAAACCCAATGTGTGGCAAGATCTTTGCTTGCTTGCTAATCACATGCTGCTTCTGTGCATCAGTACAAGTTTCCCAGTATCAAATGGACATGTTGTGATTGCTTTTTGACGGTTGCACCTAGTCCTGAACAGAGTATTGGCTGCTGATTCAGGAAGTTAGGCCAACAGTGAGGTTCTATAAGGACAAGTGCAAGGTTCTGCATTTAGAATGGAACAATCCCATGCACCAGTACAGGTTAGGGACCGCATGGCTAAGCAACAGGTGTGCAGAAAAGGACCTGGTGGTTCTAGTGGACAATAAACTGAATATTGGCCAACAATGAGTGTCCTTGTTGTCAAGAAGGCTAATGGTTGCATTAGTGTTGCCAGTAAATCAAGAGAAGTAATTACTCTCCTCTATTCAGTACTGGTGAGGCCACCTCTGGAGCACTGTGTTCAGTTTTGCTCCCCACTCCCACAAAAAAGATGTGGACATATTGGAGAGAGACCCATGGAAGGCAAGAAAAATGGTGAGGGGACTGGGGCACATGACTTCTGAGAAGCTGAGGGAACTGGGCTTATTTAGTCTGGAGAAGAAAAGACTAAGAGGAAATTTAATAGCAGCCTTCAACTACCTGAAGAGTGGTTCCAAAGAGGATGAAGTTGGACTGTTCGAAGTAGTACCAAGTGAATGAACAAAAGCATTCACATCACACCTGAGGACAGGGGATTATCCAGGCTGACCCTGACAGGCTCAGGAAATGGGTGGACAAGTACCTGAAGGAGAACCTTGCATTTTTCGGTGTTAAACACCACCTTGGGAGGAAAAACCTGTAGCACGTCTATAGGCTTGGCAGTGCTGCACTGACTAGCACTACGGACAAGAGCGACTTGGGGGTCAAGATTGTGAGACGTCAGTCTCACGTTGTACTCGGCCTTGGTGAGGCCACAGCTGGAGTACTGTGTCCAGTTTTGGGCTCCACAATTCAAAAAGGATGTGGAGAAGCTCGAGAGTTGAGGAGAGCCACGCACATGATCAGAGGTCAGGAAAACAGACCTTATGACGAGAGGCTGAGAGCCAAGTGACTTTTCAGCCTGGAAAAGCACAGGCTCAGGGGTGACCTGATGGCCACCTATAAGTTTATAAGGGGTGTTCACCAGGACCTGGGGAAATGTTTGTTCACTTGAGTGCCCCAAGGGATTACAAGGTCAAACAGTTATAAACTCCTGCAAGACAGTTTCAGGCTGGACATAAGGAAGAATTTCTTTACTGTCCGAGCCCCCAAGGTCTAGAATGGCCTGCCCCTGAAGGTGGTTAAAGCACCTACTTTGAACGCCTTCAAGAGAAACCTGGATGTTTTTCTTGCTGAGATCCTCTGACCCTAGCTGACTTCCTGCTCCTGGGGCAGGGGGCTGGACTCTGTGATCTTCTGAGGTCCATTCCAGCCCTAATGTCTATGAAATCTATGAAACAAGGAGCAATGGTCTCAAATTGCAGCAAGGAAAGTATTTACAAGAGATATTAGGAAAAATTCTCACTGGGAGGGTAGTAAGCACTGGAACAGATTACCCAGAGAGGTTGTGGCATCTCCATCCTGGTGGTTTTTAAGACCTGGCTAGACAAAGCCTTGGCTGAGATTATCTAGTTGGGGATGGTCCTGCTTGGAGCAGGGGATTGGACTAGATGACCTCCTGGGGTCCCTTCCAACCCTAATTATCTATGATTCTATGATACTATGAATGTAAGTATTCTCCAAAAGGGTTCTTAGTAAAAATTTACCCCTACCCTCATGAGGTTTGATTTAACACAAGTACATGCTTGTGAGTCAGTTCTAAATCCCTATGCACAGTATTACTCACTCAGCCTCTTTGCTCGAATGATCATTTAGTTTCCGAGACAAGACTGCTCATATTATACTTTAATATACCAAATAAATAACAGAACATATATAATATATTTAACCATTTTTAACATTCTTCCTTTTCAGCCAGGTCAGAAATTGAGTGTCAGTCTTACCTGGTGAGTTTGTTTCACTGTCTGTATCCATGGCAACTTCTTCATAGTTGTCATACTGATAAATCCCTCCTGCGCTATCAGTAGACTGCTTATCTAAGGACCGTCTCAAGTCTGTATCTGAAGACTAAGCATACAGAAAGTGCAAGTCAGATTATTTAAATCATTTTTATTGCTTTGAAGTCATCCTAATATTGCTAAGTGCCTTTTTATTCAAGTTCCACTTGGGAAGAAAGAAGAGAAATCTAACAGGTGAAGTCATAATTTTCTCCCCATAACTACAAGTAGAGACTGAACGGGTTTTGAACAATGGTTTTGTAGAAAGGGGGCCTCAACCCCCCCCACCCCACCCCGCCATCTCTACTGGTCTAGTCAAGAGAGATTATGAGAAGTACATTATTTAATCTGACTGGACCGTAAGTGGCGTACAGCGCACAATTCCACGTCAGGAAAATACAATCTGTTTACCAAAACTCCAAACTCAACAATATAATACAAAGGCTGCATGACACCATGTGAACATCAATGTAAATACAGGCATGAACAATGCACACTGAAACAAAACCAAAACCAAGCTATATCTACTGAGACTCCAGGGTGACAGAGATAAGGCTAGACATAGATGTGATACACTCGATATTGACAATTCTACATTCCTAGTTTTCAGAGATTTGCATTTAGGTATCCTCTACATTCTGGAAAGACAGAGTTAGGCAGCATTAAGTTCTAATGTAACAGCTGTTTTTCTGATCACTCATTTGACTGTTCACCAATAAACGTACTTCTGCAGTTCAGCTCTCCTTTGGAAAATGCTGATTACCAAGTCTGGCTTCCAAAACAGCCATTTTAAAATTCAGCTACAACGTGGTATTCTCAGGCCCATAAAGTCAGAACTACATTAAGTACTTCTGAAACAACACTTACCTATCACTAACCTGCGGATATATAAATTTATGCAGAAGTTGTGACATGACCAAGCCCACAGAGGAGTCTCTGTCAGATCAAGAATTAAAATGAATACCTAGATCCAAATTCCATACTTCACTAAACCGTTCTTTACCAAAATCATGGATCTCAAATATGAACATGTTTATACAATGCAGTACCACATATCCATTCCGTATCACCTTGCTTCTTGACCTCCTTTTTCCTCCAACAAGTTTCATGAACCGATTATACTGCTCTTCTTGATTTGAAAGGTCTCGAATTTTTCGGATTTCTTCTTCTCTTTTTCTTCTCTCCTCCTCCTCCTCCTGTTTTCTCATATCCTCTTCCTTCTGACGTCTGTCTTGTTCCTTTTGCTGCTGCATCTTTTTCCATGCCTTTGTTTGCTGTTTCTTCAAAGTTTGCTTAGCTTTAAATAAAAATAAATGTATTTAACTACTTCCAGGAATGAGCATGTAAGTCCCCAAAGGCAACTCTTAACAAGTCTTAAGAGACCTTAAGAGAGGATGAAAGGTGCTGTACAGATGCAATGTAGTGGTAAAGACCAAGAAGGCCTTCAAAAGGAGGCTAGAAAGATACCTTGTCGGGGTCGGTAGACCCCAGCACTCTTTCCTGCCCATGGCAGGGGGTCGGACTAGATGATCTGCTCAGGTCCCTTCTGACCCTACCAACTATGAAACTATCATCAGCCACCTGACATAAGAGACATGTTTTGGGCATCAGAAAACTTAATATTGCCAGCCACTTCAATAATACTAAGCACATTACCTGGAGTGCTAGTTTTTCTGGTTGAATGTGTTTTTGTACTGGCTTTGACTTTCTGTACAGTTTTAGTCTTTGTTAATTTTTCTTTGCTTTCCTTCATCACTTGTTGTTCTTTCTGCTGCCATTTCTTACTGGCAGACTGAAGTGCAAGAAGTCGAAGCTGCAATTCAGACATCTCTTCCTCCTCATCAAGCAACATCTTGCAAAAAAGAAAAAAAAAAAAGGACAATTTAAAAGTAATTAAATGTGTCATTTTTCAAGTTCACAAAGGGGTTTAAAATATATACAAACACACAACTTTAAGTGTCTCATTTCAACGAAGAAACAAGATTAAAATCCTGCTATGCACTTCATCACCAGTTTTTGAAGAGTAACACTGTCAAAGTCTAACCTGACCCCACAATTTAGGAGGAGGAATTAGAGGGACATCACAGTACAGTATATTCCTGACATAGAGCACTTTACCTTCTCAGTTGTTACATCTGAAGTGCTGAGCTTTCGTACTAATGTTTGTTCTTTGTCTTCTTCACCTTTAAAACAAAAATACACCTTTTCAGACAAAAGAAAAAACTGCAGTTTGCACAGAGCTACGTGAAAACGATGTGCAAATCTGAAGCCACATTATATCATCCACATTACCAATGCATTAGTGTTAAGATATTAGAAATCAAGTATAAGGATGATTGTTTCAGACACTAGCAAGTTTTCAAATATAAAAGAGTAGAATTAGCATAATCGATCTCACTTTGAGAAGTGATAGTATGAGAGCATACGAGTCCATTTTGTTCTTCTAGTAAGTTTCCATCTTAATATGCTCTTGGCCTCCTTTTTCCCTTTTTTTTTTTTTTTTTTTATATAAAGTTAACCAGCATGTTTCATATTATAAATGGAATAAAAGCACCATTTGCCAGAAGACTAACACTTTTACTGAAGCAAGAACAATCAATCAGCCTTCTTATGCACACAGCTGAGCCTGGTTGGCTCCACCTAGAATTGAGGAAGCCCAGGCCATCACAATGTCATTCTCAGCATCTTAGAGAATCAAGACTAAGTTCCAAATCTAGTGAACCACCAAAAGAAAACACTTACCACACAGTTGCCCAAGAAGGGGAAGAGAAGCGTAAGGGGGCGAGGGGAGCAAAAAAACCCAAAAAACACCACACCCCCACAACCCAATAAACAGCCTAATATCTCCTAAGACACTCCAGAAACCCCTGTTGTTATACTTTTCTGCCCACTGGTTGCATAGATACAAAATAGGAAGAAAAAAATATATACTGAACAACAAATCTCCAAGATTACTCTCTCATATTAAATGCTTTGGGAATGTAGATTTTACAGTTAAGGCCACTCACACTCCAAACTGGGAAGAGAGAAACTGACATTCAACCTACTTCTTTCTGCGCCAAGTATTAGCACCTTTTCCTTAGCACCTCACCCTGCCCTTCCAAAAAAGGGAGAAATACTAAGGCAAAGAGTCCCAAGAAAATTTTTTCTAGACAGAACAAGAGAATAAGACTATTCATCTCATGCTGTACATTCAGGCACTGCTGGAAAGACTCACATGAAACATTGATAAATGGAATGCTGCCAGCTATGCTTTACTTTGAAATACTCACTTTGAAAGTCTTATTACGCAAGTCACAGGCTAACACAATAAAATTGTTTTAAAAAGCACATGAAAGGGGTTGTAAAACTATCTGAAACCACTTTAGAGATGAAAAATAGGCTAAACAGATTTCTTCTGTGATGGCCAGTGACAAAGCAAAGAAATTAAAATACTGATTCTGGTGCTAAAACCTCGCACAAGTTTCACTTAGCCTGAAGAAAGTTAACAGTGGAGCCCAGTTGTAAACTTGTTAACACTACCAAGCTCAAAGCAGAACATCAGTCATAAACACCAATGAAACAACTTGTGTAATCTAAGAACAGCACTGAATTAATGATGCTTCCATCCCTTTTACTGCATAGCTTTGTTTTTGTGTAGCAAAATAAATTAACCGCATTTCTTCACATAACCTACCTCAACTATGATCTTTAAGGATTTTCTTCATGCCAATTCAACCTAAAATAGGAACAGGTGTCATCAACACCAAAAATGAGTCACTCAGAGAAAACAAAGGGAAAACAGAGTAAGACCTCAAAGAAGTCAAGAATATCCTCCAGAAAGCTGAAGAATCTTTTCCCAAAGTGACCCAGGAGTGGTTAGAAATACTACACATTTTTTTCTGGAATTTAGAATAGTTTTTTCCAACTAAAATGAACACACAGGAGTCTTCAGAATACTCTTATTTATATTTCTCCATCTAACTAACCCAAACTACATACAATATTTTAAGAGATACTCATTAATTTTCAGTAACAAGCCACAATGGATGGTTTTGCTCTCAGACCTTTGGGTAACAGCCATGCCACAGGCAGTTCCCAGCTAAAAACTTTTGTTTCAGAACGTGTTCCCCTGAGAATGCACCAGAACCCACGGTTTTAATATATATTAGCATAAAGGGTAAAATCCATTTCTTTTTGGTATGCAGTTAATCATCATGCATTATAATTGTTTGTTTTGGGTTTTGTTTTGTTTTTAGCGTAAGAGAGAGGCTGCTGCTCATTAAAAGGTCATTGACAACAGTTTATATAATCTATTACTTTTAAATTTTTTATGCAATGTGTTTAGCTCATCAAATTCAGTGCTATGCATAAATTAAAAATAAGAGTTACACAGCTGAAGAATAGGGTATTTTTTTTCCCCATCAGTACTGCACGTTTCACAACAGGGTTGTCCAACTGGCAGCTTACAGCCTGCATACGATCCTGGAGAGGTTTATCCAAAACTTCCAAGAGCTCACACTGGGCATTGTGCTCCCCCTCATTGAGGGAAGCTCACAGAATTGAGGGAGCCTGTAGCCAGGGGTACCAAGGGGAGCCTGCAGGGATGCTAGCTCAGTGAAGCAGTGGGGACAGGGGGAATATGACATGGCACAGGGCACTGAAGCAGCACATCGTCCCCAGCTACCTTAAAGTTGGACAGCCTCCAATGTACAAAACAGAGTTCTTAGTTCTTGTTTCTAACCTTCAGAGCCTGTACAACCTATATTTACAATGAGCCTTTACACAAACGTAAAAAAGCACACATGACAGAGACCCAACTAATGTAATTTACTCAAATCCAGTTTAGAATAACTTTAGGAATAACTATAGTAAAATCAGGTGTTTTGTGTTCACAGTTTATCCTGGTGTAGCTATTTGCTAAAAACAGACAGGTTATTTTACCCATTCTTCCATCAACTGGAGAAAAAACACTGCACACAATGCTTACCTCATGCAGCAACCTCCAGAGCTGCACGCCTTGCATCTCTGGATCCCAATGTCATTTATATCAACCTGCACAACCAACATAACTTTCACCTGTGTAAGCCTGTTGTATGGCCCAGCTTTGTTTTTCTAGTTTAAAAACCTGTTTTGTTTTTAAATAGCTCTATTTTTCTTCTTTGCATTTTCTTCTTTATATTCTTTTTACATTTATTTCTTCCTAAATTCTACAGCTTTTTCCACTACTACCAAGATCTGACCATTTTTTGGTAATCTTTATTTATCATTCCAGTTAACTTAGTGGGATAATCTTTCGAATCTTCCCACTTCTCTTTCATTCCTCTATCTAATACCAAAGGGTAAACTCATTTTCCATACTCCTACTTCAATTCAAGTTCCTTCTTTCAATCTCAATTGGTTCTCTGCCTATCAAATCATTATTCAAGAACATATTAATCTAAGACTTTTAATTCTTAAGTCTTTATTTTCTCCTACTCTTAATGAATCACTCCTTTATACTCTTCCTAGTTTCCCTTATTACTTTGTCTCCCAGATCCATTTTTATGCTCTACTACACTTAAAAACAGCCTTCCACTTTTCCATTCACCCTTTGATTCCATGTGTTCCCTGAATCTTTCTTACCACTTCCTTCTAATTTCTCCATTGCCTGTCCTACATAAACTCAATATTGCAAAGGGAAATTCTTAATGTAGATATCAAATCCCTAAACTGAATGAGTAAGATCACTACCAAATTTCAATCCTTCACTTTCAGCTTCAAAAAGGAAAAACAATGCCTCTGTACACTACAGCGTCATGAGAAGGAAGCTAGAAAGGAAACCAGTAGAAAAACAGAGTGTTACACAAAAGTCCATGATTTCAGTCATCAGCATCATGCTCAAAACTCAACCATTCTTTACTATGCTATACCTAAGTTTGTTCTGATCAGACCTGATGAAGAACGTCTTGCATTCAAAAGGTCCATCCTAACTATACAGTTGGTCCAATAAAAGATATCACTCTAAGAAATCCTTGCCTTTAGAATCATTTCTGGACCAACACTCTTCCACTACCATAACTATCAATACAGCTAAAAAATAATAATAAAATCAAGTGGCCTTCCTTAAGAGAGTGTTCTCTCTTGAAGGGCAAGTAACATATGGTATAATAGTGATTTAAAACAACAAATACAATTTGGGGTTTGTCAAAATTAAAACTACTATCCAGTCAGTAGAGGAGCAGAATTAAATAGTTTAATAGGAACACCAGCAAACCATTTAACTAACATTCACAGGCCCAAGCATCATTCTTAAAACCCATATCTGACCTTTATCTAAACCAGCATAAAAAGGATATTGTTAAAAAAAAAAATTCTGCATTACTTTACAATATTAAAATTGAAAATGTCTGGAATACTACCGTCTTCGTTTAAACTTTCAACACTAAATAGCAATCATCTCATCTTTCTTGTTCTCTTTGTCAACCTTCTGCACAGACATCTCACCCTCAAAAACTTCTAAATGGAATGAACACATTTATCACAATTTTTATATTTTGGATCCAACTTCCAAAACCATTATGGTTTAAAATACACTAAAAAATTCAAGATTTAAAATGTCTAGATATTCCAATTCTTACTAGGTCCAATATTCTGAAATACCTAGTAAAATGTGGAAGATCTTTTGACAGCCTAAGGGAAATATACCATAGTTACCTTGACTAGATTCTCCAAGTTCAGATTTTTGTGACAGTTGTTTTGTTCCATCTTTAAGTTTTTTCAATCTGCTCCTCTCAGCTGGTGTAGTCAGTTTTTGTCTGAGAGGTTTCAGTTCAAATGCCTGAAAGGTTATAACTTGATTTTTCTCCTCAGGAGATACTTCTTTTATAGCATCCTTTGTAATACTGACATCTTCTTCTACAGCTACTTGGTCCTCGGTGTCTGCTATTTCAGCACCATCTTGATGCTCAGTTTCTTCTTTGTTATTCTGCGCAAGTTTTTCATCTTTATTAATGCATTCAAGCTCAAGTTGAATCTGCTTGTATTTCAAAAGCAGGTCCTCAAAACTTTCATCCACAGAGTTTTCATTTTTAGATGAGTAGCTCTGTTTTCTAGATGGGGATCTTCCAAAAGTTTTGGCTGAATTATTTGTTAAGAAAATTAAGATTAATATAATTTCTTCCTTTACTATGGCAGAGGTTAAGATGCAATTAACAATAATTAACATTATGAACAGATTAAAATGTGATCTCACATTTCAATTTCACACTGAATAGCACCTAGATACCTGTTACTTTATACACTGTTACAATATATAAAACCAGTACATTGGCCAGATTAACAAATGGGTGAGTTTCATACTGTCAAGTGACTTCTGCCACCAAGCTCAGAAACTTCCTTCATTTATATTTCTTTTATGAAATATATTATGTTCTAGATCAAGGGTTGGCAGCCTATAGCCATGGGCCAGATCTGGCCTGCAGATGTGGGGCTTCAGCAGCAGGGAAAAGTCCTGGCTGTGGTAGGAGCATGCCACCACCAGGAGAAGCGAAGTCAGGGCAGGTCCTGGTGCCCACATACCCCTATCTAATCCAATATGCGTCATTCTAGCCTACAGTCAGTAAAAGACTGCTGAATACTATTCTAGATTTGTTTCTGTAGCTACAAGGAAAATTTGCCTTTTTTATTAGATTTCTGTTTATTATTACAGCTTCTTGAAGTAACAAGTATTTCTCCCTCTCCAGGTACAATCTCTATCTTGCTAGAATCACACTGCAGAGACGGATACTGAAGAGGCGCAACATGACAGCTAAATTTGCTCAAACCAAAGTAGTAAAAATCAGACTTCTAGGATTCTCCACAACAGACTCCCTCTATAATTTTGAATAATTAACAACTTCATTCTGACTCAGCTTACCCTCCCATAAAAGACTGAGCTCTAGCCACAGCACAGTTAAGATAATAGCCATTGTGAGTCAACAAACTGACTAAAGACAGGAATAATTAGCAATTAAGGGAACACAAGAAGCCATGGCTTCAAGATTTGACAACACACAAGACAGGAATGACACAGAGAACTGAAGTCACTGCCCACTTAGGAAAACAATATTCTAATTTGCAGTGGGTTGTACACATATATTAAGGTTTTTCTACACAGTGGGCAGCAACCTACAACCCATGGGGTTTCTGCTGCCTTTTGGCAGCTGGGAGGGGTGGAAAGAAGCCACAGTGGCAGCAATGCAGGTGGGGGAAGCAGCAACTGTGGCTGCAGTGGCATGAGCCAAGGTGGAAGTGACCACTACTCAGAACAAAGCTTCCTTAAAGCTTCCTCCACTCCAAAATATAGCTGACCCTTGTTCTAGAGCAGTGGTTTTCAAACTGTGGTGTGCGGACCCCAAGGTTCCACAGGCTACATCTAAAGGGTCTGTGACAAATAACTACAATCAATCAACAGTATATGAATGCTCACATTTACAAAAGTATCCAATTACCCATGGGTGCACACTTCTCACAAGGCAATCACACTCTCTCTGACCTCTCAGTTCTAATCCTCAAATGGAATTTACAAAACACCTTTTTGTAGACAAGCCTATGAACTGCACTTCATAAATCTACTAGCTACAAAAAAATCATGGCCTCAATATAGACATTGGATTTATGACGCATAACAACCTGACTGACATCTGACTCACCAGGTACTTGTCTGAACTTAACATTTACATTTCCTGCCACCCCCCACCCCTTCCTTCCTCCATCCCTACCCTTTGTTTTCCTAATTTCCAGCTATTTACTTTTTCAGGTTGCCTCTTTTCTACCTTGGAGAACTCATTAGTACAGCAGAATCTTCCTTGCTTACCTTTTGCATTCCTTCACCCATTATTTCTCCCTCATTGCCTTCCATCCCTCCCCTTCTCTACTCTGTTTTCCTCATTTCCACTTGCATACATTCTCACTGACCTCCTGTCACACTTCTAACTTCTTTCATTCCTTGCTGTTCTGGGATCTCCAGTTTCCCTATGTCTGAAGAAGGGTGCTTGTGTTCAAAAATTTGCAAATAACTTTGTTCCAACTTAGTTGGTCTAATAAAAGATATCACATCTACCCAAAGAACCTTGCCTGCCCTGGTAAGCATGAATTTTTTACATTAGAATTTCTTTTACACTAGCCTGAACTAGTTAAGTAAACCTTCTGATGGACTCAGTTTTAATAAATTATACTTAAAACAGAAAATAACGCTGTTTCTACCCTCTTTACATGTTGTGACAACTGACTTGAGATGCTCCTCCAGTGAGGCTGACCACTGCTAAATCCAAGCTACAATTAAAGTGCAACCAATTTTATTTTTGTAATTATTCTTTGAGTTCAAATATGGGTTCTATTCAAAATCATAATTATCTTCAGAGCATTTCAAAGTCAGGCCAGCCCATTTGATCAAAATAGGCACAAGCAACTTGGTCATATCAGCATGTTCTTAATAAGGAAGATGTAAAGAATATCCTCCAAGAACAGTTTAGCTTACTCCAGAGAATGTTTCTTATTACTATAACTTCTCAACCCTCTGCACAGTATTTAATCTGGATAATCTCTGTCAAAAAAGCTTAGTCACAGAAGGCTATTGTTACTTCAAGTTCTGTACACATTTAAACATAAATCAAATTTCTTTATAACTGCTGCAGAGAACCTTAAACCACAAGAAGGTTGGTAGTCAGCAAATTCATACTTTTAACTTTTGCCATCTTTACCATTAAGAGAATCAAGCAAGCACGTGTTCTCTTCACGCTACTGATTTGGGGGCATTATCAGACAATTCTTAAAACTGATTTTCTAAAAGTCATCTTGTATGCTCCTTTATAGAAATCTGTTAAATTTAACTATTGTTAACTATTTTGCATCCATTAGGAAATACTAAATCAGAATGGGCAAGTTATTTTTCCTGCTTTGGTTTATCTGTTAAAAACATCAAAGGATTCCTATGCAATTCAAAAGGAGTGAAGCTGAATTCTTAAAAAAAATACAACTTAGATTGTTTCTACAAGTATTACCTAAGATTATGTTAAGGATGGCAGCAGCAGCCAGGAATGCACAGAGATTTAAAAAAAAAGCATGCTGCAGATGTTTGTCTTCAAAACGCTTTCGTTTCAAGTGCAAAAGGCAGACCGGTTGAAGAAACATTTAACAATTTGGAAAATAAATTGCCGACACCAAAAAAACCGCAGACGTAAGGTCACAATTTATCTACAGATAGACTACTACTCAAGATTAATTTATTTTCCTAATTTAAAGTCTCAGAAAGTGTTAGTAGAGGGCACATCTACATTTCTGATACCAGCAAGACCCAGGAACATGTACCCTTTGAAAATCGGCTGTAATTGAAACTAAAAATCAAGCTGTAACCAACCTAGATTTTCTCATGTTCTTTTAAAAATGAGCTATCATTTCCTTCATTATACCCTAGTAGGAGACACAAGTAAATTGGGTTCTATTCCAGGTAAATTTTGCTGAGCTGATCTAATGTCTCTACAGTACTTACTATACAAAACATTAAATTGCAAGAAAAAGATTGCCACTTTCTAGTCTTTACTGATGTAAATGTCAGGAATTAGAAAGCTTAAGTTTCATTTCCAGGTCTACCTGTATCTTACTACACAACCTCTGGAAAACAGACAGATGTGACTTGCTTATTTTAAAATAAGCATCCTTGAATAAAAAGCACTACAGCAAAAGCTTTGTTATCCAGCACCCATGGGAATCAGGGATGCCAGATAACAAAATATGCCCGTTACCTGAGAGGTCACCTCTCGTGCTGTGTCTGGTACGTCACCGCCCCTGCTGCCACATCACCGCCCCTCCCACCATGAGGGACAGGGAGGGGGGAAGAAGAGAAAGGGGAAAAGAACTGTTATTGTGGGGCCTTGGCAACACAGGCTGCTTTGCCCTGGTCCATGAGGTCTCAGGGAAATCCAAAGTGCCACAGTGGGCACTTCTGGTTTCGCTTTTACCTTACTAGCTGGCATGCCAGTTAATAGAGCATGCCAGCTTGTAAAGTGCCAGATAACACAGCTTTTACTGTATATAAATATTGACAAGATTAAGACATCCTCACAAACAAGCTAAACAGTTAACTAAAACCTGCTTTTTGTCAGTAAACATTCTCTCTCCCCAAAAAGTCTTCAATTAACTACTGTATCTACTTAAATCCAAGAAGAGGCTATTCCCCCAACCAGTATGAAGAAAAAAAAGCTCTCTCTCAGATTCAAGTAACATCCAAAGCTGAAGCACCACCTGCCCCAGGCTGGAACAGCATGTTTGGAGGGGAAGGAACATACAGCTGGGGAGAGCTTGAAGGGTCCTGAAAACTGCCCCTCCATGCCTGTGCCTGCTCCCCACTTCCTGTTCTTCTTCCTCCAGCTGTTCTCTAACCCATTTACCTTCTGCTCCCACTCTGGTACCTCCAGCCCTGATCCTGTCCAGCCAGAGAGCTGCTGCCACTTTTTCCCTGACTGGGCCAGGCTGAGGCCAAGTGTCCCAGAGTTGCAGCAGAAGGTAAGGCGGGAAAGGGTCAGGGAGTGGAGTGATAGGCACAGACAAAGGCATGAGGTGGGAAAGAAGCTGGGCACAAGCTGCAGTGGGAAGCAGGGGCAAGGGACAAGTAACAGGAGCAGGTGGCAAGGAGCAGGCATTGGAAGGGATCAAAGGGCAGAAGTATGGCCCTTCACCCACCACTGCTGCTTTCCCCATCACAGAAGGCAGGGGAGGGGCAGAATCTAAGGCAACCTTCGAATTAGATTTTCTATACATGGAAGATTAGAACAAATTTATAATCTCCAATATACAAAATCTAATTACAGGGGAAGGACTATATTAACTTCAAAGTCATCTTGGACTTGAGTAAATACAGTATCTTTGGACTTGAAATAACATAAGAGATATCACTTTCTAAGCATTTGCTCATACATATTTATGAAACACAACCACTTGGGCTTCATTAGAAAAGCATGCCTATTGCTGGTCACCTGTTTCAGCTAGTGCAGCCTAGCAAGAAATGAACTAGAAATATGGATCAGGGGTGTCAAACATAAGTCCCACAGAGTGGATTACTGGTAACTGGGGGCATGATTCAGGAGGGTCAACAGGCCCCACTGGGCATGACCACTGGTAACAAAGACAAGCAAGGGCTGTGCTGTCCTGCAGTTGCCACTGGACTCTCCCCATTTCCCTCAACCAAAAGCACATGGCAGCCAGACCACTGCAACCACTGGCCCTGCAAATCTAACTCAGGACCTGGTGAATGTGACACCCTGATACAAATCAGGGCAAACTGTAACCTATAGTATATCAGAAGCCTTGGAAAAGAGTTTTTAATCACCATTTCCAAAATTTGACTATATGCTATTTCTCTTTATGCTTCTACTTAAGCTACGGTGCAGCTATACTAGGTGCTAGTTCAGTGGCATCGACTGCTGACACTCATTGCCAGCCATGGGTGATTTTCCAGTTTTAGGCCAGGAAACAGAATGAACCAACCCAAAATAAGAGAAACTCTCTCTGGCCCTACCATTAGTGCTGTGATAAGAAGAACAATTAGGTTGATATCTAAAATGTCTAACCTATGCTCCATGTGCAACGTGGCCCACTACAGTGAAGGTTTGTGTGGCTTCGCATACAAAAAAAAAAACCTTTGTTACCTGTAATATTAGGTAAAACTGTGCATGAAACAAGCTCTATGTACACAACTCCCAAGGAAAGGTGGGTTATGCAACAGCTACAACCAAGTTGGAAACACAACCTCAACATTACTAAAAATGGACACCTTAGTACTTTCTCCATAGTCCAATAAAGGCTATAACGAATTTACAGACAGGACAATTGGCATGTGTGTATTACCATTTCCTCACAAAACCTAACAAGACTTCATAGTCTCCTTTCAGGCTGGGAATGCAGCCACACAGGTGCTAGCCCTAATGAGACCCTGCATGTGCAAGCAGGCTTTGTTGGCTAGATGGAATAGTTCCATGGGCTTTTATGTTTGATCAACATTACAGTTCATTTCTTGCTATGCTTGCTACACTAGCTCAAACAGGTGACCAACAGCAGGCATATGTTCATACATGCTGTCCATTTTCCCCTACACATTCTTACCCCATTGCTACAAGGACTATTATCCCATAGTGACTACAGTCTTATCCTATTACTTGGATTACAGGTTGTGTGACACCTTTGGCCCTCTGGTTTCTTCTGCTGGCCTGCCTCTCCAGGTACTCCCCCTCCTTTTCCCACCTATTGTATCACCCCCTCCACTCTGTTCTCTCCTCCAAGCTGCCCTTTTGCAGCACCTGGTAAAATGAACTCAGGTTCACAAAAGCTTGTTCTAAGCCTGTTTTGTTGGTTTCTCTAAGCTTGTTCTCTCTCAGTCTCTCATTTAATCTATAAGATGCTTATCTACCCTGTTAGCTTCAGGCTAACAGGACTGACTACTGCCTTCTCTGAACTGAGCCCATCCAGACCAGCACCTCCCTCCCCTGTACCTGGGGAAAGCACAGACTGGGGTGGGGGGAAGGATGGAGAGAGGGAGTAGAGGAGCAAGGCACTGCTCCAGCTGAGTCCAGACAAGCAAGGCCTTCATACTAAGTAAAAAAGCCAGATGGGGTGGGGAAAAAAAAAACGAGACCTTTAGCAATTTAGCAATTAAACTGCTAACACATCCAAAAAAAACAACCCCCACAGTCATAGACCACACCACTCAAGATGCATTTCTTTTCCTGATCTAAAGTCTCCGAACACATACCTAGAAGGCACACTGACACTGCTGTGACTGGCAAATAACATGGCCACACACACAGAGCCAAGCAAGGCCAGAGCCAGGCGGCTTCCACCCTCCCACAACACAGGAGGAGGATACACTTCCGCGGGGAGGGCTCCCGCCAACCCTGGCCGCAGCCGAAGCTGGGCCCCCCACCTGCGCCAGGCGGCCGCCCCGGGGGGTTGCCCCCGCCCCGGCCGCGGCCCCAGCGGCCCCAGGCGCGGTAGGGCCGACCCCGAAAGCGGAAGCGGTCCAGCGCGTCGTGGCTGCGTTCCCAGAAGGAGGGCCGCGGGCTGGGCTCGGCGTGGCCCCCCGGCGGCAAGCGCGGGGCGGGTGGCGGAGGATGCGGGCGGAAAGGTTCCTTGGGCCGGTAGCCATGTCCGTGTCCGTGTCCGTGCGAGCGGCCCAACTCCGGGGGTGGCTGGTGCCGCGAGCGCAGGAAGCGGCGCGACGACGAGGCACCGCTGCTGCCGCCGCCGCGGAGGCCAGGCGGAGGCGGCCTGCGCCGCGAGCAGGGCCTGGCGCTGGCGGCGCCGCCGCCCTCCGTGCCCTGGGCGTCGTCGTCGCTGATCTCGCCGTCCTCCAGCTCGCCCTCCTCCTTGGGCGACAGGCGGCTCGGCTCCTCCGGCTCCGTGCCCGCCGCCGCCATGGGTCCGAGGCAGGGCGCCGCCTGCAACCTCAGGAGACCCGGTCCGAAACTTCCCCTCAGCGCTTCGCGTCTGCCTCAGCCACCCCCACCCCAGCACCGCTCTCGCGAGAACGGACCCCACCCAATAGCAGGGCCGCGTCATGGCTAAAGACGGAGGAGGGGAAGAGAGCCGGGCGGCGCGAGGTGCATTGTGGGGGTTGCAGTGCCCGTCGCGGCAGTTACAGTTACTGGGAGGCGGCGGCGGCCTGTAACGGGCCGGGTGCTGGTAGCAGGGTGAGGGCGGCCGCCATCTTTTTAAAGGGGCCGAGACTAATGTCTAACATTAAACTTTTAAAAGTCTAATGATCTAATGTCTCTACAGTACTTACTATACAAAACATTAAATTTAACATTACACTTTTTAAAGTCTGCGACACTAGTATCCCGAGGTGTGAAAGCTCGGGCTCTTCCTTGCCTGACCGTTCCCCGCCCGCGCTGGAACGAAGTCGTAGGACAGGGCCTCTCCCCCGCCTATCTCAAAAGGTGGGAACTACTGAAATAGACGTGCTGTCTCACACACAGACATGCATACCCGTGCGCGAGCGGGCGCGCACACACACATGTGCACACATGCGTGTGCACAGACACATGTACACACACGTGCATGCACACATATGTGCACATGGCCAAAAAACACCACCGAGGCTTTCAAACCCTCTACTCTGGCGACATATCAGTGGACATCGTGTTTCCACTTTTTGAAGCTGTCTGGGTAAAGCATTGTGCTGGTACGTTACGCTCAAGCGTGGGCAAACCTTAGGCCCATCTATATATTACAGATATCACGCAATTGCAGTTACCTTGAGACCAGCTGCATGTCCAAAGTCACTATCATAACATAAAAAACTCACACCTCAACTGAGGGAGCTCCCAAGCATGAAAGCTTACTTCTTTCTGGTGCAGTGGGAGTCTGGGCTCTAAGGTGCGGCCAGTGGCATGCTGACGGGGGTGGGTGGGAGACGGAGTGGGGGTACCAGCAGTACTTCTGGTTTTGCCACAGGCATTTCCAGGCTTGCCAATCAGCCACTGGGGGGACCCCCCCCTCAATCTACTTTTGAAGACACCCAAGGTAGGATCAAGAACAACTTCCCTAGGAAGCTGGTTCCACATCCTAGTCACCCAGCAGTGAAATAGTGTTTCCTAATGTCCAACCTAAACCTGCTCTCCAGTAACTTGTGACCGTTGGTCCTAGTTACCCCTGGTGGTGCCCGGGAAAAAAGAG
>JAGPOW010001296.1:76272218-76298568 GCA_030014935.1 Caiman crocodilus | reverse complement strand
CCTCAGCAGTTTATAGGCTGCCACCAGGTCCCCCCTCAGCCTCCGTTTACTGAGGCTGAACAGGTTCAGGTCCCTCAGATGCTCCTTGTAAGGCCTATCTTGCTGCCCGCATATCATTCTAGTGGCCCTCCTCTGCACCCTCTCGAGGCCGTCCACATCCCTCTTGAAGTGCGGCGCCCAGAACTAGACACAGTACTCCATCTGCGGCCTGACCAATGCTGCAATCACCGCCATGGACTGGCTCAAAATGCATTGTTGGATGCATGCTAGGGTTCAGTTGGCCTTCCCAACCACCGTTTGACATTGGCGGCTCATGTTCATCTTGGCGTCATCCCGTTCCACCTCCATGCTAGCAAGAGGGGAGCTTCCCAGCCAGTATGTGTGCTGGGGGTTGCTTCTCCCCAAATGCATCACCCTGCAATTCTCCACACTGAATCCCATCTGTTCTTGTCTGCCCACTCATGCAGTCAGCCCAGGTCCCGCTGCAGCCTCTCCCTCTCCTCTGGTGTCCCCACCTCAGCCCACAGTTTGGTGTCATCAGCAAACTTGGATAGCTTGCTTTCCACCCCCTCGTCCGCTGCTCACATCTCTCACATCAAGTGGAACAGGGCACACAGCGGCAGTGCAGTGGCAACCAGCATGTGCAGGCCACATATGTGCCGCCCAGCCAGGGCGTAAAATGGGGGGATTGCATTCAGTGGCATGCCCCGCAACTGGCTGCACGGTTCCGCAGTGGCATCTGCATGCAGGGTGGGGGGCTGTGCGGGCAAGCACTGCCACCGCTGAGCCATGCCCTTCACTGCCAGATCCTAGAGGTAAGTGTGGCTTGGGGACTGAGGGAGCAGGGGGTGCTGCCGGCCCCAGGTGGCACATCGCAGTTGGGAGCAGGGCAAGGGGGTGAGGGCAGGGATGCCCCTCTGCGGAGGGTTTTGTAGGCAACTGATGCGGGGCACAGTATGGTGGTGCCTGCCATATGCAGGCCACACGTATGCCACCCAGCTGGCTGCCCAGGGGAGGGGGAGATAGAGGCTAGCATGCAGCCAGAACACAGCTCCATGGCCGGCTCTGCAGCCACAGCGAGGGATGGGGGCACACGGGGGGCTAAGGGAGCTTGGGCTTGCACGTGACACTGCCGCTTACCTGGAGGCCTGTTACAGCGGTGATGGCCGCTGCCTCCAAAACCTCCCACTGCCACCACGGAGCTCTGCCCAGAGTTGTGAGGCCAGCCGCTGGGCAGCAGCGGCAGCGTGGTGGTGGCTGGACAGCACACAGCCATCCCCTCCACTACCCCATGCCGCACTGCTGCCTCCAGCCACAGAGCTCTGAGCATGGCTCCGCAGTGGCAGGGGCTTTTGTAGGCAGTAGCCGTCACCGCTGCATGGGCATCCCCATAGGCAAGCAGCAGCAGCCGCCCATGCTAGTGGTGACTGCCTCTGCCTCCAAAACCTCTTGCTGCTGCCGTGGAGCTGTGCTCGGAGATGTGCAACTGGCAGCAGCAGTGTGGCATGGGGTGGTGGGGATGGCTGCATGCCGCCCAGCCACCACCACACTGCTGCTGCTGCCCACTAGCCGCACAGCTCCAGACACAGCTCCACAGCGGCAACGGGAGGTTTTGGAGGCAGCGGCCATCACCGCCATAATGGGCCTCCAGGTAAGCGGTACTGCTGCATGCAGGCCCAAGCCCCACCCCTCCACCCTTGCCCCCATCCCTCGCCATGGCTGCAGAGTCGGCCACGGAGCTGTGGTTTGCCTGGGGTGGAAGGACAGTCCATCCTCCCCAACCCATCTCTGCTGGAGCAGGCAGCACAGCCTAGCCCAGCCCAGGGCTGTAAAGCATGCTAGGATGCTGGAGGACTGTAATTTAACTTGAACCAGGAAGAGCTCATAAACTGGCTTGACCCAAATCAGTTAAATCTGATGCTACATTCAACCAGGTTTATCTTAAACCATTTTCAGCCATTTTGAAACTGGTTTGTGTGCACTGAACTTCTGTTCTGTTACTGGTTTAAATCATTTTCTGATTACTTAAACCACTTGATGTGTAACTGCTGTCCTTAGCCTACATGCCCAGGCTGCAGCCATAAACCTAGGCCCTTTTTGGTATTTCACAGCTGTTGCATTTCAGCAACCTGCGTGGGGCTGAACTCCAGACATATCTTGTCTTGCAGATTTGGGCCAGGGTGAAGCCTAGGCACTTCATAGTTTCATAGTTGGTAAGGTCAGAAGGGACCTAAGCAAATCATCTAGTCCGAACCCCTGCCATGGGCAGGAAAGAATGCTGGGGTCAAATGACCTCAGCTAGGTGGCTGTCTAGCCTCCTTTTGAAGACCCCCAGGGTAGTGGCAAGCACTACTTCCCCTGGAAGTTGGTTCCAGTGCCTAGCTACCCTGTGAAGTAGTGCCTCCTGATATCTAGCCTTAACCTACTCTCAGTCATCTTATGGCCTTTCTTCCTTGTTACCCCCGGTAGTGCTCAGGGGAACAGGGACTCTTCCACTGCCAGCTGGTCCCCCTTGGCAAGTTTATAGGTGGCCACCAGATCCCCTCTCAGCCTTCTTTTGTGGAGACTGAATAGGTTCAGGTCCCGTAGCCTCTCCTCATAGGGCCTGCCCTGCGGCCCCCTGATCATGCGAGTGGCCCTCCTCTGGACCCTCTCAATGCTGGCTACGTCCCTCCTGAACTGCAGTGCCCAGCACTGGACACAGTATTCCTACTGTGACCTAACCAATGTCGCCTCTTTGGACCTGCTCGTGATGCATCTATGGATGCATGACAAAGTGCAGTTAGCCTTCCTGACCACGTCCCCACGTGGCGGCCCATGTTCATCTTGGAATCAGTAGTGATTCCAAGATCCTTTTCTGCCTCTGTGGTGATGAGAAGGGAGTTTTCCAGCCTGTAGGTATGCTGCTGGTTCTTCCTCCCCAGGTGCAACACCTTGCACTTGTCCGTATTGAAACCCATCCTATTCTCATCTGTCCACCCCTGTAACCTGTCGAGATTGAGTTGTAGCCTGTTCCACTCTTCTAGCGTTTTCACTTCTCCCCACATCTTAGTGTCATCTGAGAACTTGAACAAGGTGCTTTTCATCCCCTTATCCAAATCACTGATAAAGATATTGAACAGCACTGGCCCAAGGACCAAGCCCTGGGAACCCCCCTGCCCACATCTCTCCAGGTCAAAAATGACCCACTCACCACCACTCTCTGGGTGTGGCCCTCCAGCCAATTTGCAATCCATCTGACTGTGAAGGCGTCAACACCACAGGTGCCTAATTTTTTAATGAGGATGGGGTGAGAGACAGTGTCAAAGGCCTTCCTAAACTCCAGAAAGACTATGTCCACTGCAACACCTGCGTCCAAGGATTTTGTGACCTGGTCGTAGAAGGCAACCACACTGGTCTGACAGGACCTGCCTCTAGTGAACCCATGTTGATTTCCCTAAGCATAATTTCCCCTGCTGGCCCCTCGCAGATGTGCTCCAGGAAATTTTCTCAAAGAGCTTCCCCAATACTAAGGTAAGACTAATAGGCCTATAGTTTCCTGGGTCCTCTTTCCTCCTTTGTTTGAAAATGGGTATCACATTGGCCCTTTTCCATTCATCAGACACCTCACCAGAGCACTATGAGTGCTCGTAAACCTGTGCCAGGGGTCCTGCTGTAACAGAAAGCCCCCTTTTCCTCTTGCCTGCATTTGCTTTCCCCTCTTTGGATATATTTCTCCTCTTCTACCTTTTCTTCCTTCCTCTTTCTTTCACTATAAGATAAGGAATTGTGTTTTAAAGTTTGTATGTTTGCATTTTGTATCTCCCCTTGTATTTTGGTATTTTTATCTATTTGTGTGCCATGGCATTGCTCTTGTAGCTTATGTTTTATACTCCTCACCTTTAACTAAATGTGTTTTAGTTTTTAGAAGTAAATTATACACTGTAACAATGTTAACAAAGGCAGAAATCAAACCACTGCTTCCCTGTATCAGGCCGGACCCTGAAAGAGCTAGTGAATCAGTGATTAAAGCGTAACACAGTAACAGGCTTCAGTAACAAGCAGTAATTAACACCTAGGGAAAGCGCAGATCAACCAACAGAAGAAATCAATAAGAGACAATGTAATGTAGCAACCGGGAAGTCTCTCAACTTTACTGTTCAAGGGCTAGAAGCCCTGGTCTGAGTTAATCAATGCCAGGGACTAATTTTGGGGGGCTCAATATCTCCAGATCGACCACTCCCAAAGCCCTATTCAAAATTCAGCAACGGATTCACAAACCTGCACGTACATTTGGACAACCCGGGGCTGACAGATGCCATCCAGTAGCCACCAAGGGGGAAGTCCTATGAGGGTCAACGACCCCTGGATTGGGCAAACCTGAAAACCAGGGAGTCACCAAAGTCTGCGAAGGACAGATAAAAAGCAGTGAAAAGTGACCCTCAGCAGCGCCTTCTTGATCTCCAACTTGACCAACACCTGAGCTGTCCAGCCAGAAGGACCAGCCGGCGACCCCCTTCTGAAGGATAACACCACGCTGGAAAAAGACTTGACTGGCCATTGACGGCAGACTGCAGTGCTTGTAGGGTAGTTATACCCAACTCTTGTAGCTTGTTTCTGTATGTGTGCATGAGTGTGCGTGTGTGTGAGGGGACCAGCCCCAAGGTTTATGATTTGACTTCATTACAGTGTTTCAGTCCTCCTAATAAACCAGAATTTTAAGGATCCCAAGTTGGACATTTGTAGCCAACACTGCAATGACCTCTGCCAATTCCTCAAGCACTCTGGGATGGAGATAGTCAGGACCTGCTGATTTGAACACATCTAGTCCCTCCAGAAGTTCCCTGACTAGGTCCTCACTGACCCTGGGCCTGGCTGTGCCTCCCCTGGGTCCATCCAGAATCCCATGGGGGGGTAGAGGGGGATGTCCCTGTCCTTGTCCCTTCTTTTTGTTTATTCAGGCCTTAGTGGTATATAGGCCTGGCCAGCTTTTTGCCACCCGGTCCAGGCCCAGCGAAACAGGCCTGTTGTCCCTTTTGTCTTTTGTCCCTTTTGCAGTTTATGTCCCAACCAAACAGTGTGCTTGGATGCTAGTTGTAGTTCAGGCCCAAGCCAAGATAGTTCTGGGCCCCTTTTTGTTGTTTTCTAGCTGTTAGATCTCAGCATAGCAGTGTAGCATGCCCAGGCCACAGACAAATAGGACAGAAGAGCACCAGGCCTCTGTTTAGGCCTGGGTGCAGGACAGGCCTGAGTCCCCCTTTTATTATTTTACAGCTGTTGTGTCTCAGCAAAGCTGTATTGCTGAGCCCTGTTGTATGTTTGCTACATGTCTGGGCCTGGCATGTTTTTGGCCTGGTATATGTTGCTTTTGTAGCTCTGTGACCTGACCAAGCAGTGCGGTTGGTGCTGGTTACACTTCAGGCTTTTTGCTGTTTGGCTGGCTTTTCTTTGAGTTCTCTTGTAGTTTCCTGCCCCAGAAGAACTGTAATTAGGACTAGAAACTTTGGGGTGCACTATGCTGATGAAAAGTGCAGCTAGTTTTGTCCCCTCAAAGCCACCATGTGGAAGTGGAGATCAGCACTACAGCTTCACAGGGAACAACGAGGTGCTCTTTGAAACACAAAAGGACCTACACTCCCTGCAGCACAGTGGACCCCTGGAGCAGCTCACAGGACTCTCCAGTGTGGTCCCCCCTCTCCAACCCATTGCTGAAGGGCAGGTATAGGGGTGCAGGCCCCCAGAAGTACCTTTTGGGAAGTCCCAAATCCTAGACTGCCTGAGTATGGGTAAAGCTTCCCCAAAAGGGTGCCACTCATAGACTTTGTTTTGTAGTTTATAGTGTTTTAAAATTATGGTTAGTGTTTATTTTTGTTTTTTATTTATTCTTTGTAATACATTTGGATTTTGTGTTCACATTGCTTGCGAGGAAAGGGTTGTTGGTTTTACTGGACATCCTAGTGATTCATTTAGGTAGACTGGGTAGGACCTCAAGTCAAGGAAAAGTATATTTAGTACCCCCAAAATTGAACACAACCCTTGTTGCTGCTGCCAGGTGCTGAGCAGAATGATTACATATAGCACTAAAAATGCCTAACAAGTTTTTGTTTGATTTGTTTCCCCCTCCCCCTACCACCACATTCTCCTCACCCTTTTTCCATTTTCTTTTTTGTGTCAGAAATAAAGGCTCATTATCTTACCTGTTTCTATTCTGTTTTCCTTATCTGTTCTTTCTCTTAGTTATTCTTTGTAACCTGTGCCAGTACACTAAGGGTACCAGTAGCCCTGGGAGCTTCTCAGGCAGACTACTGACTGAGGGGTCCCATGGAGAGGTGTGTCCCTCACCACCCAAGAATCAGTTCTGATCCCAATGACCACTTTATTCTTTATTATACACAACTAATTTATATATGGGGGGGAACAAACAAAGAAATGTAATAATAATTGGTAATAACACCCCCATAACCCAATTGATTTCCTTCTGGTCAAAATACACTTCCCATAACAGTAAATGGCAATACAGCTATAACTATGATCCACCACTAGATGGCAAAGTGAGGCTTCTGCTGCTGGGGGTGCTGGGGGAAGAGTGGGAATGGGCTTCTTTAATCCTTCCTGGTAATTCAGCAAAATGAGCTCTAAACAGCTGCTTCAGGCAATAGGCTCCCTTTTGTTTTCTTCTGGAAATACACATCTTGCAAAAATAGTGATTGTGTCCCCTCACACACCCATGCTGTTTTGTGTTGTCTCAGCCCTCTTAGGATTGTCTCCCCTCTCAGCACATCCACCTACAGACAGGGGCTTCCCTCTACAGGTCTCTGACCTTGCAGCTTGAGCCTTCCTAGCTCCAGTAAGCCTACCAGCTTTGCTTACCAACCCCTGCCCCCACTCCCTACCCCTTCCCCTGGCACCCACATCCCTGGTTGTATGGCTCCAAAGCCAGTGGGGAATTAGCTTCTCATGGGATGACACAGGCTCTCCCCCATCCTGATTCCGGCTCCCTAGGCAAGTTTTAGCTCAGTCTCCCCTAGCTGAGGGCTGAGTTTCTGGCCCCTCTCTCCAGGGCTGGAGTTAGCTCCTCCCCAGCTTCTCTTCTTCTTCCCTCCCTTAGCTTTTTATAGCTCAGTAGCAGCCAATCAGAGCCCTTAGTTTTCAATGGGGGCTTTGGTCACAATTCAAATGCTCCAATAAAAAGCATGCACTGTGCATGGCATACCCTCCTGTCCGGTAAAGCTATTGTACTCTCTGAAAAATTTGTGCTGACCTTTTCATGCAGAGTTCTTAAGCACAGTGTGCCTGCCAGGTCTTGAGGAGGTGGTCACATGCTGCCTTGGCATGTGCTTCTAATGCTGGCCGCTGCATAAGCTCCAATGGTCTTAGAGAGATCCCACAATCTTCTCAAGAGAAGCCCAGAGACTCGCCTGCTATAACTTCAATTTTTCTTTCAGTGGTGGGCTCCCCTCTCACAATCCCCTTTAAATTAGTTGCACCACCTGACAGGCATCCATGGGGCTCTGCCTCCCCTAACCCTCAGCCATGCTTTAGGGGTGCAGCCATGCTTTAGGCTTCAGGATGCTCAGTTAATGTTGCTATGGCCAGCCTTTTGGTGTTGAATTTCCCTGCTCTCCTCATCACCTGGGCTACTGTTGACTCCACCCAGCAGCTGATTCTCCAGGACGTTTGGGCTAACCCTGCTTTTCTGCTGGGTCTCTGACTATAGCCTGGATGCCTGTGGGGTCTCATGGCCACTCCTCCCTTGGAGTGCTGCCCACAACCCCAACCCTTGCCTTGGGGTCTCTTCAGGTAGTCCCCGGTAGCAACAAAAAAAAGGAAGAAATTAACAGAAGAATGGTTGGGTATGTCTGTGACCTACCCCCACTCACTGTCCCAGCACCAGTAGTCCCAGCTGTCCCCTGGCAGCATCCTGACTCCCTTCTCCAATCACAGACCCCTCTGGTGGGTCCATTTCTGGGTTCCTCATTGGCTGCCAGTACTGTCTGCATCCGGTGCTGGAAGCATCTCATCCTCCGCTCCCTGTGGTGCTCCTCTGGTGTTCTTCCCGGTGCTGGCTTTTGTTCCACTTGGGCGGCGTCCTGGGATGACATCACCTGCCCATGCCAGCTCCAGCCAGAAATAATCATGGCTCATGAACCGCGTGGGCTCTTCATGCTGGTGCAGCTCACCCACCCCTTCCCAGCCTGAAACTGGTAAGTTTGCCCTGGTTTCAGGGCTTTTCTTGTAGGAACAGGCTGTCCCTGTCCCGAGTCCTACCACAGGAGCGGTCTCTTGTCCTTCAGTTACTGTCCCCCTGGGACACACAGCTTGCCCACTCAGCTTGCAGCCAGGCAAGCTTTGCTGCTGTTACATCTTTAACTCCATCAAGCAAAATAAATGCATGCATCTTGTAAAGAAAAATAAAATTGCATCAGGGAAATTAACTTTTTTGTTTGTAGCATTTTGAAACCTCCTGTTTTGATTTAAATATAAAAAGTTAAAGATTTGTAATGGATGCTGTTCCTTTTATTTTTGGCTTTCTGGCTCATCTGAAAGTCTGAGTTTTAGAGTGGATGCAATGTGTCACATACTGAGCTCTCAACTAACATTGAGTTATTGATGACTACTTGTTGAGCACAATAATGCAACTAGTTATGAATGCACCTTACAGAACTTTCAACTAGACTGTATTTCCTTAGCTTATTCATAAGGATGTTGTGGGAAGCAGTGTCAAAAGCCTTGACAAAGTCAAGGTATATCACATCCACTGCTCTCCCCCATCCACAGAGACCATCACCTTTTCATAGAAAGACAGCACTTGTTCTGGTGAATCCTTACTGGCTGCTCCTGATCACCTGGGTTTTCCATTTCCCATGGAAAAACAGAGAAACCCATAGATTTCCCTTTTTAACAGAGAAAAAAGTAGATGTTTCATTTTAACTGAGATATCCACAGATTGTCCACTTTTGCAAAGAGCTCTCTGCAAGCTGGCAGAGTTCCAGCCTGTGAGAGCTTCTTGCAAAAAGGGTGGCAAACCTTAAGCCTTTGAGGTAAGTGGGACTTGCAGGAGGCTGGGGGTCAGCTGGGTCCCCCTCCAGAAGGGCTGAGATGCAGATCAGGGATGGGGCACACCAGCAGGGCTGCAGGGGGGCCCTGTGGAGTGGGTTTAGGTAACTGCCAGGACTAGGGGGTTGGGTGCTGTGGGAAGAGCTAGCAGGGCAGGTGTGGGCAGCATAGGGTGTTTGGGTGGGGGCTGAGGGAGTAGGGAGGTGTCCATGGGAAGCCCCATGTGGAGGCTCGGCCTGGCACAATGGTGCATGGACTGGGAGCTGCATGCCATCTGGCCAGGCAAGAAGCCACACATGGAGGCACAAGTCATGCACCATCAGGCCAGGTGGGCTCCTGCTTCCTTCGCATACATCTTCTTGCTGGTGTGCTAGAAGCCATATGTGGAGGCATGGAACCCACCTGACCCTGCTTGCATGCAGCTCTTGGTCCATGCACCATCAGACTGGACCAGCTGGTTCTGTGGCTGCACATGAGGTTTCTAGCACTTGCGTGGGAAGCTGCCCATGAAGGCACAAAGACTACCCAGCCCAATATCATGCTGCTCCTGCCTGCAGAGCCATGGTCCACACATTGGCATGGAGCCAGCCAGTTTTGGTGCAAAGGCACATGCTAGCAGGCCAGGCCAACTCCGTGCCAGCATATGCAGGTCCTGGGCCTCATCCAAAAGTGCACACCACTGTGGGCTTTGCCTGCTGTGGCCCTGAGACCCTAAAATACCACTGCCTGCTGCTGCTGCTGAGCTGCCAACTGTCGCAGCTGCCTGTAGATGGTTCAGGATTGAGAGTATGGTAAGGGGTAAAAGGTAAGAAAGGTATATTGACTTAACAAAAACACAACTACACGTAGTAACAAGACAAACAATGACAGACAAAAGCAATTCATGTCAAGAACTTATCAGCAGTCCCTTCTGATGCCTGATACACAGCAAGCTTCTCTTTCCACAAAGTTCAGCAAAGTCAGGCATCCCCGATCAGCACTGTCTAAGGGGTAGCTGGAACAACCCTGGAATGCAGTTCTTGGGCTCCTCGAGTTCCATGGGCCCACTGATCCAGGCAACAGCTAACTAATCTTTTTCACAGAGCTGTATCTTCCTTCAGAATGGTTTCCAGATATTTCAGTTAATTTATAGCTTCTGAATAGTTCTGATAACCTACAACCACTCAGAGTCCTTTTACTTCAACTGTCCTTAGACTGACCAATAACAGTACAAGCTTTGCATTCCTTTGATAAGGTAATTTTAACTATGACACAGGGCCTTACTACTTTAAGGCTTTGCTAAATTTACAAGACCTTACTTTATACAAGGCCTTACTACATCTTAAACTTTAATTAGCCTTTTAGTAACAACATATAGCTTAATAGCTAAACAAATACAGAAAAACACTTAGTTTAATTTTCATAGAGCCTTCAGCAAGCATCTTTATCAAACAGACATAATTTCAACTGTCACCCCAGCTTAACCCCACACCTGTTCACATACCCCATGCACATACCCATACCCTCCACAAACCCCATACTCACATCCACACCCACAGCCACCTTCCAATCAAAGTACTTGCATATTTTTCTAAAGAAGGTTCAAATAGTGTTACATTTAGTTTAATTTGTAAAAATAATGAAAATAATTAACTTAGCATAATTTTAAGTTTTCCTGCACATAATTTTGAATTTTTCTGCACATAATTCCCTGGGGTGTACAGAGTGGTCTCAGCAGGAACTCTGATTTTCCATGATGAAAAACCAAAAATCAAATGCCAAAATATATAGGTATTTAGAATTTATTTTATTATAGTGATTGAGGCACTGGTAGGCTTCCCAATTGCTTTAAAACTGTAAATATATCAATAAAATACTGTGTTCAAACCTATATATATAGGTTCAAATACCTATATATACAGTAGCCTTTAATTTTAATCACAGGTTTGGGGATTTTTTTCTGAGAATTTGCAATTTTTTTATCAGAGAAAAACAGGATCCCTGCTGATCACCTTCATAGTATCATAGTATCTTAGTGCTTAGGGTCAGAAGGGACCTAAACAGATCATCAGGCCCCACCCTCTGCCCCGAGCAGGAACTGGTGCCAGGGTCATATCACCCCAGCCAAATATCTTTCCAGCCTCCTCTTGAAGACCCCCAAGGTAGGAGAGAGCACCACCTCACTTGGGTGGTGTCTCCTGATGTCCAGCCTGAACCTTCTATCTAACAATTTGTAGCCATTATTCCTAGTAACCCCGGGTGGTGCCCAGGGGAACAGAGCCTCCCCCAATTCCCACTGCTCCCCCCGGTGAGTTTGTAAACAGCCACCAGATCCCCTCTCAGCCGTCTCTTGTAGAGGTTGAATAGGTTCAGGCCCTTTAGCCTCTCTTCATAAGGCCTGCCCCACTACCCCTTGACAATGTGAGTGGCCCTCCTCTGGACCCTCTCAGTGCTAGCCACATCCCTCTTGAAGTGCGGCGCCCAGAACTGGATACATTACTCCAACTGCGGCCTGACCAACGCTGCATAGAGGGGAAGGATCACCTCCCTGGACCTGCTTGTGATGCATCTGTAGATGCACGACAAGGTGCGGCTAGCCTTACTGACCACTTCCTCACATTGGCGGCTCATGTTCATCCCAGAGTCAGTAATGACTCCAAGATCACTTTCTGCCACTGCGTTGACAAGAGGGGTGTTCCCCAGCCTATAGGTGTGTTGCTGGTTCCTTCTCACTAGATGCAGTACCTTGCACTTGTCTGTGTTGAATTGCACCCTATTTTTATCCACCCACCTCTGTAATTTGTCTAGCTGGATTCTGTCCCTCCCCTCCAGTGTTCCTACCTTGCCCCACATCTTGGTGTCTTTAGTGAATTTGGACAGCGTGCTTTCTACACCTACATCCAGATCACTGATAAAGATATTGAACAGTACAGGCCCCAGGATTGATCCCTGGGGGACTCCACCGCCCACATCCCTCCAGGTCAAAAATGACCCATCCAACACCACTCTCTGGGTGCAACCATCTAGCCAATTTGCCACCCATCTGACTGTGTAGGCATCAATGCCACAGTAACCTAGTTTTTTTTAAGAGAAAGTGTCAAAGAGAATCTGCGTCAAAGGCCTTCTTGAAGGAAGATGACGTCCACCCCAACACCCTTGTCCAGGGACTTCGTGACCTGATCATAAAGAGAAGCCAGGTTAGACAGGCAGTAGTTGCCCTCAATGAGCATAAGAACCCCTCCCCTATCACTTCACTCATTCCTACTTGACCCAGCTAGGACTTGAATTCAGATCTCTCATCTAGAAGGCAGAAACTCTACCACACAGCCACCACTAATGGAATTTGTTTGCTAGATGCTTCAAAATAGATTCCTTGTTGACACACTCTATAATCTTCCCAAATACCAAGATCAGTCTAACTGGTTTGTAATTCCCCAGATCCTTCTCCTTCCCCTTCCCCTTCCCCTTCTTAAAGATGGGCACTATATAATGCTTTACCAATGACTGGTTCTACATCTCAGTTAGTTGCACTAATGAGAGAAACTGCAGAAGAGAAAAACTCCAAATTATTTTACACCAAACTCTTCCTTGGTTGTTATTTGCATAATTAAACTGAGGCAACTCTCAATAGTGCATATATTGTAAAAATATTTTAAGTAAAAAAATGGAAAGGCAACACATTACTACCCTATTATTAAGCAAGAAGTGGTTGATTTAACAATAACTTTCCCTCAGAATGATCTTCCACTTTGAAAAGTAAGCTTAAATATGGTGTCAGATGAAAAAAAAATGTAGTGATCTGATACAGTTGGCAGCTACAAGGTGGGGAAGCACTTGAAAAATGTTTTTCTCTTGCCCTGGGAAATATTTATGGAGGAACTTGTATACAAGTAGCAGAAACTCATTCTGTAGCTAACAGGTGAAGAATCTCTTTGTGATCTGTATTTCATGGTAGCAATTATGAGTCATTCTGGTGATCATAATTTGAAGTGGTAGGGTAAGAAAGCTCTGTGCCAACTGCTTTTGATCATATACTTTTATGAAAACTGTAGCTGCTGATGATGAATACAGAAACAGAGGACTTTTTTTGCATCTGTTTTACAAGACACCTGTCAATTATGGCTCTGAATAAATATCAGAGAAAGCACAGGTCTTAAGATCAGAGTACAAAAGCTGCAAGTTGTTTTACACCAAACACATCTCTGGATGCTATCTGCATAATTAGAATGAATCAACTAGCTATAGTGCACATACTATGAACATATTTTAAATAAAAATAGAAATGGCAACAAATCTATGCATATAGGCAGCTTAAAAACAGACTGTCTTACTAAGCTTTCCAACTAATTTTCTTTGTTTAAAACATGCAAGATGGCTGAAAGAAGCAGTGTGGTTTTATTAAAATTAAAATAATCAGAAGAAATATTATGAGGATTAGCTTACATCTTTTTAAAACCACAGATTATAAAAATCAATGCAGTGGTCATGATCCTGGGAATAATTTTTCTATCTAGATTTAAATATCTCTGATCTAAGCAAATCATCACAGGCAAAACATAATCTTCATGTCAATAAACATAATATTGTGGCATAGTGGAAACTAAATAATTTGTTCAAAATTATGCTATGTGGTTAAAATGCTTCTTCTGCAGACTTATTTTGATTTTATTCTGAAAAATAACAGGAAGAAATGGCATCCTGTTAGTCATCACAGGAGTTAAATCTGATTGCACAATGTTAACAGCATGATCTTATTGTTGTCTGATTCCTTCCTTCCACTTCTTTCCTACTGTTATATTTATTATATATAATATTTAACTAGAAAGCTCTTGGATGAGACTCACTGTTGCAGTATAAAAAGTACAGCCTCCAAAATTATCTCAAATTTGATCAGGATCCTTGCACATGAAGTCCATGCAAAACTGCTGAATCAAAAGATTGCTTAAATATGAAATCTGAAATACTCAAAAGTTAAATTTCAATATTAAAGTCTCTGTGTAACCTTAATTTTTTCTCCTTGTGCATATGCATTAAACCTTTAATTAAGTGAAAACATGCTATCTTTTTCCACAGGACTGCTTCCTATGTTTAGCAAATGAGCCAACTCATCATTATTTCTGTCTTCATTCAGTATCTCATGCTACATTTACTCTAAAATGCTCAGCCCTGAGCCCCCAGTCCACAGGTTAGATCTGGCCCACCGACCCATGTAACCCAACCTGTGCGTCTCCCCACAGGTGCAAAAATTTGGCAGTGAGGGACTGATGGCAATGCAACTGGTTTTGTTTTCATTTGACTATGTTACTTTTTTATTCTATAGCACTAAGAATCCATAACAAAGGCTTTGGTTTGTTCCCTTCATCCCAAAATTCTCCTAACCTTTTTTCATTTTCTTTTTTGCATCAATAATAAAAGTGTTCATTATCTTACTTGTTTCTATCCTATTTTGTTTTTTTGTCATTTCTCTTAGTTTTTCTTTAGCTTCCATTAGGAGAAACAAATCGATGCATTTTGTAAAGCAAAAATAAAGTTGTGCCAGACAAGCAATTTTTTCTGTTTGTTGCATTTTAAATCCTCCTGTTTTGATTTAACTGTACAATCTTACACCACCACTCCCACATTGCCAAATTTCCAAGCCCCGTGCAGCTGGATTGGCTCCAGCCAGGCTGGACCCACACGAAGGGATTAGGCCCCATTCCCTGCATGGTTGGATCAAGCCAGGTCCTAATGCAGTTGCAAAGAACTGGCTCAGGGCTTCCGAATCCTGTTACCATCAGCATGTAGTAACACTGAACTTGGAAACACCTACCCTTGCTGCTCTTGCAGTGTCAGCCCTTTGAGCCAGCTATGCCTCTCCCATGATTCCTGCCCCCCGCTGTCATGCCACCTTGACCCCAGTCACCAGTACTCCCTGTAATTTAGTACCCCAGACTTGCATGTCAAACACACTAGCTGCCCATACAAAAAACTAGAATTCTTGGTCCCATGCCACTTGTGGCACATCCTGTTGGTTGGGCAGTAAAGCTCTAGAGTGTACATCTGCAAATAGCATCCCTATCATAGCCAGAGACGTGACAAGACTCTCAGTGTCTGCATAAAGTAGAGGCATCAGCCCCAAACAATGGATGGTTACATAGCCAAGTTACATAACTCAGTTTACACAGACAAGGACTGAAGTACATTTCAAAAGAAGGGCTTGTACTGACAGAGTATCTGAATGCTTTTTGAATAAGTGGTAGCTGAGGAAATATGATCAGAAATGTATCTGTCTGGAAGGAGAAATCATACACAAAGGATGTAAATATTTCTGCCTTTCTTGAATAATACAATATTGAATCAGGAAATATACCTGACCTGGCAGAGAGATGCATATTTGGCGGAAGTAAGTCATCTGCATAATAAACACGTTCTCTGAGAGTTGAACATAAAAATAAAGTGTAAGAGATTTCTCTGATAGGCCAGAGGTAGGCTTCTCCTTAAGAAAGTTTATTTAGCCTCACTTATTGAGCCTTCTAAGGAAAGCTGAAATACCCTGATAATCTGTCAAGTTGGCAGACTGAGTACATCATTTTAAATGAAAATGCCGGAAGCAAGTGCTATCTCAAAAGCTGACTGTAGATTAGAGAAACAGGGTAAGATTTCATTTTTTTTTATTCCTTTGCATTCTATCTCCCTGTAACAGGGAGCTTGGGGATTCTGATACTTTAGGGCAGAGGTTCTTAATCTTTTGCACCTTATGTCCCACCAACCATTTTGTCAAAAACCCGTGGTCCCACTATGATAAATTCAAAACCCCACTGTTCGTGATATCCACTGATTCATCTATCTGAAGTGGAAACAGCTTTGATTTTTTCAATCAGCCAATGAATTGAAATCCCACCTACATGACCTTTGCGTCCCACCAGTTAAGAAACACTGCTTTAAGGGAAGGCAGGCTGCAGAGACACTTAAGCTGCAGGTGGGGCAGATGGCAATCAGGAGAGCCACGTGATTTACCGAGGAACAGAGCCACAGCTGAAGAGGGGTGAGAGTAGGGTTACTATATTTCCAGGATCAAAAAAGAGGGCATGAGGGGGAAGAGGAGTGGGGAAAGGGTATTTGATGTGGGGGCAGGGGAGCAGTGATATGCCTGTGTCCTGCCTCTGCCTTTTACTTCTAAGCCCCTGCCCCGCACCCAGTGTTGCCAGTGCCCCTCACTCCTGACCTGTAGCCCCCTGCTCTCCACTCAGCTCCTAGGCACACACACTGTTACCTGGAAACAGCATGCCCGGGCCCTGGCACGGAGCACTTGACCCCTGATAGCCAAACACATTGCCCACTGTTCCCAGCTCCAAGCATCCAAGATCCTTGTGCCCAGGAAAAGTGGAGGCAAAGCAAAAATCCAGACATTTGCTCACATTAAAAAAAAAACACCTGGACAGGAAGGCAGAGGACCAAAAGAGAGGACATATCCAGGACAATTTGGACATATGGTAACCCTAGGTGACAGCAGGCAGGACCAAGGGACCTGCAGTCTGGGGCAGGGGACAGGACATAGATAGTTAAAGGCACTGGGGCCAACCGTTGCAGAGATTGTTCCAGGTTTATAGGTATGGTTTGACTGGAGTTGACACTGGGGCTGAAAGCCCATGGATGAAAGAGTGACTGGATTGGACAATAGAGCCTAATGCCTAGTGATTGGTAACATCTGCAAGTCCGGGACATGGCTAAAAGGGGAGATGAGGAGGCCATGTAACTATTCCTTAAGCAGTGACACTTGTGTCCATGAATGTGAGATCTTGCTTTAAAATAAGGGTAGCTTCCTCCCTCTCTGTTGCATGAGGCAAGGTGTGGGGGGAGGCTTGACTCAGACCCTGCAGTTTGGTGCTACTAGCCTCCAGCAAAACAAGCCCATCAGCAAGATAGGCCTTCGGGATGCTACCCTGTGAAGTTCATGGTGAAGAAGCAATACCTAGAGAACCCAGGGAAGCTGCCCATGGCTAGGAAAGACTTTGGGGTGAAGATCCTCCAAGAACTACTGTAGGTAAACTATGCCATTTTGCATTGGCTCATTGATATGTTAGGAGGGGAGGAGTGGGAACTCTGCTTTAAAGATGCAAAAAGTGAAGAACAGTTTTGGGGACATCTGCAGAAAGCCATGAACAACCCCCTTCTGAAATTTTTTGAATTTGCATTGAAAACCCCAAGAAGAGAGAGGCTGGTGACAATTAAATGCATTCTGACCTAGTAAAAGAAGATGATTCAATATTCTGGCTCAAAAGGCAGTGTGAGAGAGTGGGAAAACTGAAGAAAGTCCAATTTTGGAACTGTGGAGTAAAACCTGGAAAACCAGAGCTGTGCTCAAAAGCAAGCCTGGGAATCCAAAAGAAGTGAAGTACCTCCCCACATCCATCTCCCTGGGCCCTCACAAGGGGGTCATCTTCTACCAGAGACAGCTCAGACTCTTCAAGTAATGTGGGAAGAAGGGCTACCTTATTGCACAATGCACAAAATCTGCTGTGTGCAAGAAAAAGGGGCATGAATCCAAGAAGTGTGAGAAGGAATGGAAATGTAGTCTTTGTGAAAAAGGGGCACATCTTTAAAGAGTGCCCTGGTGCCTATTCAAGTGTGGGGACAGGGGAAAAACAAGAGAGACTTCAGAAAGTAAGCCCTCCCCACAAAAAAACCCACACATAACACCCAACTGGTGCCATGAAGGCAGAAAGTTTCCCATACACACACAATGCCCCACTGCAACCAAAGGGGTAGGGAGTAGGAAGGCCCCAGACAGACAGAAGGCAGAAAAGGAACCACTCTTTGAATAGGAGAAAACATCTCGTGTTCATAAAAATGGGATAGCTTTAACAAAAATGGTTGCGGAACTAAGAAAACAGGGGTGGGGGGCATGGAGGATGAACTGGCTAAAGAGCTAGAAAGGATAGAAAAGGAAAGAGAATGGGAGACCCAAAACTCCCAAGTGAGGAAACTGAACAGTACCCAGAAGAGAAGGAAGGGAATGAAGGCCTTGATATGGAAGTCCAGGCAGGAGAAGGGGAAATCCCAGAACCCCTAGAGGAAGGCCAGAGCTCCTGGGTTCACCCCCAGCAAAGGAAGAGAGGCAGATCTCCTTGCACACAGTCCAGACAGCAGGAGAGACAACAGTTCCCCAAAAGGGCCATGCACACAGATGGAACAGATAAGTCAGGGAAGGAAAATAGCCTGGGAACCCCTAAACCTAATCAATGAAAACGAGACAGCTCCAGATCCAATCCCTCAGCATATTTCTACTCATGGGGGTCCTTAAAGACTCAATGAATGTGAGAAGCATGATTAGGAAGGAAAAATGGGACAGCACTGAAATGGTCCTGGGCATGGGCAACTGGTGTTGCCTTAGTCAGGGAGATCATGTGCCCTCCCAGCAACCAGTCAGTAACCGGGGGAAGGGGAGTCCCCCCACAGCTGATCACATTGGCTGGAAAGTGGCCACGGCACTCCTACTCCCTGGCTGGCACTCGCAGGGGCGGGCAGCTGTGCTCCCGCCAACACCCCCACCCACTGCCTGCGTGTGGAGCACGGCCTGTCAGGAGGTGCAAAGGTGCTATCAGGGGGTGTAAATGCATCCCCATGCATCCCCTATGCATTGCCACTGATCCTGGGGCAACTGAAGGCAGACATCCTTTGTCTTAAGGAATGCCCTGCCCAGTTCTAGGGACTTTGTTGACTTCAAGAAGAGGTGGCAACACGGCCCGTCCTTGTAGCCTGGAAACAGTGAGGACCAGGCAGCAGGGGTCACAGTGCTTCTAAAGGGAGACAATGTGGCCTCCGTAGCACAGAGAAATCATTGCAGACAGGTTGCTACAGGTCACCCTGGTAACAGAAGAAGGGATTTTTGAGATTCTGAATTCATACATACAAGCAAATAGGACAGCGAAACATGTCTTCCTCAAGAATATGACTAGCAGTGCCCAGTGTCTGATTGTGGGTGACGTGAACTGCATCCTTAAGGCGGGTGACAGTATAAGTGGAGGTCAAATAAAGTATTGGACAGATCCTCCAAGTTGTTGAAGCAGCTTATCTGTGAACACAGCCTAGTGGATGCAGGCAAAGAGGCCACAGGTCCAGGGGGAAATGTCACCTGAGTAGACCCCCTGGGACAGTCCAAATCACACATAGATTTCATCCTCCTCTGAAAAGGGTGGAAGGCAGCCAAGGCTGAATCCATACCAGTCTGCCTCTTGGACTACTGCCTCCTAACAGTTAAAGCAGAAGTGGGAGACCAGCCCAAGAAACGTAAGGGCATTTGGAAACTGAATGTGACTGCTAGAAGATGACAAGAGGCAGCACTATGCAGGATGCAAGAACCTCAGATCCAGGAACTGTAACCACACAGAATGGTGGGCCAGTGTCAAAGAGAGAATGAGGGAATTCTTTGGGAAAGCCAGAAGGAGGTGAGCCTGGTTCCAGAGAAGGCAACAAGAAAGCCTCAGCTGCAAATTACAGAGCCTGCATAAGCAGGCAGCATGGGGTTTGAATGTGAGGGAGGCTATGAGGGACGTAAAGACCCAGATGGGGGCATGGTACAGAGAACAGGCCAGGAAAATCTTCCTGGCCCAGGCATCCTGGGTGGAGGAGGGGGAGTGATCTGCTTATTTTAGCAAGATAAAGGAAATCAAGAAAGTAGCAGTGACCAGCCTGGTAGACAGAGATGGAGTGGAGCACAAGTCAAATGAGAGGATGCTGGAGACCACAATAACATTCTACCAGGAGTTGTACATGGCATGACCGTAGTGTTGCCCTGTGGGGTCAGGCCAACTCCCAGGATCTCAATATTGCGTTGTTAGACAGGACAGCGTAACACAATTGAACATATGCAAACAAACAAATCAATTAGGAGCATGCGCACACACACTACCAGCTTAGGCACATTCAAACCAGCCTAGGCACATGCACACCTATTACCAATTCAAGCACATACACTATACACCCCAGAAGTTAGACACAGATCACTAATTTGTATATCATGTACACAATACCATACACACACACACACACCCTCACATTAGCAACTCAGATACACACACATTTAAAATAACTAGTTTAGGTTCATGCACACCTATCATCAGTTTAAGCCCATACATGCTACTCCTGATCAATTCCTGATCAATTCACCTCATCCTGGGCAGAGCTCTGACCCAAGCCCCTCTCTGGGTAACTCATCACTCTCACCCCTCATTCAGGCTGATTACTTGCCCCTTCCACCCGCGACTCCCACTGAGCCACATCACTTGGCCTCAGACCCAAATATGGCCTCAGGCATCCGAAGATCAACCTTGGCCTTACTGTCCCCTCCTGGAGATTTCACTCATGCCCTCACTTTAGGGCCTACCACTAACTGCCCCTTCTTTGGGGGCCTCACTACTATGGCCCCTTCTGACTGGGGCCACCAGGGCCTTATGCTCCAATATGGGACTCAAGTGCTTCTTGCCAAGTGCATTGGGTCCCCATTACTCACATTGGGCACAGATGCCTATCCCAAGGCATGCCTGGCCCCACTACCCTCTGGTCTTAATGACCTACCAGATGGTGGGGGCTCGGGTTATCAGGTGGCTCTATCTGCCTTTCATCAGGAACTGGCCTGGCATTTTTGGGGGACTATCCTGCCACAGACAGCCCCACCAAACCACCATTCCCCGGCAGGGTGCAGTTTCCAGTCATGTCAATGACCAATACAGGCCTACCTGCCCTGGTCTAGTTCTCCTGCTAGGGCTCCTGGGCCCTCTCTCTCTATTTAGGCCCTCTCTCTCCCTGGGCCTGACTGTCACTTTGATCCCCATTAGGATGCCTCCCATCCAGAGGCTGTATTGCAGTCTCCTTCATAACAGCTTGCATGCTGGCTGACCTCTACCTCTTCAGCTGTGATGTCCCCCACATCAAAGGGACCTTCAGCCTTTATAGGCTCTGGCCCCACTTCCAGGACAGTTGGGGAGCCAGATAGCCCACTGTAGCTCTGGCCTGCCCCTTATATTGAGCTTAGTTGCTTTTCAGCCTTGAGGCCCTGGCCCTCTTTACCAGTGTGAGGGATAAGAAAGTCAGCCTGGGAGCTGCTGACTCCTGTACTCCCAAGGGGTCCCCCATGGGCCCCACCATGGAGCTCTCACCTTAATCCGGATTGGCCTAATGCCCTCACAATGCTGCCTGAGGCCTAACCCAACTGGGCTCACATGAGCCTCTGGCTTCACTCCTGCCAGATCCACTTAGGGGTTTGCCTGGACCCTTTTGTGGGTCTAAAAGCTGTTAGCTCCATGCCTAGGCTTGGCCTTGCTTTTACAAGGTCCTAGCCTTCTTCCTGGGGCTTGGGACCCCACTGGGACCCTAGGAATCTCCTGCCTTCCCCATAGTTCCTCCCTTACTTCCAAGGTGTTCTGTGAGCAGCTGCTCAGCCAGGTGTTGTTGCTTCAGCTGCCAGCCTAAGGGTCAGAGCTAAAATAGAGGTTGCTCAGCCCTCTCCACCAATTGCATGGCCTGTGGCCATGTGACCTTCTCATCAAGGCTGGCCCATACCTGCCAGTTGCCCTTCTTGTCTGCTCTCACCCTTAAAGTGAGAACAGACACCTTCTTCCTTAAAATGGCTGCCATGGCCATTGAGGCAGGACCCCTCAAGGCAGCTGAAGGCACACTTGGCAGTGGGCCTGGTGGGGGTCCAGCTGGCTGGTGTAAGGCCACATGAGGCAGGGTATGTCAGAAGGAGGTAAGTGGGGTCCCAAGTGAAGAGAGGCAGGACCACCATGGCCCCCAGCTCCAGGTCTGGCACCCCCAGCATGAAGCACCCTCTCTACCAGTCCCACTAGGCTGGAGCTGCAAAATACACTGTGAGGTGCCTTAGTGGTCAATGATGGCCTGGAGTACAACAGTGTGAAAACCCCTCTGAGTATAGTAGGGGCGGTTGCTATGGGGAAGTCAGGTGAAGGGAATGGGGGTCCTGTCCAGGGCACAGAACCCCACCACCACCAGCAGGGGGGGGTGTTCATCTGAAGTACATGTGGCCATGTCCTGTAGGATGCCCACAAACCTTCCAGGACAGCCTTCCTGGCAGTGGCCTTGCCCGCCTCAAAGAGATGGCCCACAAAGCAAAGGCTGACAGGTGTGGCCAGCTTGGGCAGGGCAAGGACCAGCTAGATGTCTGTGGGAAGGGGAAGCTGCATGGCGGTATCCTGCCACTCCAGGTGTGGCCAGAGCTGCTTCAGGAGGTCCCAGAAGGTAGCCCAGGTCAGCCGGAATGCCTTCAACCATTACTTATCTCAGGTCTGCTGGACACCATGTAGTCACAAGTCCTAGCTGGCCCAGCAGGCTTAGAGGCAGGGGAACTAGAGGCCCAGGAGGGCAAGTTTGAACCTGGTGGTAGTGTCCAGCCACCCACTGTTGGCATTCCTGTCAGGGGTCCAGCCAGCTGGATGGGGTCCAGGTGGCAGTTGCTCAGTGGTGGCAGCCCTGGGACAGTGCATTGTGGCCAGGCAGGCAGTCACTGTGTGTGGGGGAGCTGGCCCAGATACCCATGGGCCAGACAGTGATCAGTGTGGCAGGCCAGCACAGCAGCCAGCAGGAGCCCAGGGTGCTGGTCATTGCTGCCAGGGGCAGGGGCTGAAATAGCCATGGTGTAGAAAGGCAGAGGTAGCAAGGAGAAAGCTGCTTCATGCTGTCCTTGCACTGTGCATGCTGCTCCTGGCCAGGGAAGTGGCTAGCCAGGGATCAGAGAATGGGGCTGGCTTTTCAAGATGGTTGGCAGCTGCAACCAGAGCCTCAATCTCCCCCTGGTGGCAGCAGGGGGCCCATTGCAGGGCCACAGGAAGTGGAAGCAGTTTGCTGCTAAGAGCAACAAATCTTTTCCCATGCCCCTGCATCTGTAGATGCCTGCCTGGGAATGTTTACTTGTGAGTAGTTTACTTGCAATTAAACTGATCTTGGATCAAATGCATGTGTAGACGAGCCCAGTTAGTCACAAGTCTCACATCAGTTTTTATTTTACTTCTTGAAACTTACATATGGTCTTGTTTCAGAAATCTACATCAAGAAATATTCCTTTTAGCCTCCCTGTTGGCTAGAAAGAAGGATAATTACCTTCCAGAGTCATCTAATTTCCTAACTGCCTGTGGCTTCAGGGGACTGGCTGCCCTAATTGCTTTGCTCAGCCCAGCTGGGACCAGGGCACCCTGCAGGTGGTGCCTATTCAGAAGATGACTTGTCCTAGTCTCCTGATTGGGACCGGCTGTGTCCTGAGCTCTGATCTGGCCTCATTACATAAACATGCTCTGGATATCTTCCTATACTTTAAGGCAGTAGTCTCAATTTTTTTGCCTCAAGGCACCCCTGTAAGTATTCTGAATTGAATGTCATCCTAGTTGAAAATTACTGAGTTAGAATCAACATTCAGAAAAAGTATAAAGGGATGCCTTAAACCTAAAAAGTTTGAGAACAAGGGCATATCTGGGGGGTGGGGGCAGGAAGGAATTAATGCAGTTGCACACCACCTTTTATTCCTGCTCTACCCTGTAACTGGGAGCCAAGGCCCCTGTTACTTTAAGAGGGGAGAGAAGAAGGCTAGTGCTGCATCTTGATGGGGGAAAGTGAACTTAGGCTAGCTACTGAGGGTGCATCTACACGTGCAATAACACACTTCAGTTAATGGGCATTAGATCTAATACCTCTATTGTGAGGTACTAGGAAAATAAACATTAGTCTGTCTTAATGCACATTAATATACGTGAAGCTCCAGCAGACTCCAGCACCATGTATATCAGTGTTCCCACTCTGAAAAATGGTTGCAGGGTGCTTTAAATTTAAAGCTTGTTTGAGCTTTAGTTTAAAGAGCTCAACTGTCATTTTTCAGTGTGGGGACACTGATACACATGGTGCTCCAGACGCTTTTAATTAGCACAGCTCTCTTACAAGGTCCTAGCCTTCTTCCTGGGGCTCAGGACCCCACAGGGACCCTAGGAATCTCCTGCCTTCCCCATAGTTCCTCCCTTATTTTCAAGGTGTTCTATGAGCAGCAGCTCAGCCAGGTGTTGTTGAGTGATCCGGTCAGGTCCCAGGGGACTAGAAAAGGGTCAATGTGGTCCCTATATTTAAGAAGGGGAGGAGGGAGGAACTGGGAAACTATAGGCCAGTTAGTCTCACCTCTATCCTTGGGAAAACTCTAGAAAAAATCATTAAGGATCACATTTGTGGGAGCTCAGCAAGGGAAATAATGCTGAAAGGAAATCAGCACAGGTTCATGGCAGGTAGATCCTACGTGACTAACCTAGTTTCTTTTTATGACCAGGTCACAAAATGCTTAGATGCAGGAGCTGAGGTAGGTGTCATTTACCTAGACTTTAAGAAGGCCTTTATTATGATATTTCATTCTGTTCTCATAAATAAACTGACAGACTGTGATGTAGATGATTACATAGTCAGGTGGGTGGCAAATTGGCTTAGGGGTCTGTTGCAGGGCAGTAAGATGCCTGCTCCTTTAAGGGTAGAAACTACCTAGAGAGAGGGCCCTAGGTGGGGGGAAGGCCCAGTAAATTGAAAGAGAAGCTTGTCTTCTAAAAGGGGTTAGAATGTAGGCCATATGTTATGGTTGTATTGTAGCCCAGGGGCTTGTGCTGTCTGTTGTTATTTAAACCGGTGGACCAGGCTGACACTATTGGGGAGCAGGAGGCCTAATTGGGGCACACTACAGTGTGGAGACCCCATCACCAGAGAGGACACAGTGATAGGGGGTGAGCAGACCCCAGCGCTAGAGAGGGTGCAGTGACAGAGCGTGAGCAGACCCCAGTGCCAGAGGGTGTAGTTACTGAGGCCAAACCAAGCTGAGGCCTCAACACAAGAAGACAATGTCTACATAACATCTGCGAGGCATGGGCCATGATAAAGGGCTGTTTTTGGAGTCACACATCTAGTCCATAAAGCTTCAGGGGTGGGGTATTGTAAGGCACCTCCTGAGTGTGGGACCCAATAAAGGGAACCAGGAACCCACAGGGTTAAAAGGAGACTGTCAAGACTGTGACAGAGCAGTAACTTGAAGGCAGCCTCCCAATTCATCATTTATATCAACAAGACGTGGCAGGAGAGATTAGCAGGCACTCATAGGGCAGAGTCAGCACAGTCATGGTGCCATAGGGACATCACAGCCATCCCAGGGATGGCCATATCAAGACAGAGTTGCACCCAGATAGTGGTGGTGGATGGGTCAATATTGACCTGGAAAGATGTGGGCAGTGGAGTCCTGCAACACTCAGTCCTTGGACCAGTGCCATTCAATGTCTTCATCAGTGACTTGGACAAGGGCGTGGAGAGTACCCTATCCAAGTTTGCAGTTGATACCAAACTTTGATATGGGGCAAAGTTAAGACACCAGAGGGTAGGGAACAGATCCAGGTGGATCTGGAAAGGTTGGAAAAATAGGCAGAACAAAATAGGATGCAGTTCAACAAAGGCAAGTGCAAAGTGCTGCACCTGGGCAAAAAGAACCACCAACACACTTACAGGCTGGGGGATGACCTTCTCAGCAGCACAGCAGTGGAAAGGGATCTTGGAGTCATAGCTGACTCCAAGATAAACATGACTTGTCAACATGACAAAGTGATCAACAAGGTTAACTGCACTTTATTATGCATTAGCAGGTGCATGACAAACAGATCCAGGGAGGTAATGCTTCCCCTCTATGTGGCACTGGTCAGGCCACAGTTGGAGTACTATGTCCAGTACAACTATGCCACACTTCAAGGAGGATGTGGAGAATCTTGAGAGGGTTCAGAGAAGGGCCACTTGTATGGTCAGAGGCCTGCAGGCAAGGCTCTACCAGGAGAGACTGAGGGACCTAGATCTCTTCAGCCTTCACAAGAGAAAGCTGAGAAGTGATTTTGTGGCTGCCTATAAATTCATCATAGGAGGGCAGCAGGGAATAGGAGATGCTCTATTTACTAGGGCACCCCCTGGAATAACCAGGAACAATGGCCACAAATTAACAGACAGCAGATTTAGGTTGGACATTTGAAAGAACTTCTTCACAGTAAGTGTTGCCAGAATCTGGAATGGGCTTCCAAGGGAGGTGGTGCTCTCTCCTACCCTGGGGGTCTTCAAGAGGAGACTGGATAAGCACCTAGCTGGGGTTGTCTGACCCCAGCGCTCTTTCCTGCCCAGGGCAGGGGTCAGACTTGATGAGCTCCTGAGGTCCCTTCCAACCCTAATATCTATGAATCTATAATTAAAGCACCCCTCTTCTGCCTCCAGGAGCATGTCTATAAAGGTTTTTAGTGATGATTAATGCGCGTTAACCTATTCTAATGCACATTGATCCACTTTAAAGCATGGC
>JAGPOW010001296.1:76245928-76267385 GCA_030014935.1 Caiman crocodilus | reverse complement strand
ATCCGCGGCTTGTGATCGTTGAGAGGTCGGACACAGGGTCTCTGCCAAAAGCTTGTTTGCTAAAGCCATAGTGAAGAGCCAAAGCAGAACCTGAAACCCACTGAATCCTCCCCCTTCCTTCGGTGATCAATCTCTGACTGCTCTAACATTCCTTCGGTGATCAATCTCTGACTGCTGTAAACGGAGCAATAAAGCTGCTACTAACGACGAACCGTGTGAGTATTCTCACCCCTATCTCGGCAATCTCGTGATATCTGATCTATCTAGCAGCCAATTAAAGGGGAAATCAAAGTCTAGCACGGGAAAAAGAAATAAGCTAGAGTCCGTCCGTTCTCGCTCCAGGGGCCTGTTGGAATTAAGGCTCCGGTGGTGCGACAGGTCATTCTTTGCTGTGTCAAAGTCCCTGAATGCTGCTGACAGGCTATGGTCTGCCCTGCATAGGCAGCTGCTGCTGCTGCAACAGTACCACAGATTCAATGGGGAGTTGCTATTCTGGTGCCTGCCTTAAGTGAAGACCTAGGGCTGGAGTCCCACTCACCCACCCCAAATTACACTCCTGCACTGACTCTAAGCATTCCTCATTGGTACTACAAGATCATGTTTTCAGAAACACTTTGCACCTGATCACTTTCTCCTTGACAATGTTCTTGTGTCCTTCAACTGCAAAAAGAAAAATCTATCCCTTCCTGGCAAGAAATATGCTGAGTTCCCACTTCTGAGTGCAAAAGAAAAAGGGAAGTGCTTTCAATCCAGAAGTCCAGAAGAAGCTCTGAGTTACCTAGGACTCGATGTTTTCTTTGGTCAGATGTTGAAACTTGATTTAATTTCAACATACTAGCTGGACATGTGCTTGTGCAGTAGAACTGCTGAAAGGCCCAAATAAAGAGCAGAATGAGCTAAAGTCCTGAAAAAAGGAAAGACAAAGAATATTAGCAATCATGATTTAGTTCCCCTAAAAAAATAAGATTTTAAAAATAATGTGTTTGTATTCTAATCCCTCCTAGTTTTTGTTTTTAGTTTGCTTATATATATATAAGCAAACAAAAAATATGTTTATATATTATATAAATGTATATAATATATATACACAATTTAATAATATATCATATATTATATATATTTATATATATAGGCAAACCAAAATAAATAAATACATAAATAAATAAATAAATATGAATGAAAGCCAATATTCTAGCACGTTCACCTAACCCACTGTTTAAGGAATCCAGAAAAACATGAAATGATAATAAATGATGCACAATATGTTGGCCCTCTAAAGGAAGGTAACTTTAAATGCAATTATGCACATTTGTTGATACTTTCAAACACCCAAAATATTTCAACTTTATTGAAGGAGAATGACTAAGTTCATGCTTTCCCTTTTGCCTGCAGTTCACAAACTACTTGGCAATATCTCTGGCCTACTGGCACAGACCCGGCTTGCTTGTGATCACCTACCTGGGTAGTCAAAGACACTCTGAGTTTTAAAATATCACTCCATGTTGTCACTTGATCATTTTTTATGAACCCTATTGAAACCATCTGAAGTTCTGTCTTGTCAGTAATACACAAGAGTAAAAAGTCTCATAATAAAATCCAAAACAATGCTAGTCTGATAGGAAGGGTAAGTCTAAGCTGACAGATGACAACAGGACAGTACTAGGAATGTTTTGCTCAAGTCATGTGTTTGTTCCTAGTACTAATGATAATGTTTCACACCTAAGAATGTCAGTCAATGCTAAGGTCCCCATGATTATAAGTACAGATCAGTGATTTTGAACCAGACTGCAATAGCACCCTAGAGAGCCTTGTTATCTTTTGAAGGGTACCATGGAGTGCCGTGCAATGTTAACAGATTTGCAAACATGATTCACAAATAAATCTAGAGATTTCAAATAGAAGTCCATAGTTATGATCTTTCTGAGTTCTTTGCAACAGAAAAAACTGTTCTCTTTTTTGTGTGCAAAAAGGAGGGAAAAATAAGGGCTAGCATTTTCCAAGGGGTGCCCCATGTCTATCCAGGGGTGTCTCAAGTCTATCCAGGGATAATTTGAGTTCTAATCAAAGTTGAGAATCACTGGTATAGATATTTTTGCATTGTCTATGATTAATGAGCTACCTTGAGGTCTCTCTGGCTTGCTAGCAGTTTGTGACCAATAAGCAGTTAGCACAGATTTCCAAATATTTAAATTATGGCAAGCCTGAATATATTTAACTTGGGAAAGAAAGTGTAGATATAGAGGAACTTCATACCAGAAGAAGTTGATCTTTTATAAAACAGCAATTAAACATCTTATTTACAGCAGGATCTTTTAAAAAAAAAGCATGCTTAAAACAGAGGAGCTTGACTACTTTTGTTAAGAAATTAAAGCACAATGGAAAGATGGTGGCCTCAGAAAAGGGGAATTATAAACAAATACCTACATCCATATCAGTTTAATTTTAATTTATCTAAATATAATTAATACTACAATAAGAGAGAAATTTGTACAGTCAGAGCATTCTGAAACTCCAGTACCAGTCTATAACACTGGGTGGATCTCTAAAGTCATGAGAGTGAAAAAAGAGCATCAATTAAATGTACACTGTTTTGGTGTGCAAACTGCATACCAGGCTCCACCCTGCTTGTCTTAATTTCCTCAACCTTGCCTGCTTCACAAAAGAATGCCTATCATTGTTTTACTCCTCATGATTAAAAGACTGAGAATAAACTTATTAGTAGAGAAAATACCCAACAACGTAGGATAGCTGTCTTTTCGTTTGGCTATTTTAGCGTGGTGACAGCTGTGAGACTGTCTGTCTCCCAGCACTACAACTCATTTTGCTTTTGAGAATTTTACTTTCTCTGGACTTCCCAAGAGTTTTGCTGAGTCTGTTTGAGCTGTGGAGAAATCCCCAAGGGAGGTAAGGAATACTCCTGTTTCTCAAATGTATTTATTTTTTTACTCTGTATTATTAAACCTCCTTTACACAAGATTTGGTTTTGTAGCTGTCTGCAACCTTCAGTAAAACTATAGTACAGGATTTTAAGTCTTCCCAGCTACTGTTTCTTATAAGCTCTGCTTAAAACTTGTTTTATTTAAAACAAGACAATATTTGAGTAAGGCATCTATAAAGGTTTTAATGATACAAAAAGTATTCATAACTTTATATATTGATAATTTTACATATTGACAACTTACATGACTAAGTTGTTACGTGCAGCATGTACTACATCTATAAGTATGCTACTTTAAGTTAACATTGTAATGTATATACTTGCCCTATGCAATAAACCATAGTTGTTATTCTCTGATCAAATTTTATAGTGCAAAAACTTAAAACCACAAAAACTATGTACAACCCAGGAATTGCCTCCTATTGGTCCCTTATAAATTACAGTTCTGATCTTAATCCTTTGGAGCTATGCAAGCGTGGAATTTACTTGATCTACTTTCTGTGTATAAGCTATGTCCTACCTACCTGACTGACAAAAGTAAATTTACATTTGATAGCAGCAGAGACAATACAACTCTGGAGTGCAAGGTGGATAATTTTATGGATGATACATTGACAGGCTTCTCACCTAAATTTAGATTGCAGAACCTCTTGCTGGAGATGACAGGCAAGGCAGATATGAGACTAACTTCCAGAACACAGGTTACATCTATAACACTAATAGTGCAAAAATTTTACTTTTAAAGTGAGCACGGTAGAAGTCAAGCTGCATTTTACTCCTCTCCTTTAGCTGTTACTGCCACTTACAGAATGATTTTTTTTCCTCAATGCACTAGTGCATTTTCTATATCAATATTACTATAGTAGGATGCTATATGAAATATCAAGGTACATGCTGTACTATACACAATATTAAAAATTACAATCAGCCTAATAGAAGATGATAATATGGTAGCTGAGTGCTGGTAGACTATGTTTTGGACCTGGCTCTAGACCAGAGTTATAACTATTAGGGTTTGTGTCCTAGGCAGCAGAGATACCTGTTCGGGTTTGTGCACTGGGCCACCAGCATGACCTTGAGGCCCTACCTATCTGGAGTAGGGCAGGGCCAAGGCACTGCTTCAGAGAAACACAAGCAGCCACATCTAACTCTCCATGGCCCCACACATTAATTTGAAGTTGATTTAAAAGCCGTAATACATTCCTCACTCAGTTTTAAAAGAAGAATTGAAATTTTTCAGCTAGGAGTGTAAAACCATGCAAGAGATTTTTTTTTAAAAGCTATTTTTTTCCATATTTTGTGAGTGAGTCTTGTGCTTAATGTGTGAACATCTGCTTCCAAAAGGAGCATGCAGGGTTGGACCAGGAAGGGCTGGAAGACTTCATGTTTCTGCCCAGTTTATCAGATAATCAGACAGGAGTGCACACTCTTCCACAGCCCTTCCTGGTCTGGCTCCACACAAGGCACCAAAGACAGCTCCACATGGCTCGGGCAGTGGCAGGTGAGAACCACTAAAGTAAGCTAAGGCAGTACAACAGTTGTTCTCAACCAGGGCACTGCCAAGCACAGAGAAATTATAGAGGGGTCCTCTGATGTAAAAAATGCTGACAAACACTGAACCAAACTATGTAAGCAAGGACAGTACCCTCGGCAGTAGTAATCCAATCTTCAGTTTTGATCTAATTTAATCAATATGAGGCTTTTTGCAGCAATTTTTATGTCTAACTAGTCTAGTATTAGCTAAGTGTACATGGGGCACTACCCTTCTGATGATTCATGGCCCATTTGATGGTAGACTGTTTATTACAATAAAAACATTTTTTTGGTATTCAAAATTAAATATCATGTTTTTCTTATGAAAAATATACAAAATTGCTCACTCTGACTTTAGTAGTGACTAGCAAAATGGTGAAAAGAAGAAAAAAGTCTATTTAAGAGATTCCGTCTCCCTTCATTTACAAAAGAAATAATGTTCTCGGCCTTTTGACTTAGATCAAGCGTAGTCTATGTTTACCTGGCAAGGGAAATACTGTAACCACAGAGGTGGTCTTTCTAGTTGCTCCTGGGGAAAACCACTCTACTGGCACAGGGATAATATTTGCCACGGTAATGTATAGTAGACCTCCCACTTAGTTGCTGGAGTGGGAAGGTCTTGACCCACTTTATGGAAACGGGAGAGTCTTCCCTGGCTTTTTCCTGGGGCCTTACGGCTGAGAGCAATCAAAACTTGAGGGCATCTGAACCCCAAGCCTTTAGGCTTGGACCTGCAAGTAGGTTGCCTGCCAAAGGTTCTGCGAACATCTGAAGCCCCAGATGGGGGTGGAGGATGTTTGCCGGTAGTAGGACCACTTATTGTTCTGGACTCTTGGATTTGTAATTTGTTTTGGCTAATTTGATCTGGAATACATAAAACGTTAAAAAAAATGCAAATTTTATCTTCTTAGTAGCACGTAGTAATTGAGGACATTAAGTCCCTTTTTAGCTTGACAATGTTAATTATGACTTCTAAAACAGTACTTAGCATGCCAGAGTCCTTAAAGTAGGTATTCAATTGGTACAAAACAGCATATCATCACTGATTCAGTAGAGCAGTTTACAGCAGTTTTACAGCAGTTGATATGTCCCTTTCCATTCTATTGTAGTAATTTATTCCTTTAATATATATGGATGTCCTTGGGGTTACACAAAACTGCATTCTAGACACTCTGAAGGACAAACATGGTTAGAGGAACTGACTGCAGGTAGGGCACTTGAAACCATGTTGGGGAGAAGCAATTGCAGAAGAGATAGTCTGGCTGGTTCATCAATGAGTGATGTGCTTGTTGCTAACACTAGTGGACTTGCAATGCTGTCAGCTGACAGTTGTAGGAATCCAAGGGTAGATAAGGAAAAGTGATGCTGAGCACTGTTTTACAAGTCATAATTAAAACAAACTCAGAAACACCATTTGAACTAGATATAAACAGAGGCTACTTGTGGCACTTGTCCTCTAGGTTAGCTACCCCTGTCTTAGGGAAATCATGGAAATTGTGGCATAAGTGTAACTGAAGCAGGACAGCAGCCATAGACACTGTATCACCCGAATCATTTTTTTTTCTTCTGATTTACTACCTGCATCCGTTTTTGATGTTCTCTGAACAGGTCCTTTTTGCTTGTCCATGTCCTGACTCACCTGTAGTAAAGCTACATGTTGCAAACAAGGTGCCAGTCTGCCTGGGCAATGAAGCACAGGAGTAGACAGTTACCTTCCCGTGCCTATCTAACAGAGGCTTGACCTCTGACTCCAGGCTACCCACCAACCTATCTCTTCTGCCTTGCCTTGATGAAACAATAATTATGACGTTACTCAGGTGAGAGGCTGCCCATTTTAATACCCCAATGCTAGGGGTCACTATCCACCACTCCAAACCTCCCTTACACAGTGGCCTATGCCTCACAGATAATATAAATGTTGACCTGTGCCCTAGGGCGTGGGGTCGGCTTACTTTCTGTTGCTATGCCTCTCGACACTGGGGTCTGCCCCCTGTTTCTGTGCCACCTGGCACTGTGCCTCCTGGCGCTGTGGTCTGATCACCCCCTGTCACTGCGCCCTCCTGGTGCTGGGGCCGATCACCCCCCGCTGCTGTGTCCCCTGGCACTGGGGCCTGATCACCCCCTGTCACTGTTGCTTTGCACAGTAGTGTGCCCTACTGAGGCCTTCTCCTCCTCAAATAGCCTCATCCCAGTCTACCAGACAAACAGCAATATAAATATAAGACCCTGGGCTATAACATAATAGAAGTCCTATAAGCCACACTCTGGTGCCATTAAAACCCCAAACCGCTCCTTGAGCATTAAATACCTCCCCCGCAATCTTGGTATGTTGTAGACTCCTGGAGTGTCTTTAGCCACAGCTACAGTCTGGCCAACAGCCATAGCATTCCTGGGTATTCTTCTATGCAGGAGCTCTCTTCTCCTTGTCGCTTGCCAGAGACCTTCCCCCTGACATCCTCGGCCCTGGGGCTTATATGTGCCCAGAGGCCTATTCCCCTTCTTGTCAGCTGACCGGCCTGGGTGGTTGAGCTATTAACCCCTACTATCCTGGTGCTTGATGTTCCTGTAGCCCCAGGTCTTAAAGGGGTAACTCTGCCTCTTAGTAACAGGGCTAGGGTTCCCTGTTACAGTCCCTTCCAGCTCCTAACTATGAAACTATGACATAATGAAAGAATTAGTCTAGATTTTGGTGGGGTATGTGGTTGCCAGGATACCCAAAATAACTTATTACTAGTAAAACAGAGCCATGAAAAGAAATCTAATTGAAGAGAACCTAAGCTAAGCGATTATGAAGAAAATGAGAAGGAGGCTGAATAGTATAAGGCTATAGCCAAAAATTACACACAAAGTGATCGAAAAACAGTTCAAGTCTGCAATACAACAGAAGTTCAATGCACATAAACTGCTTTCAAAATGGCTGAAACTGGTCTAAGAAAATCCTGGATGGATGTAGCATCAGACTTAACTGATTTAAACTAAATTGGTTTATTGAACTTCTGTTCCAATTTCAAGGTAACTCACAATGTTCCAGCATCCCTCAAACTTCAGCCGCCCAACACTTACAGCACGGGTGGGCTAGCCTTGTCCCAAGCTATCTGCTTCAGCTGAGCAGGGAGGCATGCTCCAGAGCTCCTCAGCTTCTGGCTGGACCACTGCAGGCATGTGGCTTCATTTCTTGATTCAAAAGTGAATGTCTGTTCACTTGCAATCTATGCAGCTTAAACTAACTTGTAAAGACTGAATCAGTTCAGCATTTTGACAGTCTATACTTAGCCTAAGTGTGTATCCAGCACCAGTAAGTCTAGCAATAGACCCTGCTGTCAATCCCCAAGGGCAGAGGAATGGGCCACATATGCCTGATGGAACTAACTCCATGTTACAGGTATCCAGGGAAAGTGAATGAGGCCTGATCTTTTCCTACAGGCATCCTCAATCCCTGGTCCAAAGGCCGGATCTGGCTGCAAAGCTGTGTTATGTAGCTCATGAGGCTCCCCATAGGTCTGGAAATTTGGCAGCAAGGGAGAGGTGGCAACAACTGCTCCTCTGCTGCCAAATTTCCAGACCCATGGAGAGTCCCATGAGCTGGAAAACATGGCCATGCAAACTGTATCAGGCATGCTGGACTGGGTGGAGGTGGCACAGGACCAACTGGGGTGTGGCAGGGCCTGCAGAAACAGGGTGGGGCCCAATCCTGGTGCATGAGAATGGGGGAGGCAATGCAAGGGCTGATCCTGATGAGGTGGCACAAGCCTTGATCCTGGCACCTAGGGCATGATCTAGTCTGAAGACCAACAATACCATTTACCTGACTGCAGGGACAACAAATAGAGAATTTAAGTATGTAAAGAGACTAACTACACCTCAGTGCTATTTTGCATTCTCCTGACAATATTTCTTTATTCTTGCTCTACTCCTCAGCTGAGTCTTTCTACTTCCAGCTTTGTTCTGCTTCTAGATTTCTTTCAAAGTTTATTTTTAGCCTATCTTTATTTATGCACTCCCTGGCTTCTTGCCTGAGCCACTGCAGGCATGTGCCTGCATTTCTGAGATGTCTCTGCAGTTACAAAGTGATTTAACCTAGCCAGGTTAGATTAACTTGCAAAGATTGAATCAATTCAGGCTCAGGCATTTTGAATGTCTGTCCCTAGCCTAAATGATCGCTCTACTTGTCTCAGCAGTCAAAAGAGTGGGAAGATGGCAATTCTCCCAAGTATTTACAGCTGAATATTTACAGCTGACAGAATATAGACTTGGTGAAAAAATACCAGCAGACAATATTTCAAAGTCCCAACTAAATAATTCCTCAAATTCATTAATTTAAATCTAGAGTTAGCTGGATATTGCTTTTCAGCTTTTCTAATGAAGCAGCTAACTTCCTAAAATATCAATAATGTTTCTTCCCTGGAATTTAAACTTCTTTGGTGTTTTTTGCTTGCTTCTACCCCTTTCAGAAACAGAAACAAATGCAAAAGGAAAACAGAAACAAATGCAAACAAACAGTGTTTGGATTCAATAGCTTGCTACCTCTAATGATGCAGGGTTCACTCCCAGGGAAGCCTAACAGGGCTTTTTCAACTAAAATATATTTCTTATTGAAAATGCTGATTTGATGAAACTTCTGTTGCACAAGATTCTAGAATCACACATAGTCCTAGGTGTGGGAGAGGTAGGTTCAGGTTCTGGGTCTTTTTGCTTCACACCGGGGTCTTGCACTTGGCGGGGGGTATCACATTGTGGCAGGTAACCTAACTACTGGGAAATTCAGGAGAGGTTGGTGGAGGGATTTAGTTGCATTACATTTTTTTATGAAATAGTGGTGTTTTCTGGCTGTGGGGGCCAAGTATAGCCGGTGGGGTTTTTGGTACTTTGACCAATGGAGTAGAATTAGACACAGACGCATATTGGTTGAGTTGAAATAACTTTACTTACAGACTGAAGTACAGGCACTCACGTCGATGTACACAGTGTAGGCACCTTCCATAAAGTTGCAAACTGGGTAGAATTCTAACAACACACTGATGCTTTCCGAGCATGCAGGGTACGGGGTACGTCAGGACAGTTGGCGACGGGGAGTCGTTGGTGGGTGATCAGGCCTCCAAGTTTGCTCCGAGGTGCACGCGGAACTCTCTTCCGAAATGCACACGGAGTTCTCCGACTTGGGCGGAAACTTCCCTGGCTTTTATACGGCTAGTGAGCCAATTGCTAGTCGCCAGGTAGGAATAATTTACAAGCCAATAGGTAGCATGCATGCAAACAATGCAATTGCTAAGTTTGGCAGGGATTGATCACTGCACCAAGGTTTTCCCGCCATACCGAGGGATTTTTTGCACCGAGAAATCATGCTGTGCCCGGGAAATTTTGCTGTGCCGAGGCACTTTTAATCACTGAGCACAGACACTGGCTATCTCCATTCTTAGGGCTACAGAGTTTCTCAAGCCTCTACAGAATATAGCTTCTTTTTATCTCCTTCTAAAATGAGAGGAATTGCTTCTGCACTCACTGGAAGTCCTTAAGTTCACATCACACCTGAGTGCTATGCTGCACTGTCCTGACAATGTATCTTCTTTCTTGCACTATCCACTGAGTCTTTCTACCACCAGCTCTGTTCTGCCTCTACATTCCTTTCAAGGCTTATTTTTAGTCCTTCCTTCATCTTCCTTTGTGCCTTACCATTATGAAGAAATCAAACTCTAGGTTTAATCTCTGTATCAGCCTCCTACACTAAGACCCCGCCTGATTTTTCTATAAAATCCACACACAATAGTCCAACTCCTATCAATCCTCCTTCAAGATCTTATTTTCCAGCATTCTCTCTTTAAAGGGGTAAGACCCATCTCCCCAAAAATACTAATGTGTTTATCTCCCATTGAAATCAATGGCAGTTAGGTGAATGACTATATAGATCTAACACAGTGATCCTTGCCTCGAGAGACTTTCAAGGGGGTCACAAGATGCCATGAGATGTTAGTACTATTAGGTGTAAAGTCATGATTCATAAGATATACTCAGGTAATTCAGATAGGAAGTCATAGTGTCAAAAACATTCTAGTCTTTTTGAGTTCTTTGCAACAGGAGAAATGCTGTATAATTTTTCTGTAGTTAAAAATCAGGTAAAACTAATAGCTGGCATTTTCCAAGGGGTGGTTTGAGTCTAAAAAGGTTGAGAACCACTGGTCTAATGACTATAAACCAGGTGGCGGCATTTTCCTTAGAGGCCCACTATGATTTGCTATGCTATAACTGAGCAGAACAGAGATTTGTTTTTCAAACAGGATCTGTCCAGAAAGCAACTCAAAATGCAGTACATTTATTAAGTATATGAACCTTAAATCTTAAACACTATGCCACAAGCACCCTTCAGGAGTGGGGGAACTGTAATTGTGCTGGATAGTATACAGAGAGACCTGTCACGTCACTAACAGGCTTACAACCTAACTGTAATCTTGCAGTTAAGTCTTTGACTGCCAGAAAAATCTTTATGCTTCACAGCATCCCTTGAGTTCTAAAGCAAGGGTGTAAACTGCTGTTTAGAATGCATAAAGCACCTCTTATACCAAAAGGAAGAAATAGGTAAAATGGATTTTCACAACTTAGTAGTTTTGAATTCTCATTTTTTTAAATCCATAAAACACCAACTGCTGCTCTTTTGCACAACCAGTATCTGTGGGCACCTTGGTAGAATTGGATTATATACAATAAATGCTCAACTGGCTTGAGAATGCTTCCCTGAAATATTTCTAGATGGGTCACACACCCACTTTAGTATTAGAACTATAGTCAGCTGAGCAAATGGAAAGCTTATGCCTTGAAAATTAAAGGGAAAATTTAAAGGGAAAAGGGAATCTCCAAAAGGAATGATACCTCCTGAAGATAATGTGTGTTCAGCACAGGAACTGAAATAAATCCAACATTTATATTTAACATAAATTTCATCCACTGCTTTCAAATCACTTTCAAACACTAAAATAACTGAACTTTCACTGCATCACTTCGTTGAGAATAATTATACTCATTATGTATGTGAGTTTTAAGCGTAGGAAGATCATCCCTTGCCCAAGGTCATACAGCATATCAGTAATCAAGATAAGCAGGGAAACTTTGATTCAGCAAGGTATTTAGCACAAACCAATGGGACTAGTTGACCTTGGAAAAAGATGCCATTTCTGTTCTGAAGTTCGGTGGAAAAAGATAATTCAGTACAGTATAACTTCAATGAGACATAGACAGGGATCGACTGTATATAGAAAGGGCCTTGAGTTTAAATTTAGCTTGAAGTATATTTATCTTAAATTCACTTTCCTATGTTTTTGAGTCCTCAGTAAAATAGCAAAAACCTAACTAAGAACTATAATATTCTAGATAATCAAGGAAGTTCAACAGTTCAAAAGTATTTTACTATTATATAAGTGAATTTAATTCATATCCTTTTGACAAATATCAGTACAAAAGTAAAATCCTGAAACTAATATATATTAGTAATTGCCATTTCTTATGATAATAAGATCAACTAATGCTTCACTTAGGGCAATCTAGAGCAACTTCACAGCATTTTTTCAATCTGAATTTATTGAATTGCAACAGATTTTATTTGCTGTACAGGAGTAAAAAATAATTTATTTCCTCATAAGCTTTTTAGTAGTTCATCACTAAAATTTTGGACTACCTCACAACATTATTTGACACATTTGAAAATTTCAAGTGGCTTCTCAAACCACATTCAGGAATGTTATGACACAGGCAGGGACAAAATCTAAAGCTCTTAAGTGGCATTTTCAATTGTCTAAAACCACAAGACCACATCTTATCATCATCATGTAGTTTCTTGCCTTATTCACCTTATTTCAATTTTTGCAATGAATGAGAATGAATTTTTGCATTGAAGAATGAATTTTTGCAATGAATGAGAATGAGTTCTACAGGTACTTTAGCCATTGACTGCCATCCAGCTTATGCACTGAATGCGGGCAGGAGACTGAAGAAGAAATAATTTATGAGTAGATAATTAAAGACACAAGGAAAAAGAACCAGTATGTAATAATCTTTCATTTTGACATTTCAGAAAGGCTGTGTGATTGATCCTGAAACTTAAATAGCCTTCAAACAAGTTTATGTATGGGATTTCTTCAATTTTCCATTGTTTCAAAATAAAAATAATTCTGTGGTTTTGACAAGCTATAGATCTGACAAAATGTTACAACAAATCGCCATTTTCTCCATGTTTGTGCTGCACCATTTTTTTACTCAAGCTTAAAACAATTCAAAATGAAAGCCTGAGATACTGTTAGAAAATTTCAGATGATTAAAGTCCATCCTAAAGATCTACAGCCACTGTCTGTCAGGTATTACTGACCTAACATACCTGTTCAGTAGCAGCCATGAATTTTTTACTCTACCCAATATTTTATTTATGGCCTTTGACTACAAACTGCTTAGGACATGGATTATGCTTTCTTTTCTATTGCAAAATAATTGAGCACACCAAGTTATGCTTTGTTAGAGTCATTTGCTCAAATCAAACCCTTTTTTGTCATTCACTTTGTTTATGGACTAAAATCATCAATAGTGTTTTTATTTTTCTGGTAAATACACAAGTGATTTTATACTCTTCTATTTTCTGCACCATCTCCAACTAAGATGCTTTAAAATACCATATAGCTATGAGACTGCTTGACTTTTCTAGTTTACTAGCCTTTTGTATTTAACAACATTTTATCCCTAATCAGTTTTTCCATTGCTGAAAACAGAAGATGCCAAAGTAGTAGAAAAAATGTTTTAAAACCTTAAAGGTTATTTTTAAATGTTTCAGGATATAGTATATACAGGGTGCTCTACTAGAAACAGGAGATTCTAAAGTTATTTTTTTAAGTTGGTACTATCCCCTTTAGTAAGAAAGTAATCACTAATAACTTTGTAGGGTGTTTTAAAGAAGGTAAAGACAGCATAAAAGACAATGCCCAATAATGAAGTTTTGCTCTATAACATAAGTTAATATATAAATATTAAAGTAAAAATAAGTAAAAGCAAGTGGAACAAACACACTTAATGCTTAAAACTAATCCAACCAATCCTAGCATTTCTTTGTTAACCTTCATTCTTAAGTTTATTCTAAGGTATTAACATCACTAAAACTGTATTTGTAAAACCCTGACTCCACCTCTAATTAGTAAAGCCTCACCAGTTACCTTTTAAGTACATAGCCTCTAGCTCCCATTTCTCTGTCTCCTATCATCTCTGATTTATACCATTAAAGTTTGTATTAACACCCCCCCTTGAGTAAAAATAAACTAATTTATGGTGAAGATCAGCTAGTTTCCTGCAAATTTTACAAAGTATGCAAAGGGATAGAAACAGATTTTCAAGAACAGAGGTTTTATAGATATGAGTTTATTTTAAGGAGTAGTGAAGAAAGAAAGAAAGATACAAAGGATTATATAAAGCAGAAGGCAACACCTATTTCTAAGAGCTACATGGGAGAGGAGATGTTTCATGTCCTATAATTTGAGGCCTACCACATCCAGAAATATTTCTGAGGCTGTCTGAATACAGAAGACTGATTTGGGATTAGTGTATTAGTGTTCTGCTTTGTCATGTTTCCTTTATTCCCCTTTCAATCCTTTTTCTTATTATGGCATGGTATGTAAACGCAGACTGAGAACCTCCAGGCCCCAAAACAATGTTTTTTATAGTGTTGTGATTTGATTGCTACGTCTCAAGAAAGAAAGGATTCTAAACTTATAAAATGTTGTAAATTTTTGTTGCCCTTGCTTTTAGCTTCTTAAAAAGATAACACATTGAACCCTTCTCATTCATTTGTTTAGTCCAGAGAGGTATTTGTTCAGTCAAGTTTAACGATAAAACCTTTTAGATCTTGTTTGTTTTACCTAACCATTAAAGAAAATTGTGTATCTGCTTTGTTTTTTTCTTTTAGCAACTGAATAGCTTGTGGTTTGCATTAAAATATCACATGTATTAAATAAACCAGAATGAGAAATGTGTGCTTTCTTAATGTACAGACATTTTGTTTGATATAAAGTAATACACAACATTTAAAAAACATGTACAGCACATTTTTTTAGCAACTTGCATACTAAAAACATTCTAAATATCTGCTAATGTGGACAATTTTTAAATATTGTTTTTAAATGTTTTCCCATAACAAAATTAATGTAAGTTTTTATTAAAGAAGAAAAACAATTACAGAAATGCAAAACCTTAAAACACAAGTTGGTACAAAACAGTGTTTCTTCTTGAATTTAACTTTACTGAGGACAAATACGAAGTACTCCACTTAATCTGAAATAATCAAATGAACAAACACAAATTTGCAAAAGACTGTTTATGCTTTGTACTTCACAAAAGGACTTGGGGTCTGTAACAGGTTGCAGGCTGAAAATGAGTCAACAGTATAGCATTTTTTCAAAAAGAAGCCAGTAGTGTACTGTGATGCTGTTTCGGGAGTGCTGCATGTAAATAGATCTGTAAAAGAGATTTTTTTCCTTCTGTTCCACACTGGAGGAGCCTCATCTGCAGTACTGTGTGAAGGTTTTGGCACTGCACTTCAAGAAAGACATAGATAAATTGGAAAAAGTCCAGAGGCAAGCAAAAAAAACATTGAGATCAAGGAAATATGACCAGGAAAGCCTGGAAAACCCAGGGTTATTTAGAAAAGAAAAGAAAAAGTTGAAGGCAATTTGATAATAGTCTTCAAAACAAAGAAGGTTATTGTACTGTAACATTAAGGACTGGGAAACAATCTCACAAGCTAAAAGAGGGGAAACTTGAATATGTCTGATCATCATTGAGTTACAACTTCAAAGCTTTTTGATTAATTGATAGATTGCCATTTACTCAGTAAAATACTTTTGCTCCAATACTTAGTCATTCTACAAACAGGAATCAAAGCTGGAGCTGGAATCAAAGCAGGGTACTTCTGTTCTAGGCAGAAAAATCAGCTTCTCTGCTTAAAACCACATCCCAATTTTTAGACACTGATTTTAGAGGAAAAGATATGTGAGGTATGCATAGACAAGATGTAGGGTAGGTACGGCAGGGCACAGAGGGCGCATGTCCCCCCTGAGATTGGCCACCGCTGAAGCCACCACCACCTTCCTCGGGTGGTTGCTGCCCCTGCCTTGCCACCAACATGGCCACTGGCATCTGCAGGTGGTCCCTGCTCACCATCCCCCTCTCCCCACCACCAACACTGACACTGGCATCTGCGGGCGGTCCCCACTCACTGCTTACCACCAACGATGCCCCCCAGTCTTGGAAGACACCAGTCGTTCATGGTGGTACGTGAATGAATACAGTAATGTTGCAGATATGAACATACGAACTGCCATTTACTTGGTCAGTGCATAGATCCATCTTGCCCAGTATCTTGTGACACTGTGTGTCCACAAGTTCCCTTGGCTCCTTCAGGGGCCAGTGGGCATTGGCTGAGATTCTCTGTTTGGTGTCTACTTCCGATGCCCTAGTTATTAACCTATGACCTCACTCCCATATTCCTATTTTCTTTTTTGTTGTCCCAAGGAATTAACTGATGTGTCCCCAGTGGCCTCCCTTATTTAGGGAGGCCTACAGCAGGGGTGAGCAAAAGGTGGCCCGGGGGCTGGATGCGACCTGCTAGACCATTCTATCTGGCCTGCAGGGCCCCTAAAAATTTATAAAATTAATATTAATCTGCCTTGAGCTGCCTGTCATGAGGCCCTCAATGGCTTGCCGAAACTCAGTAAGCAGCCCTCTGCCCAAAATAATTGCCTGCTCCTGGCCTACAGGTTTCATGATGAGCAATAGTCTATGATATTTTTCTGTCACATCAAATAAGCCCATGACACAGTGGCAGTGTGTGGATGCTGTAAGAGAGAATGAACAGGGTATGGCCAGTGATTTCTCCCTGTTCTTCTCCTGCTTATAGCTGCCAGCATATAAGGTCTAGGAAGTTCTGATTCAGAGGCTATACCTCTATCTCTCGTGCTCAATAGCTACAATGCACCTTTCCTACAAGAATTTGCCCTATCCCCTTCTGAATCTGGTTAAACTGCCAGCTTCCACAACACCTTGTGGCAATGAGTTCCACACTTCAATTACATGTTGTGTGAAAAACTTTCTTTCATTAGTTTTGAATTTACTACACACTAGTTTAATTTTATGATCTCCAGTTCTGATATGGTGAGAAATATTAAATAACAACTCCCTATTTACTTTCCATTTGCCATTTAGTATTTTGCAAACCCTTATCATGTCCCCTTTCAATCACCTCTTTTGGTGATTGAATAGGCCCAGCCTTTTTAGTCTGTCCTGATATGGAAGCCACTCCATATCACTTATCCTTGTTGTCCTTCTCTGTACCTTCTCTAGTTTTTCTATATCTTTTTTGAGGTGTGGGGACCAAAACTGGGCACCGTATTCAGGTGTGGACTTACCATACCACTATAAGGAGCATAATGACACTTTCTGTATTGTTTACAGTTCCCCTAAGAGTTCCAAATATTTTTCATGCCTTTTTGGTAGTTGATAAGCAGATCTCTTTCCTGTGTGGTAATAGCTAATGTGGATCCCATCATAACATAGGTATAATTTGTGGGAGTTTTTGTCCATATGTATCACTTTATACTTATCTACATTGAATTTCATGTGTTGTTTAGTTGCTCATTTGCCTCCTTCCATAGTTCCTCACAGTCCATCCTGGTCTTTACTACTTGGAATAATTTTGTCATCTGTAAATTTGGCCACCTCACTACTCCCCATTTTCCAGATCATTTATGAATAGGTTTAACAGCACTGGTCCCAACACAGATCCTGGAGGGCCTCCACTGTAGTGCTTTGGTATCATCCTGTAGTGCTCCTGTTTAATTCTGTCCATCCCCAAAACCAACTATTTATACTCACTCTGTTTAATAACCTTTAGCCAATTTCTAATTCACGAGTAGGCCCTCCCTGTAATCCCATGACTACCTAGCTTCATTAAAAGCCTTTGATGGATGACCTTGTCAAACGCTCTTTGGAAGTCCATACTATACTATGCCACCTGCTTAATGATGTTCTGGTGGTCCGGGTAAACTGGTCCAGAAGAGCGGGTTGGTAAGTGAAACGGGATCGTCAGGCAGGGGAGTGGATGGAGGGGCTGAGACAGCGTATTCGTTACAAGAATATTTTACTTATGCCTCTGATGACACTGGTGTAGGCAGTGAATGATTGCTTGGTTACAGGTAACAGGTAACAGATAACAGGTAACATAACGGGTAACGTAACGCGATGAGTCAACAATTCATGAACGCAGCAAGCATGCAAAGGGAACGGGGTATGTCTGGCAGGTCGACGACGGGGAGACGTTGGAGGGTGATCACCAGCTTGCCTCTGAGGTGTTCTCTGAGGTCTCCAACTTGGGCAGAAGTTGTACGGGCCTATATAGGTTTAGAGTAGCCAATAACGAACTACCAGGTGGGAATAGCTAATGAGGCGGAACATGACCAGATTTAGAGGTGACAGCAGTTGCTTGGGGTAGGGTCCATTGCTCGCTCAATCCATTGTGACAGGGGCACTTAACTATTTAGAGGACTCGTGTATGACAAATGACACGCTCAAAAACTCTAGCAGGTTGGTGAGACATGATTTCCCTTGACAAAACCATACTGATTCTTCCCTAGCATGTGATGTTCATCCATGTATTGAACTTTTTTTTTTAATTATTGTTTCTACCAGTTTTCCAGGAATAGCAGCTAGTTTCATTATCCTGTATTCCCCTGGGTCCCCTTGAGGCCCCCTTTTTTTAAATATAGGAGTCATGTTGGCAAACATCCAGTCCTCTGGTACTGGCACAGTCTTTAGTGATAGGGTAGAGACTGGCTATTTCTAATTTGAGTTCCTTCAGGATCCTAAGGTGAATGCCATCAAGTCCTAGTGATTTGCTACTGTTTAGTTTATCAGTTTCCTCTATGACCACAGCTACTGAAACCTCACTTTGGGTCAGCTCCACAAACTTGTCCCTACAGAGGAGAGTATCTGGTGAGGGACATCTTCCACAGTGAAGAGAGATGCAAAGAATGTATTTAGTTTCTTAATAATGGTCCTGTCATCCTGTAGTGCTCCTTTTACACCCTGATCATCCAGAGGCCAAACTGACTCCCTGGCAGATCTTTGACTTCTAATGTACCTAAATAAATTTGTATTGTTATCTTTTGTGTCTCTAGCAAGTTTCTCCAAGTATATTGCCTGTTAGACAGTGGTGGTCTGAATAAGTTGTATTGTACCCTGTTTTGTTAGGTAGTTTAGGTTCACTCAAAATTTTGGGTTAATATATAGGTTCACTAGCAAATTTATTTCAGCATCACCTTTCTTACAATTAAATTAGGCAAAATATAGTTGCCCACTTCTCTCCACATTCCTAAACCTGAATCCCAATTTAAAATTATATGGTCAGGAGGACAAGAAAATAACTTGATTTTTTTCCACACAGCAGACAATCCTCTTATGCAGGATGTTCCCTGATTGTTTTACACTGCTTGCAAGTAAAGTTATGTCTACACAAAGCTACTTTAGTGTGTATGCAGGAACCAGTAATACTAGAACCTGGTCGGTTACTTTGGTATTAACTTTGGGAGGTATTTTATTATAGCTCTGGTGCCTCCTGGCCATTTTAACTACACAATATAGTTTTTAAAGGCCAAAAACAACACCACACCAGACACTTTACCTCATAGTAAAATCAATGGCATTTCTTTTTTCCTTCAAATTATCAAAACCCATATCTTATAAACACTGCTTAAGGTTTTACGCAGAAGAAGGGTCATTGACTTCAGTTGTATTTAGGCATATGTTTTACTATTTATAAGATCAGGCCCCCAGTATAAACAATGCATTAAAAGCCATCAGGTAGTCTATCCTTGATCTCTTCTTCTCTTGGTCTCTTCTGCTACTATGGCTAGAGAATTCTGAACCTGGATTGCATGCAGGGTATTGTTTGAAAACTGCTGCAAATGCTTAATGAAACATGACAGAACATGCATCAAAAGGCAACAACTACCAGCCTGCCTGAGTTAGAAATGTTTCAAATAAAGTAGCTTGTTAGAAAAAATATGAAGTCTTTTCTATGTTATATGTACACATTTTAATTCAACAAATTAGATTTTAAAGCCATTCTCATTATATAAAGGAATTTAACAAAAGCACAATTTGAAAGTCAAATAGACCACAAAATTAGCAAATGTTATTATATTCTATTTTGTTTAGCATTAATATCTTGTGATGTTATATGTGGGAGGCTTTTGAGTCCTGTTCTTTCCCTACTGCAGTGATTCTCAATTAGGCAGCTGGGGCACTGCTGTGGGGTACTTCCAGTTCCTTTGAGGGGTGCCACAAGGTGTGAGAAGATATAATCAAAGTGTGAAGAGCTAAGCAGATAAGCAAATTATTAAGTAGACAAGCACAGGCTCAGGCTTGTCCCTTTAAGGATGATCCCCCAGCTTCACCACTTGGTCTCTCTGCAAGCAGGTAAGCACTGTAATGTATAAATTAGTTTTTTAAATTAGAGGTGCCTTGCATCCAGAAAGTTTGAGAACCACTGCCCTAATGGCAAGCCCTACTTTAAGTGCAAAAGAACAAAAAAGCACCTCTATCCTACTGCCATGATGAATTGTAGGCTTAATAATCCTATTAATGTAAGCAAACCTGAGGCTTTTTATGTGCACAGCCTTATTTAATGATATATTTATGGGGTTGAGGTGATACATGCTGTCGATGTAACAATGTGGAATCCGTGGAAATTTCACATTCAGAATTCTTTATTGTGATCTATAAAATCTTGTTCTTTTTATAGCTACCTGCCCCAAGGGGGACAGCAATGTATAGAAGGGTGTGGGATCTTGTACCTTTTTGTGAGCTTCAAGTGAGCACTCCTGATAACTTTTTCATTATCTTCTTTAGGTATAATATGGCATCCTTTAAACTTATTTGGCTTGTTCTCTAAGAAGTTGCCAGACTGGTTTGTTGTGAGTGTACCTGGAGCTGTACTTTCAGGAAACATCTAGTCTCTCCCCACTGGTGTTGAAGGATTTGCACTGTTTCAACACATTTCTCATTCTCAGTATGTGGAAATATCATCGCTACTTGAGTGATTTCATATTCTGATCTGTTCATTAATGGCACATGTGCCATTTTTGGTCTGCAATTTGGTGAAAGAGATTTGTACTTAGCAATGTCTTCCTTTGTTGCCAGTAAGTTTTAATGCTTTTGTATATAAGGAGCAGCCTTCAAATTGTATGGTAAGGAGAGATAAGTAAGTGGAAGGATGTAACAGTAGGCAGCAGCATACATTTGGACCCCAGTGAGTGGGACAGTACCAGGTAGGAGGTCTAATAGGCTATAGGGGTATATCATGGTACAGGTCTTACTGAGGCTGAAGGTAGGTCTCAGTAAAAGGACTGTGTTGGGATACAGGCTCCTTGCAGGAAGACTCTTACAGCAAAGTCAAGCTCTCAATGAGGCATTGTAAGGGTTGGGAATCCCCTTGATCTCAACCTATCTAAATAGCAGACAGGGCCAGCGGCTCCATGCAAGTGAGGGAATAGAGGGGTTGAGGAGGACATACACCAGATGCTCAGCGCTGGACGGGAGCCCTACAACCTCCCGCTGAAAGGACTGGGGCATGCACTGGCTCACGGAAGGAGGGGGCGCGCATTCAGTGACACTGCTCGTTTGTAGCCGGGGGGCAGCAAGGCCCAGGTCCGTCTCCCCCTGGGAGGAAAAGGGAGTGTTGTACCCAGCTGGAACTGCTACGAGACTCATCTTAGTGCGGGTGTTTGGGGACAGCTCCAGCTCAGGAGGGGAGCTCAGAGCGGGGTCCAGCTCTGCTGCCCTTGGCTCGCTGTGGAGGCCCCAGGCTGGTGCAGGCCTCTGGGCGGGGGTACAGACTGGCAGCGCAGATCAGAGAGGGTCGGGCAGTGCCTGCTGCCCTCCCTCCCGCTGCTGCTGGGGCGCGAGGAGGCG